>QLTV01002265.1:4597959-4625737 GCA_003457575.1 Thermophis baileyi | reverse complement strand
CAAGATTAGTTGTTCAACCTCCCGTCTGTATGTGGATTCATCATTGTCTCGAATGAGGCCGATCACTGTTGTGTCATCTGCGAACTTCAGTAGTTTAACAGATGGATCGTTAGAGATGCAGTCATTGGTATATAGAGAGAAGAGAAGTGGAGAGAGGGGGGCCCCTTGGGGGGCCCCTGTGCTAATTGTACAGGTATCTGATGTGATTCTGCTTATCTTCACCTGCTGCTTCCTGTTTGTTAGGAAGCTTATGATCCACTTACAAGTGTGTTCAGGCTAGAAACGTGGAGACTGTTAAGTTCTAGTCCCGTCTTAGGCACAAAGCCAACTGGGTGACCTTGGACTAGTCACTCTCCTTCAGCCCTAGAAAGGAGGCAATGGCAAACCACTTCTAGCAAACTTTGCCATGAAAACTACAGTACCAATTACAGGCAGTGTGTGAGAATTGGGCATGATACTTCTCTTTGATGTGACTGATTTAAGCGCTACTGAATTCAGTGGAAGAATCAAGCAAATACTTACATCTTTCCAATCAAAATCAGCAGGATTTAAAGGCACCTAACTTTGTCTGCAATACTCATAACATATATGGGTTGCTATAAATATTTGTGTTAAATCTTGAAACCGTTACCGGAATTAGATATAGCTTTTGTAATTTTGAAGGTCACATTTGGACAGCATCAGCTACAAGCTGCAAGATCAATTAGTAGCTATGTTCCTGGAACACCTAAGGGATTTTGCTGGTGGTTCAGAGACACAGCATACAATATTTCATTTTCCTGGGCAAACTAGGAAAGAAGAGCTTTTTCAGCATTCTTTTACTAAAATGTCTAATAGCTATATTAATCATATTTCCATTATGACCAGGAATTTCCCCTAACAAAAATATATCTGAACTTTCTCCTTCTCCCTGTTGGTTGAGAATTATGATAATAGAGGCCCAATATATTTGGACTTCATTTATCTATGGTACAAATATGCTCTGGTAGCTTTTTTATTCTTCAATGCCGATGTCATATTGCCTTCATTCTATCCTCAGCTCACAAGGTTTCAGTCATCCGTGATTTTAAATAGTGTTTTCCCCATGAAGTCAGGAGCTACTCGGAGAACTTTCAATGAGTTGTATTGATCCATACTTCCTAACACTAATGTGAGGATGAACCAGCTACTGTTTTGGGAGGTCAGGAATGAATGATGTCATTCTCATCCCTCTTCTAGCCTGCCAGGAAGGCAACAGTTACCTGCGTTTTCTTGCTGTGCACCAAAAGTACTGTTTTTCCTTCACCAGCACAAGCCAGGCAGTGCAATCTGCCAGCTGTGCTTCATTTCATCCTCGGCAAATACCTCTCTCTCAATTGGCTGTGACCCCCCAATCACCGCTCTTTGCCTTGAATGGCCATTTTGTCCTGGGCTGTTGGGCAGAATGCCTCTTCTGAGCAGATTATCGCACATGAAGTGTAAAACCTGATTCAACGCAAAAACAGACACATGACAATTTCACTCACTGGTGCAAATCAAAAATCAAATCTAGCATTTCCCCATTGCCTTGTTGCTTTTTTAAAAGCAGCAACAATCACAACCTCCAACCTGGATGGAAGGCTTGTCCCCAAACTTAACAATTGTCTAGCCAATTCATTAATTTTCTGAGATCATGTGACTCACTGAAACATAAGCCATCCATTTTAGGGTTAGCCATTTTGCATTTTTAGTCTAGCACAGGGGTGTCAAACTTGCATCGTCACAGCGTCCTCACGTGACGTATCGCAACTTCCCCCCCCCCTTCGCTAAACCTGGTGTGGGCATGGCCAATGCGTGATGCATCCGGCCCGCGGGCCATGAGTTTGACAGCCCTGGCCTAGAATATTAGGAGCTGGAGGGATGGAGGCAAGTCATAGGATCATGGGATGCAAAGCATGCAGAGTTGTGACATTTTTCAAAAGGAAAAAACTCCCAAAACTAAGGCACTAATTTTACATTTCATGTTTATATCAGCCAACATTAATTAATGATTCTATTAAGGCTAATTAATGGCTTTATATTCTGACTACTACTTTTATCATTCATGTAAGCTTTGGGCAGTGCAGACTTGAAAGAATTGCATGATTTATAAAAAGGGACCTGTTTGCTTTAAACAAATTCTTGACTAATATAGTTGCTGAGTTGCTCCCCAGTTCAGAAAGTATGTGAATTAAGCAACCTTAGAGGTTTGGCAACAGTAAGGAAAGTCCTAAAAAAAAAAAAAAAAATCCAGGCAGCGCCCCCTTGTGCTTTCAGAAGCAACAGGCAGCTTTTTGAATGTAAACTGTTCTCATGAGTTACGTAACCTCATCTTTATCTGGGATCAGCAGTGAAATATTATTTCAAGCTGCCCCCCCTTTCCCCCCCCCTGTAACCTAATTCAAAGGAAACCATAGGACAAACTCTTGAGTATGAACTCCACAGTGTTTGCATATGCAATGATTTTTCCTCACTTAAGAGAAATTTCCTTACTTAAATTACACGTGAAAAGGATGCAGGCAGTCTTGAGCACTCTAAATTTATTTATTTTGTTAAGTACGTATTTGGTAATATACATAGGTATAACATTATTTATATACATAAGATGGGTACAAATAAAAGGGAACGTTTGGACAGGGAAGGTAGGCACGCTGGTGCGCTTATGCACGCCCCTTACTGTGGGATATCATCCTTATCTTGTTAATCTATAATCTAAGGTTGCAAAAATTATGGGGCAGGGATCAAACAAAAAATAGTGGAAAATAATTAATTGAAACAATTTACAGTTAAGTATGCTCTCCCCCTCACTTTACGGGAGGGAAAAATCAAAGTAGCATACTAGCTAAGTTGGCTTTTATGAAGAATATCAGCTAGCTAAGTACTAATTGATTGCCTGAGTTCTGTATTGTTTTTCTAAATCTATGTAAATTTATAGAGGAAAGGCAATCCGCTTAGCCATCAGGTGAAGATATTAAGGCAGCATTGCACAGATAATATTCTAAATGTAGTTCATATTAATGATTTTTGTGCATATGTGTGATTTACTATACATATGCAAACCCTGTTTGCTTAGTTTACTGATCAATGCATTTTCAGTGTAAACTGGGAAAATGGGTTAATTTTTGCAGCTGTTCAGTTTTTAGATGTTAATGAAATCTTGTGAGATTTAGTGGGATGATTTAATTTTGCCAATTTGTGATATGTGGGTGTTGCTCAGGTTTTAATGCAACATCACAAGAATCCAATAGCCAAGGACACTGATGACATCAATGCAGGAGGAATGATTGTGGCTCGGGCTCTGTATGAGCTTTGCAGAAAAGATGAAGGTGCAAACTGAGCCCCTTTCTATTAAGTCACAACATTTGCATTTGTCTATAAGAAGGCAATAATGACATAATTACAAATAAATGGCTAAGTTAAAACAAGCTCAGTCTTCCTAATCCATGCTTCCCCTCCCCCGATACACAGCCTTTACTCCCACAAGAATAGAGAAATTTGAGCAACAGATGAACCACACAGATGTCGATTCAGATCTTGTCTTTTATTTTGGCAACAGACTGAATTGAAAATGATAGAACTTGTACAGAATGGCAGTATGGCATTTGTCTTCTTAATTAATTTTGTCTCAATTAAAGACAGGATGCTGCAGGCCAAGTTTAAAATACATAAGAAATTTCTTTCTCCCCCCCCCCATCCCTTCTCCCACTTTTTAAAGACAATCAACTCATGTGAGAATGTAACAAGCTTAGCAGGCATCTGTTTTGAAAGCGAAAAGAAACCCAAACTTGCTCAAAGTTGACTCCATGCCCACGGAGGGTCTTTTTGACTTTGACAGCAGCAGTTGTGAAAAACCGATGCAGAACTTTCTTTCAATGTCATCTCAAGGATAGTTTAAAGATTTTTTTTCTCCAGGGGAGGGGGAATGCCACATCAGAATTGGAGGGGAGGCTTACATACATTCTTAGATTAACACTACAGATGGATTTTTGCACAACATACTATTAAAATGATGTATTCAAAATTGAAATCCACAGAACTTGAACTAAACGTTAAATACATATTTAGAAGAAATACTGGATGAAAGAGGTATTGTGTAGTGGGCTTCAGTAGGCAAGAAGCAGACTAGCATAGCTACAACAGCATTTATTGACTCAAATCTGGAACTGAGGAACTGCAGGCAATTCCCTGTAATTTATACTCTGGGCCCACAGGGCCTTAACCAATCATACTACTTGAAAAAGCCTGGCCAAATATGAGTGTTCTAAATTTCCCTCCAAAACAGTTGGAGTTAATAGTGAGGGTCATCTAAAGGTTAGTTTCACTTTAGCAGGCCTTAACACAACTATATATATTCAATACATAACACCCCTCCCCCTAGGATAGTTCTTACCCTCAGTCTGTTCAATATTCATAGTCTTTGAGGGGGCCCATGGATCCTGGTGGACCGCTGCAATGTTACTGGAGAGTCCTGTTTAAGTGGAGTATTGTCCATCTCCAATTGGACAGAGTCTTGATGGCCGTTTTGGTTGCCCGTGAGTGGAGGCTGCTCTAAGGCCCTTGGTACTTCCGTTTCTCCGGAGATGGCCACGGGTGGTGTAGGCAAACTCAGAAGAAAACAGTTCTCTAGTGGGTCTGATAAGGCCTTGGGTTCCTCATCCAGGACTGGTCCAGCCTGCCGACACCGTAACTGATCAATGTGGCATCTGATTGTACGATCATTCCCCAGAGTAACCTCGTATGATAATGGGCCCGTTACTTTAGTTACCTTAGCTGCCACCCAAGGTGCCCCACTCCCATAATTCCTGGCCCAGACCAATTCACCTGGCTGCAAGTTCCTGGGGGGGGGGTTGGCTGAGCCGTCTCCGCCACTACTCTGTCTGGGTGAAGTCGGTCGAGCTTCGTGGTGAGCCAGAAGCCCCACCTCAGCTCCGCTGGGCTGCGACCTGTCGCTGTACAGGGAGTTGTGTGTTGACACAGGAGGAAGTTCACCAGGCAGTGATTCCAGTCCCCAGTCGTCATACGCTTGAGTGCCTCCTTTGTGGTCCTGACCATTCGTTCGACCTGACCGTTGGTCGCGGGGTGGAATAGCGTGGATGTTACGAGCCGATTCATGTTGGCGTTGAGGAAAGATTGAAACTCTTCTGCTGTGAATTGTGCCCCGTTGTTGGACACGATCACATCTGGTAGACCATCTGTGGTGAACAGCCGGTGCAATTCTTGGATGACTCTGGTCGTTGTCATCAATGAGACCGGTGCCACTTCCAACCACTTGGAATAACTGTCCACTACTATCAGGAACACCTGCCCCTGGAAAGGGCCCGCAAAGTCAATGTGCACGCGAGACCATGGGGCGTGCATGGTCTCCCAGCGGTGCATTGGTGCTTCTGGCATCTCCGTCCGGGTTTCTTGGCAGGCCTGACAACTCCTTACTTGATTCTCAATGTCTTTGTCCAGGCCTGGCCACCACAAGTAGCTCCTGGTTAGAGCCTTTATCTGAACAATTCCTGGTTGCCCCTCATGTAGGGAATCCAGCACCTTGGAGTGAAGACTGGGTGGAATGATGACCCTGCTGCCCCACAGCACACATCCCTTGTGGGCCGACAGTTCATTTTTCCGAGAAGCATAGTGCTGGAACTCAGGGCCTGGCCGGGCCTCTGACAATCCCCTTAACACCCAGTTGAGAACGCGGCTAAGCGTTCTGTCTGTGCTGGTTTCAGCTGCCACGTCCCCTGCATGTAGGGATGCTTCAGGCAGGTCCTGGATCACCAGAATATGACAAGCTGAGGCCGGTCTGTGGTAGAGGCAGTCGGCTGAGAGCTTCAGCGTGGCCCATTTCCTTGCCCGGCTTCTGGACTATCCGGGACGAGTATGCAGCCATAAAAATGGACCATCATAGCATTCGCAGCGACAGGATCTGCAGTGTCTGTCAGCTGTGAAGAGACCAAGCAGAGGTTTGTGGTCTGTAAAGATGGTGAAGGTTTGTCCATATAAGAAGTCGTGGAACTTCTTAATGCCAGCCACTATGGCAAGGGCTTCCTTGTCTATCTGGGCATAGTTCCTTTCAGCCGATGATAATGTTCTAGAATAGTATGTGATGGGGGCCTCTCTACCATCTGGCATCCTGTGGCTTAAAGGTAAAGGTAAAGGTTCCCCTCGCACATACGTGCTAGTCGTTCCCGACTCTAGGGAAATATGAATGTTCTAAATTTCGCTCCAAAACAGTTGGAGTTAACAGTTAGGGTCATCTAAAGGTTAGTTTCACTTTAGCAGAGCTTAACACAACTACAGTATATATATTCAATACATAACAAGAGGCACCACCAGTAAAATGCTACTTAGAAGGATGACTCTTTGGGTCATCATGGAGATTGTAGGTCAAGGGTATCAAACTGGCGGCCCATGGGCCGGATGCGTCACGTGCAGGCCACACCCACCCCAGCTCCGCAAATGGGAAAAACATCGCAAAACTTCACGTAATGGCAACGTGACGTGGTGAATTTGACACCCGTGTTGTAGATAAACCTGCATCCCCTAAAGCCACTTGATCTACCTATTGGCTAAGACAGAGCAGAAGCAGCCAATGACTAGTCTGCACAGCTAAGAAACCTCATTGGCCTGATGTACCCATTGACTAATGCAAAGCTGGAATCTACCTGCCCAAATGTCCCATTGGCCCCAAGTAAGTGTATGGTGGGGGAGTGGGGAGAGACTAAAGCAGGCAGTAATGTTTTTGTAGCTTCACTCTGTTGTATGAAATGTCCTTCTGGGTTCAGTTCCAAGTGGGGAAAAAGACATTGGAAACATGGAGACTGCTTGGAAAGATGGTTTAATGGTGGACAGAAGAACCACATGGTTTGAGGTCCCTGGGGAAAAGGGGTATCACATGCTTCAAGATGTTGAAGAAGAAAAGAAGGGCGTTGCTGAGAGTCCCTGAGTTTTTTATACCCTCTGTTTGGCCCCACCTCAGAGTTTCCTGTTCCTGTACAAGAAAAATGTATCCCATTGGCTGTCAGACTCCCAGGGGGCGGGGGTCTTACCTAACTCTGTAGGCTTTTGTCTGTGTCCCAGGCTTGGCTGATGTAATCTTCCCAGGTGCCATTGCTGAGTTTCTGTTTGCTAGATGGGTCTGCCTGAAGGGGTAGATCTTTGTTATGTAGAATAGACTGCCCATTGATAAAAGTGGGGGGAATGAGTGAGCTGGGCTCTGGCCTTAATGGTCCATTGACAAAGGTGGGGGCTATTAAGAGTGAGTCTATTTCCTGCCTAAAAACATGTTTCTCCCATCCAGGGAAATATAATATTCTGCCTTTTTAATATTTCCTAAAATATTTCATTTTCTAGGAGAGGGGTGGGTGTTAACTTCCTACAACTCTCTCAAACCTGACTCCAGTTACTGCTTTGCTTTGTTGTTTTGGTGCCTTTGAGTCAGTGTTGACTCCTGCCTGGACAAGTCCCTGCAGTTTTCTTGGCAAGATTTTGGAAGTGGCTTGCCATTGCATTGCCTGCTTCCTAGTATTGAACCACAGTGACTGGTCACCCAGCTGGCTTCGTGCCTACCTTATGGTCTCCTAATTTCTAGCTTGATGCCTTCATCGCTACACCAAATTGGCTCTCTTCTCACTTTGCTTTGGGGAAACAATTTCAGAGACTTACTGCAATTTTGTATTCAGTTACTCACCCCCTTGCCCTGTGTAAAGAACAGAGACCTATTCATAAAGTCATTCTACATGTGAAACTGGCTGGTCCAAACATTGCACTAACCCATAATGCATCGTTTGATTTCCTCTTTGTGCGCTCTGTGAATCCAGCTATCAAAGATGAGGTTGGCAACTTTCAGGGGGCTCACATTAATTTTTATCTGATGCATGGTTCCCGCATGGAATTTTGCTGCCAAATTTAATGCAACCTGGAAAATTTGGGAATGCAAAAATAGATTGGGGGGAGGGTGCTGGATTCGACTCAGAGGTTACTCCCTCTTATTTTAAAGCTTAGTGCAATTTGTGAAGCCAGGAAAGAGGAAAGCCTCAGTGCCATGGATACTGCAAATGCATTGGATTATGGCATATCCTTCAGTGATAAACTGTTGTCTGACTATCCCTGAATGAATTAAATTAACTGGAGGTTAACACTTAGATGATTCACTGTTCACTTAGTTGATGGCTACCTAGCTTGAAAAGAGTAGCTAATAATTAAGCAACCATTTGCTTAATTTACTGCTGCCATGGGGGTGGGGATTATGGTTTTTATGTTGTAGATTTTTAATGATGTAAGCCGCCTGGAGTCACCTGTGTGCAAGTTGGGCAGCCATACAAAGTTGCTAAATAAATAAATACATCTAATGAAGCCATCACAATATAAAAGGATTCGGGCAACTTGAGTTATGTAAATACAAGTATGCTGCAAAAAAAAGGAACCACATTACTTTTTCTCCACCTACCCAAAAGTTCTGTTCTTGGACCTTACTTTCTCTGTGTGTTTTGTTTGCATCCCTTCCACAACCTATTCATAGCCATCGGTGTACTGGTAAATGTTTAACATTTAGTTCTCTGGAGGAAAATGAAGTGTGTGTGTGTGTGTGTGTGTGTGTGTGTGTGTGTGTGTGTGTGTGTGTGTGTGTTCAAGAGGCTTGGACTCTTTCCCCCCCCCCATGACCTTTGTTCCAATAGGCATGCTGCTGAGATCTTCCAGGCCTTACCAATACTGCTAACTCCATTCCATAGTGTTGCTAGGCTAGATGCAGAGATGCTGATTGGCACACCAGCCATTCCATAGTAGCTCAGCATGGCTCTCAATCCAAATTTCAGAAAACTTAATGATTGGGTCTCATTAGCCAATATGAACGAAGTCTAACACCCCACCTTCCACAGCTATTGGGGTAGCTGCAAATCTGGTGACATTCTAGAATTTTATTTTGATAATCCACAAGAACTTTAAATGCAACAGAAGGAAGTCTTTATAGCAATAGCAATAGCACTTAGACTTATATACCGCTTTACAGTGCTTTACAGCCCTCTCTAAGCGGTTTACAGAGTTAGCAAATTGCCCCCAACAATCTGGGTCCTCATTTTACCGACCTCGGAAGGATAGAAGGCTGAGTCAACCCTGAGCCTGGTGAGATTTGAACCGCCGAACTGCAGCTAGCAGTCAGCTGAAGTAGCCTGCAGTGCTGCACTCTAACCACTGCGCCACCTCGGCTCCTTTAAAGGATTACAGTGCTTTTGTATACATTTTTATGATTGATCTTCGCTCTCATAACTTATCACAGCACTCTATCAAAACTTGATTACAAACCATTGGATAAATGAGCAGAAATATATTTACCAAAAAGTATGGATGGAGAGTGGGAAGATTAGCATCGATTTCTTTGGTATAAAGAATGCAGAGCAAGGAGATTTTTCTTCACCAACAGAAGACATTGAGTGGATGATTTTTGCAATGAAGGTGATCCTGGTTCTTTGCTTAGGGTGTTTTTGTATGATTTCTGCATTTCAGGATCAGTGAAGTGAAAGCACTATTGGGTCAGATGTGTCAACTATTGCATTACTAAACTATTGTATAAAGACAGCTAACTTTATTCACTAAACCATTGTTAAGTGTATCTTTGCCTCATGTAATATGTACACATCAATCATACATTATGGTAAGTCATAATGTAGTTTATTTGCAGTTTGTAAATCTTTAATTTACTATGAAGAGAGTTACTTGGGACTTATTCAAGTCACGGATCAGCATTATATGTGCTATCAGTTATTAAGTCTGCTTCTTGTTGATTATACAGACTATAAACTCATTTATTGCTGGACCAACTTTCCTGAACTTAAATTTTGAGCCAAACCTCTCTCTAATTCAAGCATTCAGATTTGCTTCTCAAATCCACCTGTGTCATACACAATATTTTGCTTCAGAAAGATAACTCTATCACAGTCATTCAGTTCATCAGCTATGTGCAAATGATGTTAATCTAACCATATCAAAGAAGAACCTTTTCTATAGCTGAAGAACATTTTTCTCCAAACAAGCCTACCCTCCTCTGGGAGAAGAAACTTCTTTGGAAGCAATGAAAAGGCCAAGACATATGGGTCATTTTTCTTGCTAACATAACCATTTCTACTTCAGGTCCAACAAAGGCAAAACTATTGGATGGGTGTAAAATATCCAGTCATGGGTATACCCAGTTAATACAGTTAAAATCACTGACCATTTCTTAAGTTATGTTTTGGCTTTCTGTTCTTAGGGTATGATACTCAGTTGCTAGCAAACATCCTATGTGCAAAAAGCTGTATACCAAACTGCCTTTTATAACACACAAATAAAACAGTAACAACAGTAACTGGAAGTCCAGCAAAATGTTTTAGGTAGAGCACTCCTGTTCACAGCAGGTTAAAGTAATGGAAACAGGGATCCAAGCCTGCCTTTCTAAATATTTTTCTGTTGATGGAAAAGAGAGATTTGTGTGCCCATGTAAATTCCATGACAAAAAATATATAATTTCCCCACCTCTTTCAGTTTGCACTTCAGCTTCAGTTTACATTTGAAATTATGCCCTAAAAACTCGTCCTGATTCTGAAATTACTCTTCAAAATCATTTTTTTTCCAACAAAATTTTGCCTTTTACCCTGCATTTCACCCTCACTCCCGCCTCCAAGCATGGTGAGTAATATTGAGTTACATGGAGTTTGATAATCAGGACTAGGGCCTTGCCTAAGATTCATGAGGTCCAAACTCATGCTGGTGGTCTTTGCCAATCTGTGGAAACCAGCCTTTGAAACCTATAGCAAGCCTGATTTTCATATTCCTCTTCTGCAAAGCCACAGTGATGGCTGTTTGGGGTTTGAAATAACATGACGAATTTCCATCGGTGGTTAACAAGCTGGCTGCAAATGGAGAAGTAAGAGACTTCTTTATCCTTTATCCATAGAGTGTCATGCAACTGTAGCCTTTTGCAAAGTTCACAGATTGCCATAAGCTATAATGTGGTTTGTTTATGGTATAAAACAATCTATGAATGCTGCCATTAAGGTTTGTAAACAGTATTTTAGTCCATAATGTATTAGGAGAACCCAGCCAATTGTGGCTTGTCTACAAGCCATGGTTAACCAAATTGTGGCTTAGCATGACGTGTGAACCAAACTTGGCTTTTACTTTCAAAGCTGAAGTGAAAGCTAAATATAGTTAATTAGGAGGCAGGGCTGCTACATTTTCCCCTGAAATCATATGCTGTTGCTTTAAAGTGGGGTAATTGGTGCTATGCTTGTGCTTCTGCGGGAGCATCTGTAGTGGTAGTTGTGCAGATGAAACTGCCCACACGTAAAAGGGTAGGGTTTGGATTGCACAGTCACTGCCACCCTTTGAGGGTTTTTTTTATATTCTCCTCCCACAAAAGTCCTTGTGGTGCTGCAGGCTCCAAGATACCTTTTAGAAATCCAGTCCAAAACTGTTAGTGTCCTAAGGACACCTGTGTTAGGCTTCCTTGACCCTCTTTACACCTCTACCCTTCTCCTATTCTCTTCCAACTGTCAGATTTCAGATAGTAAGCCCCTTGGGCAGAGATCCTAATATCCTGCTCATAATACCCTGTTTCCCCCAAAATAAGACATCCCCTGATAATAAGCCCAATCGGGCTTTTGAGTGCATGGCAATAAGACCAAGCGCTTATTTCAGGGTTCAAAAAAATATAAGACAGGGTCTTATTTTCGGGGAAACACGGGTACTATACAGCGTCATATTCATGGCATAACTATTGAGCTGAATTATAAGTAGTACTCGCTTATTGGCTTGTTAAGCAACTCTTCAAAGTTATGGAGTGAAAGAAAATCTTTGTGATCAAATCCTCACATTTTATTACCATGGTCACATAATTGCCATTTGGGTGTTTTACAACCAGTGCACATTTGTGATAAACAAATGGTCACATGTTCATCATTTGTGTGCTTTGCAACTCGCCTGCAGCAAGGAGAGTTTAATAGAGAAGATAAAATTGATGTGATGTTTCTTTTAGCAACTTAGTGACCAAGCCCCAATTGTGGTTGCTAAGCAAGGACTATGTGTAGTTAGATTTATATCCTGTTTTGCTTTATGTTGTTGCTCCGTAGAGCTGAAGGCATCTTTATCCCCCGAACAAATTTGTGAAATAAATAGGACTGAGAGAAAATAGCCCAAAGTCACCCCAGTGAATTCCCAAACATGAGAGCAGAGATGAACTTGAGTGTCCTCAGTTCTAGCACAATCACTGCATTGCATAGGAATAGTATTGTTCAGTATATGTTGATAGTATATGTTGAAACACTTATTAATATATAGGAAAACTTTCAGTGTCACAATCTGAATGTTGCTTAACTTCAGAGTGCACCCCGATAGCTTTTATTCAACATAATGGTTGTATCTTAGACGTTTCCCACTGCTAAGCAATAATGTGACTTGATTTTGGATTATTGTATTCTGTAAACTTAGTTAATTATGTTTTATGCAATAAATACCAAAGAATGACTTCTCACAATGTGTGAATCCAGTCTAAGATTGGGTTCACACGGCACACTTAATTGGATCAGTTATAAATGTGTTGGCTGTACTTGCACAACATACGTTTGATTAAATTTAACCTTAGTTACACTTTTTCATCGTTAATTGTCTTGTGCAAATCCAGACTGGTTGTGGGCTTATGGTTCAAGCGTTTTGTACAACCCCTCACAATGTGTTAATTTAATAAACTGGTAAGCTGGATTGTGCAAATTCAGCTTCTATAATTATTTATCCCACAGAGTGAACTGTCTCTTCCACAAGAGACAATAACCAAGATTGGAATCTTTTGGATAGAGTTCCCAGATTTATTCATCATATTTACTGTATATACTAGTATAACCAAAGACTGGTTTGGGCTGCAAATATCTGGAAACCCAGTAAGAGGCAGTGATAACAGAAATGAACCAATTGTCCTGCCAGACTGGAAACGTGACTAGATTAATTAATTTTACTTTATTATAGGGGGGTACATTAACAGAATCAAGTCTGAAAGTATAAATTTCCCGCCATCACTTTTAACTGGCTGATCAATGATGGTGGGTCCATCCAAAGTTTCTTTCTCTGACAGTTAAGCCACTGGGGGCTTCTGCCTCTTTTGTCTGATTGTTTTTTAAAATATACAGCATCTCTGCCCCTCGTTCCCCAAGGACAGGTCATCCACACATTCCATTACATCAAGTGTACTTCTTAAAATTTGTTTGCACTCAGTTCTGATTTGGAACGAAAAAGAAATTAACATATTGCAAGGAACATATTACTCCCTGTTAAATACCAATTTCTTCACACACCTATCTTGCTAAATATAGCCCTATTCAAATAATCAATTTGGCACCTTGCATATCTGCATGTGGTATCTGCATATTGTAGCATTCGGATATCCTTTGGCACTCTCAGTATTGATTGTTCTAAGTTTTCTATTGGTAATACTTTAGACAGTTTTGTGTGTCTGTGTTTTAATGAAACTGGAAAAAGGTATTTTCAGTGTCATTGAAGAAACTCTTCTGATTCTGTTTTGTTTCAGTAGGATTGTGGTGAGCTTTGTGGTATCATTTTGGCTTAGTGCATAGTTCATAGGACCAGATGAAAGAATGAACAAAGAGATACAACTCTATCATTGTGAATCTTTCTCTCAATACCACAATGTTCTCATAGGATTTCCATGGATCTACCATGGAAATATATATATATCATTGTTTCTCCTAAACAAAAGCTTAGTTAAGAACATTACAAAGGAAATGCCCTATAGTTCCTAGAGAACAAGGATCTTTTTTTTAGCATCTCCAGTTTTTTTCAAGAAAGTTCTGACAATCCTTATATAACATTCTGCAAATCTATCACATTTGGAAATTGAAGTTACATGTTCAAATCTATATGCTGTGGCTAAACTTTTAAATGTAATGCCAACAAATTGTGATCCATTATGTATGTTGTCACAGCTCGTGGTATGCTATGTCCAATAACCATAGTTTCAATATACTTAATATTCTTTTGCAATAACAAGTTTGCTAGTTAAGTAATTTCTGGATAACTTGAAAAGTAATCCATTATCACAGTATTTTATTTATTATGTAGAGTGAACAGGTCAATGCTTGGGCTGATTACAGTATATCTGAGAAAATCTACACTGAGCAATCCACATTTCAGTGTTGGAGTTTATGGTAAGTCAGTGCACATTGATTCTGGTTTGCCTTTTGGACTTCTTAATTCCTGTGTGACCTTCATGTGGGCTAAAATTGTGACTTGTCATAATGAAGGTTTAATGATGCTGTATCCTTGGAGAAGCACATCTTTATATTTTGAAAGCCCAGAAAAGAGGTATCAAGAGCACATAAATTGTATAATCCTTTGCATGTCCTAGGATCACCTCACAAACCTCCCTAAGAATTTCATCTTCTTTAGTGGTCTTTGCAATTTGTTGCCACTTGTGATGGCTCACTGGCTGTCTTTGTTCTATGAGGTTCATATGAATGTCTGAATCTCAATACTTGTTGATATTCACCATTTGATTTGTGAGGTATGCTTTGCCTGAT
Organism: Thermophis baileyi; assembly: GCA_003457575.1. Classification (NCBI taxonomy): domain Eukaryota; kingdom Metazoa; phylum Chordata; class Lepidosauria; order Squamata; family Dipsadidae; genus Thermophis; species Thermophis baileyi. Next base: position 4,611,191 of record QLTV01002265.1, on the reverse strand, counting down.
TAAATCTGAAGTCAAAGCCATATTGTTGAAGTGCAACAATTATTGTATCTTAGCTGGAGTGTTAATTAGTTCTCATTTCAGCGTACATTTGTAAGTGAATATGATACATATGCAACAGGCAGCCATGACCCATCATATTCCTGGAACAAAAGAGAACACCAAGTCGTCCTTGAAAGCTTTAGTGGATGCTTTTAGAAGTATCATAAAATTTCAAAACAAATGTTGTACTTAGAGAATTCTTATGTAATTTACATCTTTGTCGTATGGTTAAAGTTCAATGTCGGATGAAATCGTTATCCTCAGATTTGTGGTGTAGACAGCCAAGTTGGGAATGAATTTTCCCACAATTCTCTGAGTATCTTTTGGGGACATCAGTTTTGGTATAGCTGCAATTAGCAATGATCACGTTCTTCTTCTATAGTGCTCCATGGTTCCTTAAATATCTTCATCAGGTGTTGCTTGGGGAAATAAAGAAGTTCAGAATAGAACACAATCCAAAGGGCATGTGTTTAAAACTATATTGACCACATAGTGTTCTAAATGTAATCCATGTTCTCTTCATCTAGTTCTAGTGCTCATATCAAGCTGAAATATTTAAGTAATATCTTTGTACTGATAGAAGAGAATATTTGTAGCTCAGGGTTGAACTGTGAGGTCCTTGGTGCTCTCTGAGCTTGGTTGTTTTCTCTCAGACGTTTCATTACCAAACTAGGTAACATCATCATTTGATAATGAAACATCTTCAAGAAAACAACCAAGCTCAGAGAGCATCAAGGACCCCACAAATATCTTCATGACTGTTGGTTCTCCACAGAATTCCACTCATGTCAGGAATTAAGGTTCTCTTTGAATGCATTTTGAAAATTGTTTAGAATATAGACAAATTCTGAAACTTCTTTCACTTCATTTTTCTCCCTCTTCTTTATTTTCTTTTTCACAATTTTATGTGGCCACCCATCTCACATATTGATCCTCTGACCAGGTTTGCTTTCAGTTTTGTATTCAGTATTACTGATATAATTCTATTGGCAGGTATTATTGTCTGTGTACCTTTACTAATAGCGATGTGAGTTGGGATACACCTAATTCTGTGAAAAGATATCTTTGTATTTGCTTAACAGTGGCGGACTTTGGGTTTTTTTTGTGATAATTTTCTATTGACTTAATTAAATCAACCCTATTGACCATTGGTAACTCTTCAGATGTGTTAGGCCCAGAGTTAGTACTATTGATGCTCTTAACATATTGTCTTACTATTTAAAATAGGATAGTATAACAGAGTTGGAAGGGACCTTGTAGGTCATCTAGTCCAACCCCCCCACCCAAGCAGGAGACCCTGCACCATTTCTGGCAGATGGCAGTCCACTCTCTTCTTGAAAGCTTCCAGTGATGAAGCTCCCACAACTTCTGAAGGCAAGCTGTTCCATTGGTTGATTGTTCTCACTGTCAGAAAATTTCTCCTTATTTCTAGGTTGAATCTCTCCTTGATCAGTTTCCATCCATTACTCCTTGTCTGGCCTTCAGGTGCTTTGGAAAATAGGTTGACCCCCTCCTCTCTGTGGCAGCCCCTCAAATATTGGAACACTGCTATCATGTCTCCCCTGGTCCTTCTCTTCACTAGACTATCCATGCCCAGTTCCTGTAACCGTGTTTTAGCCTCCAGTCCCCTAATCATCTTTGTTGCTCTTCTCTGCACTCTTTCTAGAGTCATTCATTGTTTCCATGCACCTTGCCCTGCTTCCAAGGTTTTTTGTTTGCTCCTACTTCTGTTTTTAAGGCCAAAGCCATGCAACTGGTGATACTGCTGGTCTTCTTCCTTCCCAGAAATTTTTATCATAGCTGGTGGCCAAATCCAAAGTATTATTCCTGCTGTGTCTCATAACTTTCAGTTGTGAGTGAGAGAATTCTGCTGCTTGGTATAGATTAGTAGTATTTCCAAAGGGAGGGAGAAATAATCTCTAACTGCTGCTGTACTCTCGTTTCTTATGTTTGAAACATTAAAGTTTTGGTCAACATATCAAAGCCACAAGATTCATTCTTTAATTTCAGATCTGTTACAAATTCAATTATCCAGTCTCCTTTTGTAGGTGTGATCTGAAAGCAAATCTTCCATAAATTATATTTTTTTGTAGTTCACAGGAGGCCTTAAACTTTTGCAGCAAGACTTTGACATTCTTTTTGATAAAGATAAATGAGTTGCACAAATCAAAAGCATCAAGCTGCTATCAGGAAATGTGACATTTCTTCTTCACGGCAGCTAATTACTTTCAATCTTTCGTGTGGCCATTGTCTACGTAAGACTAAAGGAACTCTTTTCCAACAGCTAGCATTAATGCTGTTGTGAAAATATTTAAATGACCTTTTAGGAACACTTAGACTGATTTTAACATAAAACATTCTGGCTATAAGATCGTTATGTTTTCAGCCATTTTGATTTATGACTATGGCTCTTCATTTTGGCACATCTGTGTTTCCACTCACCACTTTAAAATGAGGAAAATAACCATTTGACCACAAGATTGTGTGTGTGTGTGTGTGTGTGTGTGTGTGTGTGTGTGTGTAAGTATGTGTGTATAAGTGTGTGCATGCCCCCTCCCTCCCCCCTCTCTCTTCCAAACTAAGCACTAATTGGGTTCTTTGAACATTGAACAAACTACATTTCAATGTTATATGTACCTAAACATTACAGCATGATTTCTAAGCCATTGGTTCTCAACCTGTGGAGACCCCGGGAGGCATTATGTCATCACAGGAGGTCTGCGAAGGCTTGAATAAATGTTATGATTTAAATCTTGAATCTCAAGTCTTGGTGATCCACAAGGTATTTAAAGGGGGTCCATGGTGAAGAAAAGGTTTTGAGAACCACTATTCTAAACAATGATTTATAGTTTAACGTGTGATCCATCCCAGCCACTAACGTGTGATCCCAGTCTTATTTAGTAAACCATTGTTAAGCAACTATGGCTTTCTACAACATGTGAATCACATCACTGAATGCTAGAACAGAGTTTTACAATGGAAGACATTGTGTGTAAAATGTTGCCAATATTTCATTTCAGGGGAATATTAGATTTGAGTAGAAAAATAAATAATAAGAAAGCACAATTTTGACTAGAAGCCATTCTTGGAATTTTACCATTTTTTCTCCCCCAGTCCTCTTTTTCTCTCCACAATCATCCCCAGGCAGCAAATTCTGCATGTTCCTTTCGTCTCCTTCCAAAATAGGTTATTTGTCTTTGAAAAAACCTTCATTTGAAAAACCTGTTCTAACTACTTGGACCCTCCCAACTCTAAGACATTGGTGATTGATTAGGCCCTGGAAGGTATCCAAGATAACACTTTCAGAGAAATTAAAAACACCTCCTTCCCCACAGATCCTGTGAAAGTTGTGTACCTGAAGGGCAGGCGGTTTAAGTTTTGGAGGTACTTTCAATAACACAGCACATTTCCCCCCCACCCCTCTGTTTTGCTAACAGCCCCTCTCCCTATTCCCTGCCTGCTTCTGGTTGCTTTGTCTTTACCTGGAGTTATATTTGAAAGGACGAGAGTTTGCTGTAACTAAATAATGTAAGAGTCTCCAACCATTAGTAAAAAAATCCTTGCAAAGAAACTTAAATGCCCCATCTGTGAATGTGGTTAGAAGTATAAAATGCAGATCTTATCTAATGTAATCAATGAAGCCAATCCAAGCTGAAATTTAAGTTCAAATCTGAATATTTTGAAAAAGGGTCTTTCCTATCACAAGATCAAACCAGAGAGATTTTCTTAGGTATCTTTTTAACTAAGTTCACACATTGCTCTGAGGCATAGTTTATTTAATTTTTAATGCCTGTTTATGGTTAACACAATGTATGACCTTAGTCAATTGTAGCTTATTCAACAAAATATGGTCAAAAAGTCATCAGAGGAAGAACTGAAAAGCTTTCCTTGACAAACCATTTTGGAACCCAGAAGGTTTCTCTCAAGTTCCTGTCAAACATATGGCCTGTATTAGCAGGATAGCAAGAATGGCCTCCTCCAAACATATGCAAGACCATATGAAAAAATACGTATATTTCAGATACTCTGGTACAAAGTAATGTACCAGTAGGATATTTGAACTCAACCTTTGCAATAAAACCATGAAGCTTTTGTAATACATGAGTCATATATTGTCTTGTATTAGCCCCATAAAAATATGAAAGATGCATCATTAATTGTAGTTTAAGAAAACCCTTTGCAAGCGGCTTCCTATTGAGTAAGTTAAAGTCAAGGATGCAGACCTCACTCTCACTTTCTTGTCTGAAATGAAACCTAGTTCCTATATGAGCCCTCATAATGTATGATGGCTGGTTTGGGTTTTATGTATACTTTCCCTGTTATTATTTATGCTTGTATTCCTTTAACTGATGCTATCTAATGCTATTTATTGTTGCTCTGAAAATTGCAATGGGTTGGCCTGCCAGGAGAGGCAGAACTAAATTTGACAATAAATAAATGTATCTAAATGAGTTATGATCAAAGCAATGACATGGTGTCTGTACTCATTTCTAGGTACATTATTCTAGTCAATATATTAGTCTAAGATGTGCAAATACTCTTGGTGACCAGCAGAACCTGATAATTGAAGCTGGGAGTTGGAATCCAGAACTTTTCAGGAATCATCTTGTTTTAAAAGAAGAAAATAGAGACTGTCAAGGCTGATAACAGCCTAACTGAAGAAGGCATAATGAAAAAAGCAAACGAGATTAATTGCACCATAGCTTTAGACTGGCTTGCACTGAAATGGAAAACAGTTCTTGAGATCAATTTTTTAATGCTTGTTTATTATTATTCTAATTTTGGCCCAATGGGCTTTCAAGGAAAGTAACAATAAAAGAATAAAACTAGCCCTGTACCTCCTTTACAAAAAGGCAAAACAGATCCAAATCTAAATGTTCAACAGATTGGTATGTAAGATGACTTTTCCTGCTTTCCTTTAACTTCAGTACAAATATGATGTGGCAACTATTTTCCCCACTGTTAAGTTCTGGGACAGAAGAGGCTTCAGACTTGTTTGGTACAACAGCTCTTTATTGTAAACTATGTACAGACTCCAGCAGCACTCCAATCTGACAGCCAGCCTTTTATAGGGAGCTGTCAGTGGAGCTATCCAATCAGGGCTCTCCATTTTCCTGCTCAAATGGAGGACCTGACTGTAGACTGTGCAGTTTGGATACTTAACACCCCTCCCCTCTTGGTTTGAGCCAACCTATCTACATACGTAATCCCGTAAATAGGCGGGGCGTTTAGGGACTCTAGAAGACCTGCGCAGTTCAGTTGCAGGCTGGGCGTCGAGCTGAGAGGATGGGTCCTGTTCCCTCTCTAGCTCTGCCTGTGGAAGCTTCGAGAAGCTTTCGGGCGGGGCCTTGGTGTCGACCGGAACCGGTTCGTGATTGGGACGACTCTGGAACTCCAGCTCCCCAAGTAAGTGCTCCGCCTCCCTCGGGTAGTAGTCAGCTGTAGGGGAATTGGATTGGAATTCTTTGTTAGTAAATTTCTTGTAGTCAGCGTTTGGGAGTTGGCGGCTGCGCAGTTGATCTATATGCCGCCGCCATTTTCTCCCGTCTGAAGTTAGGACCACATAGGACCGGGGGCCTGAGATTTCTACTACCCTTCTGGGTAACCACTGTGGGCCTTCGGAGAAGTTTTGCATGAAGACTAAGTCTCTGACTGTGAAGGACCTAGTCCGTTTGGGTTCAGGTAGTTCCAGCTTTTGTTGCGAATAGCTAGGGTGCAACCTATCCAGTTTGGAACAAAGCCGCCGGCCCATCAATAGCTCCGCCAGGCTTCTCCCTGTGACCACACTAGGAGTTATGTGTTGGGCCAACAAGAAGGTGTCTATCCTAGCCTGCCAGTCCCCTGGGCCCAGCCGGCCTAGTGCCTCTTTGGCCAATTGCACCATGCGTTCCGCCTGTCCATTGCTCGAGGGATGGAATGCGGCGACCAATGCGTGCCGAACCCCAAGCTCGGCTAGGAAACCCTCAAATGGAGTGGCCGTGAATTGTGGCCCATTATCGGAGACCAACACATCGTGTGTGGCAAATAGCTTCCTGAGCGCCCTGATCGTGGCTTCGGCTCTGGTAGATCCCATAAGGACAACTTCCAGCCATTTAGAGTAAGCATCTATTACAATCAGGAAGGTTTGCCCGTGGAACGGGCCTGCAAAGTTGATATGAACCCGGGACCAGGGGGCTCGGGGTTTGTCCCATTTCTGCGCCGGGGCTTTTGGTGGGGCCGCCCTTGACTCTTGGCAGGGAGTGCAAACAGCTACCCATTTCTCAATTTGTTCGTCCATTTTTGGCCACCAAACATAGCTCCGGGCCAGAGCTTTCATCCTAACCACCCCTGGGTGCCCTTCATGTAATGCCCGTAGAATTGCCTCTCGAAGCGACAGAGATGCGAGGACTCTATCCCCCATAACAAAACCCCTCCTTGCACCGATATCTCGTGCTGCCTGCTGACATAGGGTCTGAACTCCAGGCTGACCGGCCCTTGTGGCCACCCCCTCCACACCCAGTTCAGAAGCTTGCGGAGCACAGGGTCCTTGGCAGAGTGGGCAGCCACCTCAGCCGAGGTGACAAGACCCGAGTCCAGGCAGTCAATAAGAAGGACCGGGATGCTCGGAGTGGGGTCGTCCACAAGGTCCGGCAAGGGGCAACGGCTGAGGGCATCAGCATGTCCAAGAGTCCGCCCCGGCCGATGGGTGAGGCGGTAGGAATAAGCTGACAGGAAAATTGTCCATCTGGTGAGGCGCGGTGACAGGTAGGCAGGCGTGGGGCGGTCCCCTGCAATTAGCCCTAACAAGGGCTTGTGGTCCGTGACCAGCTCAAAGTCCCGAGCAAACAAATATTCATGGAAGCGTTTTACGCCAGCGACCGCAGCCAAGACCTCGCGATCCAACTGGCTGTAATTGCGTTCGGCACTGGAGAGTGTCCGTGAAAAGTATGTGACCGGAGCCTCCCTCCCGTCGGGCAGACGGTGGCTGAGCACAGCCCTGACCCCGAAAGGAGAGGCGTCGCACAGAAGCACAACTGGCAGAGTCTCGTTAAACTGGATGAGGAAGCTGTCTTCAGATAGGAGACGCTTGACAGCCGCGAAAGCGGCGGCCTCCATATGCCCCCATACCCAGGTAGCTTTCTTGGCCAGCAGCCTGTGCAAAGGCTTGGCCACTGTAACTTTGTCTTTGAGGAACATGCTATAAAAGTTAAGCAGACCCAGGAAAGCCTGTAACTCGGTCTTGTTGGTCGGCGTGGGGGCTTCCCGGATGGCCCTCACCTTGCTGGAAGTGGGGTGGATTCCCCAACCGTTTATACAGTACCCCAGGAACTCAACCTCTGGGACCCCAATCTGGCATTTGCTTCTTTTTATTTTGAGGCCAGCAGCTCTGAACCTGCTCAGGACCTCTCGCAGCCTGGATACCAGCTGCTGTTCGCCGGTGGCCATGACTAACACGTCATCGAAATAGGGCACTACCCCAGGGATTTTAAGCAATAGACGTTCCATAACATCTACCGGCAGCTGCTGGTACGCCTGCGCGAGGTCCAGCTTGGTGAAAATGGCGCCTGGGCCCAAAGTGTGCAATAGGTGCTGGACTACCGGCACAGGGTAAGCGCTTTGTTGTAGGGCCTTGTTTATGGTGCACTTATAGTCCGCGCAGATGCGGATGGACCCATCGCTCTTGATAGGGGTGATGATCGGGGTCTCCCAGTGGGCATGGTCTACGGGCTCAAGAACCCCTTGGCTGATTAGTTTATCAAGCTCCCTGTCGATTTTAGGCTTCAGGGAGAAAGGAACCCTGCGTGGCTTTAGCCTGATGGGGGCAACCTGGGAGTCTAGGCTAAAGGATATAGGCATGCCCACATACTTGCCCAGCTGGGTGTCAAAAATGTCCTTGAACTCGCAAAGCAGGTCGTCTGCGCAGCTTCCGGACACCACGTTGATACCGGTCACCCTGAGTCCCAAGGCGTCAAACCAGTCCAGGCCGAGTAGTGTGGGCAGGTCCCTTCGAACCACCGTGATGGGCAGGTTGCCGTTGAATTTGCCGAAATGCACCTGGAAACTTCCCCAGCCGAGTACAGGGATTCTGTTTCCCTGGTAATCGTTAAGTCTCAACGGCTGGTTCTTCAGTTGTTGTTGACGGAGTGCCGGAATGGCCTTCTTGATGGCAGCCCAAGAAATAATTGATATGGAGGACCCTGTATCAATCTCCATATCGCAGGGGCACCCTTCGATCTCCACGGTGACGTAGATCTTCTTGTGAAGGGGGGTGCTTGACTGCCCAACTCTTGTTTGGTTGGCCTCAGGGTGGCGATTCCCTTCTGGCCGGCGTCTAGGCTGCCATGGCTCTCTCCTGGGTGCTCGCCGTGCTTTGGCCTGCTTGGATTCGGTGGGGGCCTGTCCCCCTGATGGTTGGCTGGCCCGGCAGACCCTGGCGAGGTGCCCGGTTCGGCCACAACGGTGGCAGACAGCATCCCTGTATTTACAGGAGGCTCGCTGGTGTTGCCCGCCACAACTGGAGCATGGATTGATTTTTTGTTGTTCAATGCTGCGGCGTCGCTCCGTCCGGAAGACTTCTTCTTCCTCACTTTCATCAGACGGCTCGTCAGGGCATCTGTTCTCGTGCACCGGTGTGGATGTCTTTTGCGGCACTTGGGGAACTTGGCGTCGATGTAGGGCGTCAGCTCCCTTGTTCGACGCCTCGGTTGCTCTGGCTTCGTCTAGGGTCGTCTGTATAGTCAGGTTCGCCTTGGCCAGCAAACAACGTTGTAACCTCAGGTCCTGGACCCCGCAGATGAGTTGATCCAGGAGAATATCATTGAGGTCTCTGAACTCACAATGTGTGGCGGCCTTTCGGAGCGCTGCCATGTATTGATTGATGGACTCCCCGTCATGTTGGAGTCTCTGTTGGAATTCGTGCCTCCAGACCACCTTGGATGGCACCGGGGCATAATGGGTTTGCAGTAGGTTCTGCAGCGTAGGCCACGGAATCGTCTCGACCGGTGTTGGCTCCGCGAGGGATTCAGCTGTGTCAAAAACTTCGTGGCTGCAATGGCTGAGGAACAGCGCCCGCTTCCTATTATCGGTTAGGCTGGTGAGGTCGTTGGCCTCTACGAAGCAGCGAAACCGGGTCATGTAGGACCCCCAGTTCTCCTTTGTGGAGTCGAATGGAGTCGGCGGGTGGAACGCTGACATCTTGGTGCCTTCGCGGTTTGAATTTACCGCCGAAAAATGGCCGCCGATCGTTCGCCGCCGGGCTGGGTCTTCAGTGTCTTCAGCTCTAACTGCTCTTCTGAGATCCCACCTTCGTCGCCAGTGTTAACTTCTGGGACAGAAGAGGCTTCAGACTTGTTTGGTACAACAGCTGTTTATTGTAAACTATGTACAGACTCCAGCAGCACTCCAATCTGACAGCCAGCCTTTTATAGGGAGCTGTCAGTGGAGCTATCCAATCAGGGCTCTCCATTTTCCTGCTCAAATGGAGGACCTGACTGTAGACTGTGCAGTTTGGATACTTAACACCCACCACAATTCTAAAAATTGTGTCCTCAGCTCATGAATGAAACTGACCTAAGTAGCCGAACTGGTGTTAAAGAACTTTTACTATTATAGTAAAACACTACTATAGTAAATACTTTTACTATTCTTTTTTCTTCAACTAATAGAATCCAAGGACAGATGTAAAATTGGTTAAATGATCCCACTTTGCTATTCATTACATCAGATGTAAAGTCAGGTGATCTATAATGGATGAGATCAGAGGGGAGCTTAAGCTAATGTGGGCACATTCTTTCCTTTACTCCAGTCCCTGCTAAGCCTCATTTACTGTCATTTTATGGTTGTCTCCCTGAAGAGTGGCATGTAAAATATAAGGAAAACTACTTGTTGGAGCTTCAAATAGTGTATCCAGTGAAGTGATGTGGGCAGTGAAATGATGTATTTAGTCTATAGTCTAAGAGCCTAAGGTAGTGTAACAATGAAATGAGGAAGCAATCCCCTCATTACTTTCCAAACAAAGCATGAACAAAGAGGAAATCATCTCAGATACCCACAGAATGGGATGGAAGAAGACAAGTTGCACAGGAAGGTGCCTAGACATGATGGGCCTAAACTTCTAGCCAGATCCATCCCATTCCAACTGCAGCATCATGTTTAGTGGATGTTTCTCTTGCCATCCAGTGATGGGCCAGAGAAAGAGAACAGCAAAGGCAGAGAAATCAACTACCATGCTTTGCCTGTCACATGCAAAACATGCAAAATCAGGACAGCATCATTTGGCAATGAATCAGAACACAACTAAAAAAAGCAGGATAGGAAATGGCCAATGCGAATACAAATTTCATGCTGATAGTCTTCTGCCAACTCAAGGCTGTGTGAGGAGCACTATAATTCAGCAGTGAGAAAAGCCCAAAGTGATGATAAGAGCCTCTAATTGGTAGCCTGCACCACCAGAACACTAAACCTTCAGATGGGGAGGACAAGATTCTACAAGGCAAGGGTGCCCTCTAGGGTGCATTGCTGGTTTGGGAGCTTTCAGTTCACCTGAAGATAGCCATGAGAACATGGGAAGAAGACCTTAGTTGCTTTTTTTTTTTAAGGCCTACCTGTTGTATGCAGTACTTTTTCCCCACACAGTGGACAAGATGCTTCTGGGAAAGTCCAAAGTCTTCTCATATTCCCTAGTATGACACTTCCTTTTTAAAACCTTTTTTTAATATAAGCCAAATTGGTGCATGACTGTATTTTGGGGTTCCATAATTAAGCCAAATGCAATGTAAAGTAGTATTAACGTTTACTGAATTTTAAAATTGCCCATTCATCCTGGTTGTGGGTTTCTTATTTGTCTCTAATTGCCAGGAAGTCGGATTGGTTAGACCCACCGGTATAATATGTAGGATTATTTCTTCTGCTGCTTTTAATTGTCCAGATGGAGTGATTCTTCTAGAGGGAATTATGAGTCTGGCAGAGTGAAGATACCACATATTTGCTAGATCACACAATTAGCACCTGCAAATAAAATACTTGCGTGTATGAGTGTGCTATTTTAAAAATGACATAATGTAAAACAAAATTGAGAAAGTTTTAAATTATTCTGGGAGCTTTTACTAATTATATTCTTAGGAGATACAAGGAAGGCAAATAGATCAGTTTTGGGGAAGGAATGTGGTCTGAATTGTTCTTTGAGCCTAGGAAGATCTTGGGCTCTGATGTCTTATTTCCCCCCCCCTGCTGTGCTGCATTAAACAAGAACATCTCCCTCCAGAGGATAAAGCAACTCACACCACATACTTCCCTATCCATCTCATTCTCCTGGGGGCTCATGCAAAGAATTCTCTGGCAAGTCAGCATCCTGAAGGAGCTCCTCTACCTCTTTGAAACATTTTGTTGTCTCCTGAAAACATTTGGCTGTGTAAAATGAACCTTCAAATCCAATTAGCAATGCACATTGTTAGAAATGGGAAGAAGAATAAACTTCTTGGGCTCCTTTTTTCTTCCATATTATTTTAGTACTTTTCTAGATTAAAAATACAAATGAAAGTAGCAGAAACATTTGATGCATTAATGAAAGAAAATCCATTTGAAAGAAATGTTAAAGAGAATGTTTAAAGAAGTATTACCCGGTATCAGGGTTGCTGATCAGCTGGCAAGGGAGAATAAGCAGCCCAAGAGTTGGTCAGGTTCTTAAGTGAAGACCAGCTAGCAACTTTATTGGATCATATATAACCTCATTAAGTTCTGGATTGATGCTTCTCTACAACCATAACTTTAACTACATGACTCTTGGATTGCCTACTTTTGATAGGGCTGGCTCAGCAATTCCACAAAAGTATTGGATTTTGGACCGTCAGCCCTTCAAATTTTACTACAATATTTAAGGGAACATTTAAACTCTTTCCTCTCTTAAATTTTCAAAAATAGCTGGGCTTAAATATCTTTGCCCAGTTTTAGTTCAGCCAATGTTGGTTGTTTCTGGCTCATAATTTTATTTTCCCCCCATCTCAAACTGAACACGAACAAGATAAGGTTTGCTGTATTTCACTTCTGCTCTCGGACCTGCTAGCTGTGAGTCTCCTCAGTAGTGAGGACCCTAGAAGTCTATATTGATAAAAGACTTTCTTTAAAGTCCTTCATCTATAAACCCACCATAATTTGTAAATTTCATTTAATTAATGTTTGTACGAACAGATCCTCAGTGCCAAGATATCAAAACAGATGGTTCATTTCCTGACTGTCTCATGACTATTACAGCAGTCTGCTGGCTGGATTAGCATGGCACTCCCATGCATACAATCCAAAGTATAGATCTGGTATATAGATGACACATTTGTCATAATAAAAAAGGACCAACTAGAGAACACCTATGAAACCATCAACAACATCTTCAGAGGAATAAAACTCACTAGGAAAGGGGAAAAAACCAAATACTTTTCCTGGGTATCCTCATCAGAAGAGGCAGTGATGACAAATTAGAAACACAAGACTGTCATAAACCAACCAAATACTCCACTACCTAAATAACAACCCCAGGTCCCACAGGAGAAGCTGTTTAAGAATACTAATGTTAAGGAATTGTGCAGAGTAACCTCTGCTTCTGAAGGCTTGCACAGTGAACCGTAATGTTGCAGTAGATATGAGTAATGATTCAGTCAATACACAGATACGTTAAAGTGTATAAAAGTAGTTTACTTAAAGAAATAGCACAGTCCAAATAACAGTCCGAATCATACACGTTCTATCAGTCAGTATTCAGAAGTACAGCAGTCTTCTTACCAGCCTTTCTTTGTCTTAATCATCAAACAAAGATTCTCTATCACAGATAGCTAGCTACACACAGAGCTTAATTGCAGACACGAAGTCACTCAGCAATGAATCAGCAAAAGCGAGAGAGAGAGAGAGCACTAACCATGTTCTCTAGCTCCCTCTTATGGCCGTTACTGCCAGTCAGAATGCACCAATGCATTTAAAGCAATATTACATATATACATTAACCAGTGATTTGTGGCTTGTTTATATTACCCAACCCAACCGTTTGGACAGAGTCCAAACCAGGGGTGTCACATTCGATTTCATTGAGGGCCACATAAGGGTTGTGTTTGACCTCAGGGGAACAGAGTGGACGTGGCCAGGGTTGGTGTGGCCAGTTCCACGCCCCTCGTTTTGGGGGCACCTGTGGTGGCCCGAGCGCTCTGCCAGCGAAAACGGGCTCCCAAGTT
>QLTV01002265.1:4563797-4595475 GCA_003457575.1 Thermophis baileyi | reverse complement strand
AGTAGATATGAGTAATGATTCAGTCAATACACAGATACGTTAAAGTGTATAAAAGTAGTTTACTTAAAGAAATAGCACAGTCCAAATAACAGTCCGAATCATACACGTTCTATCAGTCAGTATTCAGAAGTACAGCAGTCTTCTTACCAGCCTTTCTTTGTCTTAATCATCAAACAAAGATTCTCTATCACAGATAGCTAGCTACACACAGAGCTTAATTGCAGACACGAAGTCACTCAGCAATGAATCAGTCAATAAACAGATACGTTAAAGTGTATAAAAGTAGTTTACTTAAAGAAATAGCACAATCCAAATAACAGTCCGAATCATACACGTTCAATCAGTCAGTGTTCAGAAGTACAGCAGTCTTCTTACCAGCCTTTCTTTGTCTTAATCATCAAACAAAGATTCTCTATCACAGATAGCTAGCTACACACAGAGCTTAATTGCAGACACGAAGTCACTCAGCAATGAATCAGCAAAAGCGAGAGAGAGAGAGCGAGAGCGCTAACCATGTTCTCTAGCTCCCTCTTATGGCCGTTACTGCCAGTCAGAATGCACCAATGCATTTAAAGCAATATTACATATATTACATTAAACAGTGATTTGTGGCTTGTTTATATTAACCAACCCAACCGTTTGGACAGAGTCCTAACAACTAATTAGAGGAACACAAACATACTGCAGCAACCTGAACATCAGAAAAAGGAAACAGATCTATACAACATTTTCCAACAAAATGGATATTCACATAACTTCATTAAAAAAGTGCCTGGCCATTCAACCCAATATAGCACAACAATGCAAGCTGTGAAAAGGATAACTGCCATACATCAAAAACATCTCAGAAACTGTTGTGTGTTGACAGTTTAACATGGTTTCACCCAGGTCCAGCGTTTGAGCGGGAAAATGCTCAAATGCTATTGGTTAAAATGTCAGACAGCTCCCTATAAAAGGGCTAGCTGTCAGACTGCAAGTTGCTGGTTGTACAGAGAGTTTGCCTATTAAACAAGTGTTCCTGAGTCGGTCTCCTGTCCTTATTCCCACAACTCAACAGTGGTGACGAAGGCTTTGGGAACTGGAGAATGAAGACGATCGAATCTAAGGCATCGCAACCAGCCGGGGGGATTTTGGAAAACATCGCAGCAAGCATGTCTGCCTTCCATCCACCAGCGCCATTCAACCCGGCAAAGGAAAAGTGGGAGACGTATATGACGTGTTTTGATTGCTTCTTGGAAGCTAACGATCTGTTGCAAGCTCCGTGCAATTCACGAGGCTCCCACCCCGAGGAATCAGAGTGACCTCCAGGCTTTCCTCGGGCTATTAAATTTTTACAGCATTTTTTTAAAGGACAAGGCTACGATTGCCGACCCTTTGCACAAACTCTTGGTGAAAAACACTCCTTGGGTGTGGGGCCCAAGGGAAGCCGTGGCTTTTTGAGCCGTCAAAAGACTACTGACTACTGACAGCTTCCTCATCCAATACAACGCTACCTTGCCCCTAGTCCTAGTTTGCGACGCTTCACCATTTGGCATGGGGGCTGTTTTGAGCCACAGACTCCCGAATGGAACCAAGGCACCGGTGGCTTATTACTCTCGGACCCTGTTCAGCGCCGAAAGGAACTATAGCCAGCTGGACAGGGAGGTGTTGGCTGCTGTTGCCAGCGTAAAAAGGTTCCACGAGTATCTTTTTGGGAGGGATTTTGAGCTAGTGACGGCTCACAAACCCTTGTTGGGATTGCTCGCTGGGGACCGCCCCACCCTGGCCGCCTTGTCCCCTCGTTTCACCCGGTGGGCCATTTTTTTGTCGGCCTACTCCTACCGGCTTATGCACCGCTCTGGAAAGGACATGGGCAATGCTGATGCCCTCAGCAGGTGCCCGCTGCCTGACTTACTGGCTGACATTTCCCCGGACGCCCCGGTACTCCTAATTGACATTGTGGATTCTGGACTTGTCACGTCCGCTGAAGTGGTGAGGCATACGGCCAGGCACCCCTCGTTCAAAACCATTTTGAACTGGGTGTGGATGGGATGGCCGAAGGACCCAGTGGGGGCTGAATTCAAGCCTTTTGCACTAAGGCAGCACGAACTGTCCGAGCAAGGGGGCTGCCTGTTATGGGGTGACAGAGTTGTCATTCAGCCCAGCCTGAAAGCTGGAATCCTTAGGACCTTGCATGAGGGCCATCCGGGGATTGTCCGGATGAAAGCCCTCGCCAGGAGCTATGTTTGGTGGCCAAACATGGATTTGGAAATCCAGGAGTGAGTAGCAAGGTGTAAGCTGTGCCAGGAGTCTAGGCCGGCTCCCCCGAGGGCCCCGGTACACGACTGGGAGAAACCTAAAGCCCCATGG
This sequence comes from Thermophis baileyi, assembly GCA_003457575.1. Taxonomy (NCBI): domain Eukaryota; kingdom Metazoa; phylum Chordata; class Lepidosauria; order Squamata; family Dipsadidae; genus Thermophis; species Thermophis baileyi. Next base: position 4,593,126 of record QLTV01002265.1, on the reverse strand, counting down.
TCCCGGTTACACATAGATTTTGTCGGCCCCTTCCATGGCCAGACCTTCATGATATTGGTGGACGCCTATTCAAAATGGATAGAGATAGTTCTCATGGGCTCCACATCCGCCGAGGCAGTAATTAAAGTCCTCCAGCGCCTATTTGCCACACATGGGCTACCCGATGTGCTGGTATCCGATAACGGGCCACAGTTTAAAGCCACCCAATTTGAGGGGTTCCTAGTGGAATTGGAAATCAGACATGCGCTATCTGCGCCCTTCCATCCAGCCACGAATGGCCTTGTAGAATGATCCGTGAGATCAGCAAAGGAAGCCCTGGGAAAACTAGGCCCTGGGGATTGGCAAGCCAGAATAGACAAATTCCTCCTCTGCCAGCACATCACCCTTTGCGCCGCTACCGGCCGCAGCCCAGCCAAACTACTAATGGGCCGCAGACTCCGCTCGGTTTTAGACCGGTTACACCTGAATTACGCGCCAAAAGAAAATGACACAACAGGCCAAACCACCAGGTCATTTAAAATAGGAGACCTGGTTTTTGCAAAAAATTATGCCGAGGGGTCCCTATGGCTACCAGGAAACATAGAGCAAATTACCGGCCCAAAGTCGTATGTAATTAGGTTGGACGATGGGAGACAATGGAGGAGGCATATAGATCAGATTCAAAACCGAATAGGTGAATGCGTACAAATGCATAAAAATGTACCAAATTATACTCCTTCCACAGCTAACTCAAGCCGATGGAACCGGAAAACTCACCTGAGGAACCTGGAGTCCAGCGACGATCGCACGGCAAACTGGTTCCCATCGCCAAGAAGGCCCCGCCCGAAAGCTTCCAGGAGCTTCCGTCCGCACATGCCGCTTCCTCACCACCAACTGAATTGCGCAGGTCAGGGAGGGTTCCCAAACGCCCCGCCTACCTGTGTGATTACGTCTGCCGCATGGAAGGCTCCATCAAAGAGGGGAGGGGTGTTGTGTATTGACAGTTTAACATGGTTTCACCCAGGTCCAGCGTTTGAGCGGGAAAATGCTCAAACGTTATTGGTTAAAGCGTCTGACAGCTCCCTATAAAAGAGCTAGCTGTCAGACTGCAAGTTGCTGGTTGTACAGAGAGTTTGCCTATTAAACAAGTGTTCCTGAGTCGGTCTCCTGTTGTTATTCCCACAACTCAACAGAAACCACCAACAGACTATTACAACCCCATGGCATCACCATAGCACACAACCAACTAAAGCCCTCCAAAACATTTTAAGTTAACCAAAAGACCCAGCAGCCTCAGAAGAAAAATTGGGAGTCATCTACAACATTCAGTGCAAGGCAGAACACATCCATTAACACTACCTAGCAGTCAGACGACATGATGAAAACTCCTTAATTTCACAACATGGTATAATGAGCAGTGGCTGTCTTTACTACACTTGATATCAGCCTCTCTAGATAGGCCAGACCAGACAATCAATTCCACAAACTGCTTTTATTGAGATTGCTATAATAACAGAACCTTGTAAGTAGGATTGTGGTGCACTTCCTCTTTGTTTTGTGAATTAGGGAGGCCTCTGAGCCATTTCTGAATGTTATCCTATTAAAAAAAATATTTTGGCTAGTTTATGGTTCCTGCATATTTCCATCAAGGCTATCTTCCTTACTCTCTATCAGAGGTGGGTTCCTCCTGGTTCGGACCGGTTTGCCTGAACCGGTAGCGACCCGCTGGTGACATCACGACGTCACAAATCCGGTCCGGTCGGTGCCGGTCCATGGGCGCCGCCATCTTTTTTTGAATTATTTTTTGAATTATTATTTTTTTTGGATTTTTTTTATTTATTTATTTTCTTCTGCGCATGCGCAGAAGCCGAGTTTCCGGCACTGTGCATACGTCACCATCTTGTTTTTGGCTTTTTTTTGCACTGCGCATGTGCGCATGTGCCCATGCGGCATGGGAGGAAGCGAACCGGCAGCGAGGTAAGTTAGAACCCACCCCTGCTCTCTATACTCGCCATCTTTTTCCACTTCTAAAAGTTTAGACTCCTCCTTATTATGTTGGAATTCAAAGTAGAAATCATACCATCCGACTTAGAATTATATCCTATAAAATATAATGAAAACTTTTCATAACCTGTAGTAAAATTACAGTACTGAAACTATCTGGAGATCTGATTAGTCTCAATTTTGTTGATCTTTTGCAAATCCCTGAAGACATGGTGGTGTTTCCAGGCATGGGAGTCTAGATAGATAGATAGATGGATGGATGGATGGATGGATGGATGGATGGATGGACGGACGACAGACAGAGACAGACAGACAGACAGACAGATAGACAGACAGACTCCTCTGCACGTGAAATATTTGCTCAATCCTGAGCTAGGGGCCTTCTGTATATGAAGTCACTTCTTGTAAACAGAAACTGTTGGTCTCTCAGTATTAGCAATATTAATTCCCTACTCAAACAAGTTGAACAAGGCACAGTCAAAATTATATTCTAAAGAATCTTTTTGTAAACAAAGATCAGCTATCATATTATTTTGATAATTATAGAACTGGCATGTACTATCTGTTCTTTTTTTTCTTTTTATTTTAGGCAATATTAGGAAAATGTTGATGTTTTATTTTGATACATAAAATAAACAAGAACTATATTAAAATGCAGCACTACGAGTTCCATGTGATTTGATATGATATTATCTAAAAGAGACAAAATCGCTATTTTTCCTGTTGGTGGGGGTATGAGTTTACAGTTGTCCCAATCTTTTGTCATGTATTATTGTACCATAGATTGACAAATCTTGAACCCACTGTATTTCTTAACCTACTTGCATTCAAGCTATTGTCCTTTGGACTCTTTTGCTTACTTATTGTTGTTTAATGCTAGTCTAATTAAGCAGAAATGTTGCTAGGTAGAATACATTTGGCTTCAGTTTTAGCTTTTTACTCATAGATGTTTCATCCTCCAAATATGCCCATTAGGAATGAAAGTCTTAGACTGGGGAAAGTTGATATCACGTCTTTATGAGATTTAGAATACTACTGTATGTCCTATGTATTTCTTACTATATACAGTAAAATATAGTATTACCTCATTGTAACTATATACATTGCCAACTTCATCATCTTTCTAAGCTTTGGCTGTTTAAAAATGTGCTGATTGTATGCATTACTCAGAGCTTGAGACATGGAAATAATCAAGAATTTTGAGGAGGAGCATTGAATTTGTTCTGGCTTCTCTGAGTTTCTCTACTTTGGCTATGCCTGGGTGTCATTAATGCTGCCGCGGTGGCGCAGTGGTTAGAGTGCAGTATTGCAGGCTACTTCTGCTGATCACCGGCTGCCAGCAGTTTGGCAGATCGAATCTCACCAGGCTCAAGGTTCACTCAGCCTTCCATCCTTCCGAGGTGGGTAAAATGAGGACCCAGATTGTTGGGGGCAATATGCTGACTCTGTAAACCGCTTAGAGAGTGCTGTAAAGCACTGTAAAGCGGTATATAAATCTAAGTGCTATTGCTATTGCTATTGCTATTGCCTGTAGCCAGCATTTGCATAATGGATAGTTCTTTATTAAGTTTGTTATTAACTTATTCCAGCCTGCTATTATAGATGCTCTTTAGAGAATTCTAAATATGAAAAATGCATGGAAATTTGTTTTTTCTGAGGCTGGATATCCAGATGGAAAAAATAACTTAGTTGGGGGAAGTCAAGGATGTCCAGATGTGTCCCTTCTTTGTATACAGTATGTGTTACCTTAAAGTCTGATCTACCAATCCCATAAACTAGCCTACTCAAGTAGGACCACCAAGATGCATTAAGACTGCAGTTCCCAGAATTCCTTACCTACATGCACCAATACTAGAAATTCTGAAAACCACGATCATATTTTATCTAGAGAGTCCCTATTGGGAACACCTAATTATAGCCAATTCTTTCATACCAATCAGTACAGGGGTGGGTTCTAACTTACCTCGCTGCCGGTTCGCTTCCTCCTGCGCCGCGTGGCTGCGCCTTGTGGGCGCACAGTGCCGAAAAATCCAAAAAAAAAATCCCCCCCAAAAAAGCCAAAAACAAGATGGCGACGCATGCACAGTGCCAGAAACTTGGCTTCTGCGCATGCGCAGAAGAAAAAAAACCCGGAAATTAAAAAAAAAATTCAAAAAATATATTTAAAAAAATTCAAAAAAAAGATGGCGGCTTCCACGGACCGGCACTGACCGAACCGGCTCCATGATGTCATCGTGATGTCACCAGCGGGTCATTACCAGTTCGGGCGAACCATTCCGAACCGGGAGGAACCCACCTCTGAATCAGTAGTGTCCCATAAAAAGTGAACTAGACAACTGATTCAGAAACAGCTCTGGGCCTCTTTGGTCACAAAAACTGGTTAAGCTCAGCAGCTGAGTCAAATTATTTCTTTCTCTACTGTAATGTAACATCTTTTCCCTAATACATACCGTACATAGAGCAATCTTTTTTTTTAACAGTGAAATCTTGCAAGGCTTGTAGGCAGCCCATTTTCCCATCTGTGGAGGAACTCTAGCTTTTCCCTGAGCTCTTGAACTTCAGTTGACTTAGCAGATAGTTTAAGGGAATGATGATTTGTGACTTATCAGGGTGAAATTAATTATGTTAATTTCCCTCTTCTCTGTAGAAGGGAGGACTGGAAAGGAAAAGTGCCAGTATATGTGGGTTTTTTATTCCCCTTTTGTATGGAGTGGTTATTGAGGGGATTTTGGTTATTCCAGGGAATGGAAATATGCCATTAGTAAGTTATAATCCTGCAGCCTGCATTTTGTTGAGGATGTGTTCCTCCTCTCTTACCATCTCTGTTATGTATTGAATATATATAGTTCAGTAGTGGGTTCTAAATCCCATCGCTACCGGTTCACACGCGCGCTCGCATGCGCAACGCTTCTGCGCATGCACAGAAGCGTCCCGGGTTGGTGGGCGGAGACTCCCACCACCGCCGCTACTGGTTCGCCAAACTGGGCCGAACCGGGAGCAACCCACCGCTGATATAGTTGTGTTAAGCCCTGCTAAAGTGAAACTAACCTTTAGATGACCCTAACTCCTAATTACAGGGATTTGCCTGCAGTTCCTCAGTTCCAGTTTTCAGTCAATAAATGTTGTTGTATCTATTATGGTCCGTTTCTTGCCTGCTGAAGCCCACTACACAATAATCTCCTAATTTGTTGCTGCAGCAAAGTGTTGGGAACAAAACTAATGTTATGGTGTCCTATCATTTTTGCAGCATCAACAGGATTTTTAGTATAGGAGGAATTAACCACTAGTTATCTAGGCAGCCTAACTCTATTACACAGACTTCACTATTGCAACTATTATCATTATTATAAAAGTATGCAGTAACTGAATACTGCCCTCTATCCTATCACAAGACAACTCAGACATACTTTTAATAAGCACAGGCTGGGAGATAACAGCTTTCTCACTGGGAAGGGGAAGTAAAAAGGGTTTTTGATTTGTTGACAGGAAGAGAAAAGAGAAAGGTGAGTTAAGACTTGGAGTGGAGGTAGAAGATGAGCCATGTTGGACTAGCGAGCTTTTGAAAACTGCTGACGTATCCAGAGCAGTGCAGGAGAAGACCACTTAGTAGCCTGCAAAACATAAAAGGAAAGAGGGCTGAGAGACATGATTTCTTTGCCTAGTTGGCCCAATGGAAGGTTGAAGAAATAAAGAAGTCAAGTCCTGACAACTCTGAGAGATTTCCAGCCAAGTGTAATTAATGCCCTTACTTAAACCTATGAAGGGAGGGCAGCTGTAAAACTAGCGATACACAGATAATGGATATTGTTTTGCATATATTACAATTTTTAAAAAAATCACAAGGTTTTAGGGCTAAATATCTGATTACTTCCCAAGAACCCTCAGAGGCCAATGACAGTTGTTATTATTATGATGGTGCATATGACTAAACGATCTCACAATTTTTGAAAATGTGGATTGAGGGGAAGCGTACCGGCAATTTGTGTAGGATTTCAACTGTGTAGAATGTACTGAATGGCTTTTATATTGCTCCAGGGTGGCAACGCTTTGGTGGGACAGTGATGAAATCTTTTTTGGATGTTCCTGTTCCTCAGCTGGAGGAGAAACACTGACTGACTTATTGCCTGTCAGCATTTCAAGGTGGGCCATTTGAACAGGGCCGTTTGAAACAGTCCAGTGACAAAGTTCACATGAAGTACAAAGCAGAAGTTTGTTTGATTTTGGCTTAGTGTGTTGAGAAAACCTTATCTTTATAGTTTGTAAATGATTATTTATTACTTAAGGGTAATGGAACCCAGCCAGTTACTCAATAAAGTATAATTTAAAAATTGTGGCTTAGTGCAATGTATGAATCCAGCCAATACATATTTGTCTGAGGCCACTCAGAAATTGTTTAATTGGGCACTACTTTGAATCTTGTATTTTCCCTATAGCGTAGCAAGCAATGATTCATGCTCCCTGTTCCCCCATTCGTAAATTTCAGATATATTAAACTCTACCACTGGGTGTTTGGACAAGGAAGAAAGCATGGGAGGGGGCAAGTGGTAAAATATGGATAATAATATCATCACGAAAATATGGCAACTTGCATCAGATCACAGGACACAAGTATATAATAGCAGTGGGATGACATTACCATGCCTGTGTAATCAATTGGCAGTGCTGTGGCTTGTGGTGGATAGTTGGCAGTATTTTGAGGTAAACTTCAGAATTCAACTTTTTACTTTCTCACATAAAAATATTTCCAGTTTGCAATCTTTTTTCATAAGTATATTTGGCTACATATATCAAAACATCATGTAGCCATAGAACCACATAATTGGAAAGATAAAAAAACAACAACAACATCCCACTTACTTCTACTGTTACCAGCTGTAAACTTCCCTGTTATCACTGAAGGGACCCACCTCCATGCTGATTGTTAGCCCTAGAAGGTATTTCCAGACAGGATACACGACTAGATGAACTAATTCTACTTTATTGTAAGACTATATTGATTGAATTTTGAAAGTCTGAAAGTACAGACTTCCTTCTGCCACTTTTAACAACTCGGTCCATCAGGGCAGGTTCTTCCTGGTTAAGGTGCTGGGGGCTTCTCCTGCCTATCCTGAGTTATCATTTCCTAGGCAGCATCTCTTCCCCTCGTTTCCCAAGGTCACCCACACATTCCATTACATCACGACCTCAGAAGGATACTAGAACATCTCTGCTGTATTGTGCATTAGGATTTTGGTCCTAAATTGAAAACAGTTTAGCTGCTACCATTGTTCCAACTACAATGTGTTTATCTCAATAAATTGTGCTAAAAAGAAGTCTGTGAAAGTTGTGCTTGGGGAAGAGTTACTTTCAATTTAGGCAGCTGCTAAAGATTTAGGCTTATACTAAAGCTGGTAATTTTAATTCTTCAAATTAGATAGAATTGAATACTTTTAAAATGGAGCAGGAATAGGATGGTATTTGTGAATACGTGGCTCATTCACATCTGAGTCAATAAACTGAGATACAGTCTAATGTTGCCATGCATTTCTCTATAAAGCATAAAAACCTGTCTATATTTCTCAGCCACAGTTTTCATAGAGCTATAAAATATCCTTTTCAAAATGTTCACTGATCTGTATTGAAAATGACTTTAACCTGTGGTAATATTTTACAATTAGGGTATATATTTTATAATTGAATAATTCCATTTAAATTGTAATTGGGATGAATTGATATATAATTTTACCCATATAAATCATTCAGTTATTGTCATAGACTAAGAAAAAAACTGCAGGTAACAAAATATGCAACCAATCCAATAAGTACAATCTTATCTGTAAAAGATGAGTAAACAAATCACTAAACCAAAAAACTAAACCACTAAAACCAAAAAAAGTAAAAGTATTTATTATTCATATAATAAATATGAATACTAATAAATACAATGCCATAAAAGACAGATCTGAAAGTTAAGGTAAGTAAAGTACTGTAATAAAAAATGTAGAATATCAAAAGACAACTGGCTAGATTAAACAATTTTAACAAATCACAAAATTAATTAAAATTAATTAGATTACTGTATAGAAAATATTAAAACTAGTAACACTAGTTAGGAGTCTTACCTCGTATGTTTCTCTGGGAACCACTTAATTGATAGATAATCAGTATATAATGGATGGATGAATAAAATTTTCAACGCAAAATATTTAAAGAAAACATTTGAGAGAGTGGTGAAAAATGTCAGAATCGGCTTTGGTTAATTGACACAGTAGATAAAGAGTTATGTGAAAGTAGGTACCACTGAACACAATGGCTATGAATCATATTGCTCTACAACTTTGTGTGATTTGTTTGATTTTGCAGACTCTGCCATTGTGGGCTTTAGATTTTTTTTTGGTCCCATCATTATCTATTCAATAAATGATGGTTAAGCAAATTGAAATATGTGAATACATATTCACAATGAGACTTTCTTCTCAGAAGAAATGTACAGATGTATTTCTTGCATTCAATTTCATTTTCAGCTTGTCTCCAACAAGGCTTGCTATAGAGGCTAGCCAGCAAATGACAAATTTTACATTTTATTATTCAGTAGCTTTCAGCCATGTGCTTTCAAGGGCTGCAAGCCCTGGATAAAATTTGGCATCTGTCATCTAGTGGTAAATTCCTCCCCCACCCCAGTTTTTCAAATCATGAACAGTGATGGAAACAGAGTAGAGAGAGGCAGTGGGCCAGGGGTCTCCAACCTTGGCAACTTTAAGCCTGGTGGACCAACTCCCAGAATTCTCCAGCCAGCAATGCTGGCTGGGGAATTCTGGGAGTTTAAGTCCTCCAGGCTTAAAGTTGCCAAGGTTGGAGACCCCTGGTTTGGGCTTTTGAAGTCGACCCTGTGCCATGCTAAGCACAGGAAATGAGATTAAAGCTAAAGCACCCTCCATGGATAGCTTTCCAACCTCTGCTCAAACATATTTGGAGACAGGAGCTCTAACACCTGTTCTTATGTCAAACTGCTCTTACTGCATAACAATATTCAACCAGCGCTTCTCTTCCTGTAACCTAAATCCATTATTCCAGATCCTGCTTTCTAGGATAATAAAGAACAGACTTAGCGTTCTGGGTGACATATTTTCAGGTATTTGAAGAGTGACATTACATTCTTCCCATTCTCTCAAGGCTAAAATGCTCTTAGTTCCTTCAGTGTCTCTATGGGGCTTAATTTCCAATCTCCTGATCAATCTTGTTCCTTTTCTCTGAATTGGTTCCAGTTTATTTGACTTTGTCTCAAAATCTGGTATCCAGAAGTGAACACAATAGAGAAATGGCATCTGACTAATACAAAATAAAATAAAACCTTTGTGTTCTTTGATTTGGAGACGGTTGATACAAACTGAAATTGCATTTGCCTTTTACATTACATTGTTGACTCAATTGGTGATGATTTGCTGAACACCCTGAAGATCTTGGACACTCCTTTGAAGCAACACAAATTTAAGTAGGTTGAACTAGTTATTATCAATCCTGAATTCTTCTGCACTGTGCTGAGTACATCTATCTTCTCCAAGCTGATGTCTTCAGATGTTCTGGGATTATAATTCTCAAAATTTACCCACCAGCATGCTGAACACATCTGGAACAGTAGTGGGTTCTAAAACCCGTTGCTACTGGTTCGCTCATGCGACACTTCTGCGCATGTGCAGAAGCGTCCCGGGCGGGTGGGCGGAGCCTCCCACCGCCGCCGCTACCAGTTCTAAGAACCGGGACGAACCGGGAGCAACCCACCGCTGATCTGGAGGGCATCAGGTTGGGGAAGGTTAGAGTAGGTGCTTTGCTTGGCAAATGACAAGGAAGAGTGGGTAGGAAGGCTGCCTCTCTCCTGCTGCTGCTCTTGGCTCTGCAGCTCATCAGAACATCTGGAAGTATTTCCTCCCCCCCTTCAACTCTGAATGGAATTGAGCAAATCTGTTGCAGATGCACTTTGGAGACAACAGTCAGCATTTCACTCCAGCCCCTTCCCTCCCTTCTCTCCTTCCTTTCAGGAGAAATCCCCAAGCTGGCCTCTATGAAAATTAACTTCTGTCACTGGGTTGAAAAATGGAAGGCTTCTCCTAAGGTCTATTCCATAAAGAGAAACTACAGCTCTCGTCTTCCCCCTTAGACTCTTAGAGAGGCTGCAATGTTAACTGACTTGGTTTTACATTAGGATGTTAATGACTGGTTATTGTTAATTGTTGTTTCCTTGTGCCACCGCACCCTTGGCTCCTAAGTACCTGATAGGCTGGTGGTAAATCAGTACCCTTATTGACTGACAGGGGCCCGTTTCCAAGACTTCAATGATTTCTCTGGCTATTTTTGTCCCTACTTGGCCAACAATAGTAATAGCCACAAAATTGAATGCATGTCCTTGCTCATTGCAATATGAGGTTGCCAATGGGTTCGGGTCTCCTCTTCTAAGTGTTAATCTGCCCCTGATGCTTTTGCAAATCAAACTTCAGTGGTTCCTTTTTTGCCTTTGACGTTTCATTCTTATTTTGACTCCACAAAAATTGCTTGGAGGCATAGGAGGCAGCATATAAATACATACTGATATTATATAATGCAATCAGTGAATCTCACAGTCTACAAATTAAAATAAGCAGTTTCCCCCTCCCAGCCCTTCTTTAGTTTCTTCCCTTGTGGAGATGAAAAAAGTTGGGAGGAAGAAAGCAAAGGAAAAAGCAGGTGAAGGAATGGATCCATGTATGTAATTACAACTAAACAGCCTTTGGGGTTTGGATTAAGGCATAGCTGCATGAGGCATGAAAACACAGCTAAATCTGGTCCTTTTTTCTTTAGGAGTAAGGATGCTTCACCCAGGTTGTAGGATTCAATAGTGCAGACCTGCTTCAGGTAGTCCTTGACTTACATTTGTTTAGAACTGGTTGAAGTTACAATGGCACTGTAAAAAGTGACTTATGGCCGATTCTCACATTTATGACTGTCGCAGCATTCCCTAGGCCTCATAATCAAAATTTGAGCACCTGCCAACTGGCACGTATTTACAAGGTCATGTGATCATCATCTGTGGCCTTCCCAGCAAGCTTCTGACAAACAAAGTCAAGGGGGAAACCAGTTCACTTAACAACCATGTGCTTCACTTAACTGCAGTGATCTGCTTAACAACCATGGCAAAAAATATATATCATAAAATTGGGTGCAATTCACTTAACAGCTACCTTGCTTAGCCACAGAAATTCTAGTCCCAATTGTGATCATAAGTTAAGGACAGCCTTCAATAGGCATATCTCCTTCATCTTTTCTTCTCTCTACCTGTCTTTTGAAAACAGGTTCATTTAGGCCTATTGTGAGCATACTGCATCTTCTTGCCAGACAGGTTTAGGCATTCCCAGAAGGGAGAGATGCTCTTGCTTATGGTCAAATTAACCCAGTTCCTCCCTCTGCTGAAGGTCAGAAAAGTTTGCTCCTTTTAAAACTAAAAAGGTAGACCTCAGGGGAGATCATGAGAAGAGGTTGGTAAAAAATAGGGTTTGTCCATTTTTCCAGTAGCCTCCAAATTAATGTATTGAAGGAAGAAACGCCCAAATAATTGAAGTGTATGTAAGACCTGTTTCAAGAGTCTTTTCTTTCTGAAGAAATAAAAACATTCTATCCAGGAATTTGTGCTATTATCAGGTTGATTTATGTTCAGTGTGTTGTGCTAAGTTTAATATTCTTTTATTTCTTTGCACAGTATAAATTAAGCAATTGCATGTAAATTCATTCTTTCAGATATGGTATTGCAGGTATATCTGAAAAGATAGGCTTTTTCCTCTAAAATATTGTGATTCATAATAATAATGAAGTTCTGAAGAAACTCTGCAAATATTTTGCTGCAAAGCACTCATTTGTAGCAAAACAGCACTAGGTTTTTTTCTGCACAGAGCATTGGATTCTCTTCTAGGTTGCTTTGTGTTCCAATTTTTAATCTTTTTTTTTTAAATAAAGTTTGCTTTTATTTCTTGTGAGATCAATTTATCTCCCAAAGAGGACTGAAATTCTTTATATTCAAATTTCTATGTTATGTAGCCAAGATCACTATAAAATTTTTCCATCTGTTTATCACTTAATTGCTGGAAAGGCAGTCCTATCACACACCAGGGTGAAGGGGAGGATGCTACTTGAAATTTCCCTGGGACAGGGGTCTCCAAAGCTGGCTGAGGAATTCTGGGAGTTGAAGTCCACAAGTCTTAAAGTTGCCAAGGTTGGAGACCCCTGACCTGGGAGATAGATGTTAGGAGCAGAAACAACCAAGGACTACCCCCAAAATAGGAGGGATGGAGCAAGATGTGCATTTCCACAGGGCTTCTGAGCAAGGAGGTTTGTGACATCTAGCCTTTCACCCTTGGAGTTCAATTGTCTGCTACAAGGTAATAGACATGATTGTTTCTAATCAATTATCTTCAGTTTGCTTCAAAATAGCGCCAGGTGATATGAAAGAACTGTGGGAACTTAAGTGGCAAAGGAGCTGAATGATCTCAAGTTCAGTAAAATACAGTACAAATTCTGTACGCTACTGTACAAATTCAGTACAGAGCCCATTTGGGTTATTTTATTTGCTTATATTTCATTGGTAAACTAACATCTAGCAGAGTTTTCCTGGGTAGTTAGATCTTTCAAATTATTTCCATGTTAATCTTAGTCCTGGAAACTGTATCTGATTGTAAAGTTTTAATAAGTTCCTGGCTGATATACTGTAGTTATATAGTTATTTAAGCTATAACAAAGACTTTAGCCACCCTGAAGTTAGTTGGCTTCTGTGCTGTCAGTTGCTGTTCTGAACTGCTACAAAATGCTGCCTTTACAGGCTCCCAGGCTATATTGGGGGAGGGCAGAATTAAGATGCCTGGAATAGCTGTGGGATGTTAGCATCCCTGCTGGAGTGGAGGGGCTACTAGGCTCTGCTTCTACTTCCAGCTCTTCTGCTGTTGATTTCCTGGAATCCACACCCTCTCCTCCTTCACCATCAATCACCTGCTAAGCCACACTTTATCCTGATCCTCTCAGCAACAAATTCTTCCTCCCTGATGTTCCACACAAGAATCCACTTCTATCTCATGCTCACTCAGCATCTTCCTTTTATCATTGGAAACAGGGTGTGGTCCAATACCTCCTTTCTAGCAAAGGAATAGAAGTCATGCTGACCACTGGATGGCTTTCCCTCCAGACTGGCCTGAAGTCACCTATATGGCTTCTGTTCCTAAGGTAGATCTGTTAGGACTCTGTCCAAATGGTTGGGTTGGTTAATATAAACAAGCCGCAAATCACTGTTTAATGTATATATGTAATATTACTTTAAATGCATTGGTGCATTCTGACTGGCAGTAACGGCCATAAGAGGGAGCTAGAGAACATGGTTAGTTCTCTCTCTCTTTTGCTGATTCATTGCTTGAAGTGACTTCGTGTCTGAAAGTAAGCTCTGTGTGTAGCTAACTATCTGTGATAGTTGAATTCTTTGTTTGCTGATTAAGACAAAGAAAGGCTGGTAAGAAGACTGCTGTACTTCTGAACTACTGACTGACTAAACGTGTATGATTCGGACTGTTATTTGGACTGTGCTATCTCTTTAAGTAAACTACTTTTATACACTTTAACGTATCTGTTTAGTGACTGAATCATTACTTATATCTACTGCAACATTACGGTGAACTGTGCAAACCTTCAGGGCCCAGAGGTTACTCTGCACAATTCCTTAACAAGATCTACAACTCAAGTTTCCCTATTCCTCATTCTATATCATTCAGTCAAACGTGGGTTTTGTTTTTTTTTTAAATTCAATCATGTCCAATTCTTGAAGGCTACCTAGACAAGTCTCTGCAGTTTTTTTGGCAAGGTTTTTCATCAGTGGTATTGCCTCATTCCTAAGGCTGAGAGAAAGTCACCTAGTTGGCTTTGTACTCAAGGCAGGGCTAGAACTCACGGTCTTTGGGTTTCTAGCCTGATGCTTTAACCACTACAGCTCTTGTTACTTAATTACTTAGCATTTTTTCATTGCTGTTTGTGTTCAGGAGTTTATCTTTTCACAAAGATTTGGCCTCCTGATGAACTCAAATATCTAACAAGCTGTTATATGGAACTTGTCAGACTTTCCATTAAGTCATCAATGCTTTTTAACATCTATGTGACCCCTGCTTGCTGTCATCAAGAGTATTTGGTATTGGTGACTATCAAAATGCTACCAATTCCCAAATTTGTTTTTCCACATCATTGTTCTCAGATTACCTCAATCTGTCTCAAAATGCCTATCTATGGGCAGCAATGGGTTGGATCAGGATAATAAATTAAGATAGAAAGAGATGCTTATCATGGGGGAGGGTATTGTTATCAGGAGGATGAGATGGCGTTATCTGGTATCTCAGACTGAGGTCATACCCAGGAGCCCAGCTGCAATTAACCTGACAGCTTCATTCATTTTCTGAAAACAATGACCTAAAACAAGGGTACATCAGCTAGTAATTTTGAGAATGGAGAAGTATTGTAGTCTGCTATATATATAACTGATGTTATATATAGACATTTCAGTTATTTCAAAATGTAATAGCCAGACTCTTAAATAACTGCACTGGCCGCCTATAGATTTCTGGGTAACAAATAAAGTGCTGCTGGTTATCCTTCTTAAAATCCGAAATATTTTAAGCCTTGGTTATTTAAGACAAAGTCTTTCTTTGCATGATTCCAACTGTTCATTAACCTGGAAGGAGGAGTCATATTTCGGTGTCACCACCATTGGGCTGGGCCTTCTCAGTGAAATGTGTATTCCTTGCAGATTTTAGGATTTCTTAAAACTTTTCTAAGGACTCACCCTTTTTGCCTGTGTTTTTAATAATTTTAATGGCTTTCCATCACTATGAGTTTTAATCTGTTTAATCTATTTTAAAAGTTATAATGGTTATGTTGTAATATAAACCACCTTAAACTTGTTTAGGCAGGGTAATAGAAATAATAATTCTCTCTGTAAATCTATATCACATTGTTCATATCAAGGCAGCGTGCTTTTTGCCTGTCACTGCTTTATTTGTGCGCTTCATTTCACACCTTAGCCCAAATGCCCGAAGGAAGAATCAGGTCTTTAGTGCTTCATAAAAGACCAACAGGAGTGGGACCATCTGGATTTCCAGGTGATGCTTTCCCTTGGAGCAAGCAGCACAACAGAGAAGACACAACTCCTGGTTTCCACAAAATGGCATTGCTTAATGAAAGAAACCTGGAACACACCCAGCCTGTTGATTCTTCTGATACAGGCAGAAACAACTGAAGAGAGATGGGCCAGCAAATATCCTGCGATTCTGCTGGGAAGGCTTTATAGATGATTACCGGTAGCATCTTGAATTGAACTAGGAAGCTCACTGGAAGCTGATGCAGTCTGCAAAGCAGTGGTATTATATTAGCATAGTGTGAAAGGGTCAGAACTGCCCACACCACCTTATTCTGGACCAGCTGCAACTTCCAAATACTTTGAAAGGCAACCCGTGGTGAAATCCAATTTTTTTTACTACCGGTTCTGTGGGCGTGGCTTGGTGGGCGTGGCAGGGGAAGGATACTGCAAAATCTCCATTCCCACCCCACTCCAGGGGAAGGATACTGCAAAATCCCCATTCCCTCTCCACTCCTGGGGGAAGGATATTGCAAAATCTCCATTCCCACCCCACTCTGGGGCCAGCCAGAGATGATATTTACCAGTTCTCTGAACTACTCAAAATTTCTGCTACCGGTTCTCCAGAACCTGTCAGAACCTGCTGGATTTCACCCCTGGGCAACCCCATGTAGAATTAATTGCAGCAATTTTTCTATTTATTTAATTAAACTTAGATGCTTCCCATCTTGCCAAAGGTAACTCTAAGCAGTTTACAATCCATCCAAGGAAGTGACAAGGCATGAGCTACCAGCTTCAGAAATGAGGGCAATTGGCACATAAGATGAACCTGTTCAAAAGCCTGCATTTTAGGCTTGAATATATCCAGTTGGTAGCTTTATTTCTGGTCTGTTTTTTAATGATTCCTCACCTTTTTCATCTAACATATGTTGGGTTCATGATTTCATTTGGCTAACAAGCAAAATTAAAACCTTAGTAAGTCATTGTCTCTTAGTAAGTCATTGCCATCAGGCCATTCAACATATGAAATGTGAACATGGTTGTACATTTCTTGATGGAGAATTCTATATGCAGTCTTTTCTAGTCCAATCTGGACTAGAAAAGATAGCTACGCCTACTCTGTGGGCCTCTTAAATTGCAGAAATAAGGCATTGAAATAAGTTGCTGCTACTTTGCGTGATATTAGCTAACTTGTATCTACTTTTGGCATCATCCGATAGTTCCCAAAAGGAATTTTGGGGCCCTGGATAGGATGTGTGCAGTATGATTTAATAAACACTCATTGCTGCTAAATTACTAATATTATAGACTTACAAATCCTAATTTTTAGGTGGCATTGATAACTGGATAATGAAGCTTCTAGATATGTCATTTTGAAAACACGTAACAGGCCTACAGAGGAATTTTCTACACATTTTTAATGGATGTAGGATGCCTTTCTGGAATTCTACAACACCACTTCTAAACAGTAATGATTTAGTAATCACTGTGTGACCAGCTGACACAAGAAAAATTATTTCATCCTATCCTATAATGTTATTAATATGAAACAGATGATTGCATTTTCAGTAATTCTGTAAAATAAGGAATAGAAGCCCAATTTAATAAACTCCCCTTTTTCCTTCCCGATAGTTATCTCACCCAAAGGAACTGTTTTTGTTTTTCAACACATTGAGATTTAATCTACGTAATATTTAAAATAATTCTTCCTTTCTATTACTATGGATCTTGAAGCTTTGGCTACATAACTGATTGGGGAAAATAGTAGCAATGCTACAGGAATAATGTATGATTAAAGGGTGAAAGCATTTGTTTTCTACTTGTGCAATGGGATAACTAGGCATCTTATGTTTTTCTAGTGTATACTGGGAGGCATCTCAAAATGAGGGTTGGAAAGGTACATTTTCATTTTGATTAAACTGAATTTCTGACCATGCAGCTAGAGAACTAAATGAATTAGCCTGAAGTTTACACTCTGTGTGTGTTTGTATCAGTCTTTCTCACCCATACAAGCTTTTATTTATGAAAAATTGTTTTACATACCTCTTATTTAACAAAATTGTTCTGTCTCAATCCTAATGGACTCTGAACGATGAACAGAAATCAGAAATATGTAGTTTTGAGGGGTCCTTGTGTTCTCACAGCTTGGTTCAGAGAGCACCAAAGACCCCTCATTTCAACCCTCAGCTACAAATATTCTCCTTTATCAATATGTATTTTTAGAAAATAATCAACACCACTAAATTGTCTGTTCTTCAAATATCCAGTTGTAGGCTGCAATGGTGCCCACAATCAGTTTTCACTTGCTTACAAATCAAGGTGAGTAGGGGCCACATAGTCTTCCAGTGGGATAATATTTGACAAACTGGAACCACCACCACAGGAAAGTCATGTTAACACCTGTCAGCTGCATGAAATAGATTAGATCAGGTAACAAGTTCCACAGGAAGACGAGGATAATATGATATTGAGGCAAGCTATTAACAAAATCTTGAAAATCTGCCTGTTTCTACCCTTTTCTTCTTTTTCCCCCAGGAAATTGAGGGGAACCAATGTAAGTCTCTTTTTAATATTTTCCCTCCTCTCTTTTGCACCTGTTGTTGCCTTAGTGTCTTTTGGATGGTTTCTCCAAGGTAATTTCCATGGCTCCCTACAACACCCCATATATCTTACAACTGGGGTGACTCTCAACAGATCTCTAAATGACTGGACTGGATGGACAGATTCCGTTTCGGCGGGACAATGCCTGATATATTCTACCGGTAGTGCTACATAGTGTAAGGACCTGAAGGACCTGAAAATTAGTGACTTTAAAAGATGTTTTATTCTACCTATTTTTATTCTTCCTACTGTTGGACTGGGTTACCATATCAGGGTTACAGAAATCCAGGTAACTATTAGTTCCATATCTCTTTGCTGCCTTCTCTGGTCATCCCAGTATTTTGTGGCTCAGATATGGGAGATATATGGAACGTTGGACTTTCTTTCCCATCCTAGCAAAAGCTGTATCTGGCAAGCTCTTAAATGTTAAGGGTCAAAGATAAGGTATCAAACTGCACGTGTGTAAAACTTTTGTGGTATCTGTGACCATAAGTTGCTCAAGGTACCCAGCTAGTTGTTATGGTTTCAGACCTTCACTTAATTTCGATTTAAAACCTTTTGTTTAAGCTTTACTATGGGCTGCTCCTGATGAGGGCCAGCCACACTTCAGGAAATTATTCACAGTATTGCCACATGTCAGAATGATGCTTTGTTGCAAGGAAGATTGATAGCTGTTGGGCAGAAGGGCCAAGTCTTGTAGAAAAGTCTCAAAGGGAAAGAAACCCTGCTTTTCTCTCTTGCCAAGCATTCAATTATTCCAGGATGCACCTGGGTATTTCTTATTCCAGTCTTGCTTGGCTCACAGTATCATGGGTGTGGTGACTACACATTAATCTAATAAAGTTAAATGCATGATAGTTCTTATCCCTTTTGCCTTGTTATAAAGTACATGAAACTGCTTACTGTTTGTTTAGTTATCATTTGCATTGGCAGCTGTAAATATTACGTAATGCAAAAACCAAATAAAATGTGTTCTATACATGTTATCCAACAATAGGGGGGGCCTCTATGGCTCTCCAGATGTTCCTGGACCAAAGTCCTCTGCAGCCTGCCATTGATGAATGCTCAAAGTGGTAGTTCAGCATCATCTACAACGGGGGTCTCCAACCTTGGCAACTTTAAGCCTGGAGGACTTCAACTCCCAGAATTCCCCAGCCAGCAAAGCAAAGCTGGCTGGGGAATTCTGGGAGTTGGAGTCCACCAGGCTTAAAGTTGCCAAGGTTGGAGACCCCTGATCGTTCTAGAGGACCAGAGTTTCCCCATCTTTGTATGATGTTTACCTATTAATTTTATAATTTATTAATATGAATTTTTGTATTATACTTTGATTTTTTTTTAAAAAATATAACCATTTGATTTCCATGATTCATTGAACTACTGAATCTATAAAACTATAAACATGTAAAGTTTGAATAGAGAGCCAGTTTGGTATAGTGGTTAAGGTGCCAGGTTAGACTGCGATTTCTAGTCCCACTTTAGGCATGAAGCCAGCTGGATGATCTCAAGCCAGTCATTCTTTCTTAGCCTAGGAAACAGACAACAGGCAAACCATTTCAGAAATCTTGCCAATAAACTGCAGGAACATGCTGCTGCCAGAAGTCAACACTGATTCAAAAGCAGGCACAAAAAAGTTTGAATATGAAAGACACTTAAAATGGTGTTATTACCATTTTACTTAATTATATTACTCCACAAACCTCTGTATAATTGTAGTAGTACAGAAATACAATAAACTTTGGTTGTTGTTATGAGTAAGCTGCTAAGTAAATTTAAAGTGCTGGTCTTAACAAATCAAGTTCTTCAGGCCTTGCCAAAAATTACCTTCAGGACTGCAGTTTCCCAGTAGAATCTGCCCAACTGCATTGATTTTCCTAGGAAAGCTTTTTTGAGTATGTGAGGCGAGTGGAAGCTAGAGGAACTGCTTTGGGAAATTTATTATATGTCATCTGTTTATAATTTCAAACTAATCACAAATGCTTTAATAACTTCTATGTATCCCGTGAACCAACATGTACTTTCTATATTAGGACTGTTACAAAAATTATAATAATAAATAAAAATATAAGTAAAAATTTGCATTCCCTCCTTTCAAGAAATATGGATAACATATATAACTGAAAACAGATGCAGCATCAGTTTAGTGATCTGTTTAATTTTTTTTACAAAAAAATGTTCATTTTTATTTCACAACATTGCCAACTTTATTTGCTCCAATGCATTTAAATATTGGGGGGGATCAGTGCTGTAAAAATTCCAGTTTTCCTGAATTATTTAAATCATTTTCAATAAGAACTAAAGCACTGTATTTTATAGACAAATGGAGAAGGATCTCTTCTTTACTCCATGTTCCATTTTCTTGTATCTGCTATCCCTGCCACTTCGGTTTTTTTAACCTGTGTGTGTGTAGTGTAAAAGCATCAAAATCATTATTTTGTTTTCTTTTTGTTCTTTGTGAAAAATGATGGCTGTCTATTTGCAGACAGATGTTACATTTCTGCCTGATATTTCTCCTGTCTTTTGACACAAAATAATGGTGACAATTTTCCAAGATAGATTTTTGGCAAACCCAAAAACTAATGCTAAAATAGAAGCCTTGTCCAAAAGGGGGAAAAAGTGACTGTGGGAGAGAAAATACATACACACTACTACTGGACAGATTTAAACACAGCCCAATAATATTTATTGCTTTAAATTTAGTTCTTCACCTCATCAATTTGACTTCACCTGATGAACAAACGTCAGCTGGGCATTTCGATAAATTAAAATAAATACATTAATTGATGTAATTAATTTAACAGGAAACTCCCTAGGCAAATAACTTGCTTCTTCGCCCCTCTGTGGCTGAATTCCAGGGGTGACTCGACGGCAGGAGAGAAAACATTTTTTGAACTTTAGCTGAATCACAGACGAAATGAAACTAAGACTGCCGTTCTCACGCCTTCACAATCAACAGGGCTGAACCTTGGGAAAAATCAGGGCGGAAAAATTAAACGGCAATGCAAAGCGCAGCACCTTGATCCCAAATCTGCCCGCTCGGTCGGCTGTTAAAGGCCAAGGCGAGGGCTCCCCAGCGTCACCCGTGACTTCGTCAAAGGCGCGAGATTCGCCGGCGCCCCAGTGCCTTTAACTCGGCTGCCGGCCCGAATGGCCGGGGCTTTAAGGTGCAAGTTTCTTCCTTGCAGGAGCGCTTAAGTAGCCTCTCCCTCTCCCCGCGCCCTTCACACGAGAGCGGCCTACAGTGCCGGGCCGGAAACTTTTAACCGTTGCTCTTTCATACCTGTCTGGAGACGGACAGGTGGATCCTCGGAGCTTTTCTGAGGTAGAAGTCTAAGTAACCAGGAAGTAACTGCCGCCTTGCCTTAAGAAGAGTGAGCCTGCTGCCCGCCGTCTACCATAGCCATCTCCCTGGTTGCTGTAGGGAGCAAATTTCAGACCTGGTCCTTGGAAGGAAGCACTTTTTCCTCGCTAGCAAAACGAGACGCTCGGGGAGCCCGGAGGATCCTTCGCCTCCTCCCTCGTGGTGAGTGTTGCCATTTCTTCCGCCACCTGCAGCTTCCAGGGAGATGAATGAACGCCCTGCATTAACAGCCCTGGCCTCTCCGAAGTCAGCTTTCCCTAACGGGGTTGCCCTCTAAGTATCTCGGTCAGCTTCCGAACCCGCTGAGGGTTGTGAGGTTACTAGCTTGAGGAACTGCTGCGTTGGAGAAAGCTCCGCCATGGTCTATTACAGCTTCTGTACCAGCTGAGAGTTGTGGGGAATCAAAAAGTGCTAACTTAGGAAAGACCATCCTACAAGTTCTGTCTGGATGAGAATGATCTCCAGTGAGCCCAAGAGGTAACTCAACTAACTTTGTGCACTTTGAGTTGGCCCTTAGGCATTACTAGAATAAAGAGAAAAACACTACAGCAAAGAATGACTTAAGCCTGTCTCAATCATGGTTTAAGGAGGAGATGAAGATGTAGGAACAAGCAGGAAATAAGTATTTATTTAAACTAACCTGCTTTGCCCTCCCTTCTCCTGTTCGTTGTTTCCTTCACAATATGTATATTATAGCCAGTTATAACATGCCTTCACTCCCATCCCTGAGTTGCCCAGTTCCTGGTGAATTATAAGTCAGATGCATTCTTGATATTTGGCAATAAATATATTGCCCAATTTTACCTTTTATTTTACTGTTGGATCAGATGGGGAGTCCATAAAGTCCAACGTTCTGTTTCTTGCAGCTACCAACTGTGGGTAGAGGCAGGTGATAGCCTTCCACAGATATAATTATTGTTGTTAGTCGCGAAGTCGTGTCCAACCCATCGCGACCCCATGGACTACCTTCCTCCAGGCCTTCCGGAGTCCATTTAAGCTCACGCCTCCATCCAGCCACCTCATTCTCTGTCATCTCCTCCTCCTTTTGCCCTCAATTGTTCCCAGCATTAGGCTCTTCTTCAGTGAGTCCTTCCTTCTCATTAGGTGGCCAAAGTATTTGAGTTTCATCTTCAGGATCTGGCCTTCTAAAGAGCAGTCTGGGTTGATCTCCTCTAGGGCTGACCGGTTTGATCACCTTGCAGTCCAAGGGACTCGCAGGATACATAAGATATTAGTAAATATGCTGCCAGGGTGTGGAAATAGGTTGGATAGGTTCATGATATATGCTGTTCACAACCTAGCCAACTAATCAGAGTTTAGCTAGTATTTGTATGAACCTGGCCTGTGTGGTTGGTTTACATTTCAGATTGTGCATACCTGGAGTAATCCATGGTTTAATTTATCATGGATTAATTTCATGAGTACAAAACATTATCTTGGCCAATTGCTATTAGTCAACTGGTAGTGTTTTTCTGCCTAAATTAATTTTCCAATCTGCCAGGGTATGGTGGGGTTGTAGTTCAATACAGAAGACACCAAGTTGTAGTACGTTAAACTCTTATTATTTTTAAAAACTAGCTAATAACATGTTTTGGAGGAGGGATTTTCATGCCTAACAAAAATCACAATATGGAAGGGTCATAAAATATACTTTCCCCCCTCATTTTACAGATGGGTTGCTTTGTCCCATGATTTTCTTAGCCAAAAACTTGTGGAAAATGTGTCTGAATCTTGGATAACTGTCACAACTGATGAAAGCTCCATGGGTTGAGCTAATAAAAAAGTGTAAATGTAGTACAGTGATTTACAAATAATAAAAATGTAGTTAATCCAAAAATTACTTGCTGGTGTAGAGCAATGGATAACAGCCTGATTTCTTACTTTCCTGCAGGTTTAATCTAAATTAAGTTAAATATTCTGTAACTCAACTTTTCTCATAGGGACCAGATATTCCCAGAATTCCCATGCTGCTTAGGGAATCTTTGAAGGGTTCCTTCAAACAGCTACTTCATGTGTTTTCCTCCAGTTGTTAGGTTGGGAGGAAGAGGTGTTGATATACATGCCCCCATAGCCTGTGTTTACTGTGATTTAGGAATAGGGCTAGGCTCTGCTGTTGTCCAAACCAGGTTAGCATGGAACACTGCAATGAGTGTAGTGAGTGGCTTTTTTGGCTGTATTTCCACCCCTGGCTCATGTCACCGATACATATAGCAGCACTGGCACTCTGATAAACTAATGTTTTAGCCACAAGATAATTGAACTCCTCCAAGATTGACAGTGATGTGGGAAACCAGAGAAGTCCCATGCAATTCTGGAAAGGGAATGTCAGTTGAAAAACAGTCCCATCTTGGGGATAGGGATGGGTAAGGAAAGGCTGACATTTCTTACATTATTGTTCAACTGTTGGCTCATCTGTTCTTCCGGAAATTAAGAGGATTGTATCATTCCCACCTAAGGAGTGGAATACTGAGACAATAACTTCTGCATTTTTCTTTTAAGAGTTATTTATTTATTTATTTATTTATTTATTTATTTATTTATTTATTTATTAAATTTGTATGCCGCCCAACTCCCAAGGGACTCTGGGCGGCTCACAACAATATAAAAAACCGTTAAAAAAACCATAATAAAAACAATTATTTTTGGGTGGGTTATCTAAACTGTTGGAGCCTTTTTCTGAATATCCATTCTGAAATTCTTTCAAATTTCACCAATTCATCTAAGGGTCACTGTGTATCCTAGAATAGATGGCCTTGCTCATGTGCCTTCATGTCTGCCTTACATATCTTTGATATGTAGGAAGGTAGGGATATTTTCCTTGAAAATATTAATGCATCATTGCTATTTAAATATATTAGAATAGAGCCAATTAAAAAAAGATTGCCAATTTTACATTGCCCTACGGACTCATGTAAGTTAACAATAATCTAGAAAGTTTAATGGTAAAATATTTAAGGTTGGATATTCACGTCTCGGTTTGAAAAACCAGAACCTAAAAAGCCCTCCTTTGAGTTTTAGCACGATGTAAAACCATATCGAGTTCTTTCATGGGGAAATATCAAAAACAGACTGTGGACAGCCGACACGCTGTTGACGTCACGGATCCGGTTTGGTCGGTGCCGGTCCGTGGGTGCCGCCATCTTTTTTTTTTTTTTGAATTTTTTTGGGGGGGAAATTTTTTTTTTGAATTTTTTTGAATGTTTTTTTCTTCTGCACATGTGCAGAAGCCAAGTTTCTGGCACTGCGCATGCATCGCCATCTTGTTTTTGGCTTTTTTTTAATTTTTATTTTTTGACACTGCGCATGCACGCGCAAAGCGCGCGCGGGGCCAAGCGGTGCGGGAGGAAGCGAACCGGCAGCGAGGTAAGTTAGAACCCACCCCTGATCTTAAGATCCCTCCCTTTCTGTATTCATGGTTCCATTTTGGTGTTCAGTTGGGAAGTAGAAGGAAAGATGAATGTATGAATGATGGGGTTTCCCCCCCTCCCCCAATGTTGGAGTTCTAACTTATTGTTTTTCTAGTGTCAAGACTGTGTCCAGGTTTCAGGGACTTTTTAGCAGAGTTCCTATCTGGATAGTACCAGTAGCAAGTTCAATTGCTTAGAGGGGTAGACTTGTTGAACTTCTGCCTAATTATGTGACGATGTATACTATCACATTTTTTCATTTACATTTATATGATAAAGATATTTTATGTGAGAGAGCCAGAGGATGTTTATTTACATAGTGATAGAGTTAGCAAATGACATTTGTAGATTATGTACCTGTTGGATGAATTACTGGCAGGACAAAAGAGGAAAGGGGATTGATGTTTTAATCTGAACGTTACTCAGAAAGGGGAGTAAAGTATTTAAATGTTCTTCTGAAAGCAAGAATAGGAATATACAACTCAATAGTTGCAATAAGGTTCAATTCAGTGCACTTTTCTTAGAAATAAAGCCTGGTGTCAAGGATGGGCTTGTTCATAGATAATTCTTACTTTCTGTTTTCGTACTATAGAATAAGTTGTATTTGATCTAGTAATAGCAATAGCAATAGCACTTAGACTTATATACCACTTCACAGTGCTTTTCAGCACTTTCTAAGCGGTTTACAGAGTCAGCATATTACCCACAACAATCTGGGTCTTCATTTTATCCGCCTTGGGAGGATGAAAGGCTGAGTCAACCTTGAGCTGGTCAGGATCAAACTCCTGGCAGTTGGCAGAAATAACCTGCAATACTGCATTCTAACCACTGCGCCACCACAGCTCTATCAATGGAATTTTTTGTCTAGTAAGTCAAAATAATATGGCACTCTACATTTGTAAATTGTACCTTTCAGCATAAACTGAGGTTCTAGGAGGGAAACTGATTAAATTTCACTTTTTAAAATTATAACTCAATATATAAAGAAATCATCTGAATATTTTAAATGATTGACTTGCTAGTTTGTGTCTTTTGGTTATCCATTTAAAACCCAATAGCCATTTATAATTTTTTAAATTCTAATTAGAATACATGTTTGACTGCATTTCTTATCCATTTAAAGTGTACCTCTAAAACATTTAATGTGCGTCTTCAAATAATTTTATGATTAATATTAAAAATCTATACTATTAAGATTCATCATGTAAGTTGACTTTCAAGAAAGCCAATTCAGATATATTAATCAAAGAGTAAACCTGCCAATTGTGTATTACTAAATTTGTTTTTCAGTGAGCATAGGTATGTTTGGTTTAAGGGCTGAGTCTTAGGTTGGTTCAACATTGACAAAACCAGGAAATGAGAGGCTATTGAAACCTGAATGCATATGCCCTCTGGTCAGTAAAGAAATTGTGCAAGTATAAATATAATAGAAGACAAAAGGACTTGTTTCTTGAAGGACTCCCTGACTTCCATTGTATTTTCTTTCAATTATACATATCGTCTGTCAACACCTTCTCCTGTAGCAACACCTGCCCTCTAGAACGAGATTTCCTCCAAGATCTGAATCATCCTTCTCTCCTGTTGTTTAATGTGCCTTAAAGTCTTAGCTCTTCACTGGGGCTTTTGGCAAAGGAGAGTGAAGACCATTTTCTTTGTTCTTCTCCAGTTGCTTGTCAGTCTCGCCATCTCCTATTTGTTACATTATTTAATAATGTAAAAAATTCAATTTTTTTTACTACCGGTTCGGTGGGCGTGGCTTGGTGGGCATGGGATGGCTTGGTGGGCGTGGCTTGGTAGGCGTGGCAGGGGAAGGATACTGTAAAATCTCCATTCCCACCCCACTCCAGGGGAAGGTTACTGCAAACTCTCCGTGTCACGTTGCCGTAACGTGACGTTTCGTGACATTTTTCCCATTCGCAGAGCTGGGGTGGGCGTGGCCTGTACATGACCCATCCGGCTCGTTGACCACCAGTTTGACACCTCTGGATTAGATGATAATCTATGACCGTGATGGTGAACCTATGGCACGTGGAGCCATGTTGCTTGGCACGTGCGGTGTCGCCTGTTCCTCTTCTGGGTTTCTGGCACGCATGCGCGTGCAACGATCAGCTGCCTTCGTGCGTGCGGCAATGCCAGAAACTGGAAGAGCTGGTCTTCTGTTTTTCTGCGTGAACATGCGTGCTGGCCAGCTGACCGTCGCACACACGTGTGCCAGAAACCTGGAAGACTAGCTGGCCGGTGCGCATGCACGCGCCAAAAACTGGAAGTTCATTTTCAGGTGCACGCATGCACCCTGGGAAGTTCCTCTTCCAGGTTGCGGCCCAGACGAGTGCGCAAAGCATGCGCGAGTGCTCCCTTTTTGGCACTCTGTGCCGAAAAGGTTCGCTATCACTGATCTATGAGAAATACACCAGTGGATCCTGCACAAGCAGGGGATTTGACTAGATAACTTCTAAAACCCCTTCCATTCTTGCAATCCTAACTTCTAGCAGCCTTTAGCTCCATAGACCTGATTCCGCTTCCTCTTACTGACCTTATGTTTGTGAAACAGGAGAGAGATTTTGAGAGCATGCAGGGTGCTGCAGATTTGATATCTCAGTACACAAGTTCAGTCATGGGATTTCCACTTCCATCCTGTTTGCATTACATTTTGCTGTTCCTTTGATCCACCTTGTCATCCTTCTGAGTGGAAATATCTCTTTCTTTTTTTTCATCCCAGATTGCAGAGAAAGGGGTAAGCCAACAACTGCTGTCACTCTTGGGTGCAGGTATGTCAGGGATTAAAACAAAATTGTTTTCTGAAACAGAAGGGATCTTTTTTTAGTGTTAACCTTTCTCATTAGTTACACAGAGGATACCTGCTTTTCTACTAGGTGCTATGGCATAGAAAGCTTCATTTGATCAAGTCATTCTAGTGGATCATTTGACTCCAGATTTTCAGCAGTGATTAGTAGCAGCTTTCTAACTTTACTTAGAGATAATCAGGGTAGAATATGAGCCATTCTCTTCTAAAGTATTTGTTTTTCCAATGAGCTATAGCCATCTATAAATCTAATTGACTGATTAATTTGTACCGGATGCCAATAAAAAGTTCCTTCTCTTCCTTGCACTTTCCTTCCTTCTCAGCTTGCTGCTCAGCAAGCCACAACTGGGAGGGACAATTAAATCAAGTCTGTCCTGCTGGGATTCCTGCATTGCTCCCTCTGGCTCACCCAAACTGGATTGTCCTGTTTGTCATTGACAACACATGCCATTAGGGTGACTCCAGCAGCTTCTTTTTGGTGGTCTCTCAGTATTGTACTGCATTCTGGCATGGAACATTTGGACAAATGGTGCCTTTTTCCCTTTTTTTTAAGAGCTTTTTAAAGCAATGCCAGTCCCCCAGGAATGCTGCTTGCCCTAATGTGTTACATCTGTGCCGCCTTGTTTCTGTTATACCTCCAGTACTAATTTTCTTAATTGCCTGTCATTTTTAAATTAAAATGAACAGACAGCTAGCTAATGAAGTGTTTAATCTCTTTCTTGGGAGAATATGCCACTATTTTTTAGCAGACCAGTGGTTGGACTCAAACATCATCTCCTAGCATTGTCTCCTGGGTCTTTTTCATCCTGATCTCAGATGTGAAACGGTAGGATCCTGTTACTAATTCCTGACTATGAGACTGGAAAAGCCTCATTCTTTTATCATGTCCATGCCTTTCTTTTTAAGTGGATGGGCACAGGGGTGAAATTCAGCAGGTTCTGACAGGTTCTGGAGAACCGGTAGAGGAAATTTTGAGTAGTTCGGAGAACTGGCAAATACCCCCTCTGGCTGGCCCCAGAGTGGGGTGGGAATGGAGATTTTGCAATATCCTTCCCCTACCATGCCCACTAAGCCACGCCCACAGAACCGGTAGGGAAAAATTTTGAATTTCACCCCTGGCATACACACACATTTCTCCAGATTGCTGTAAAATCTCTGCAGTCACATATGTTCTCAAGCATCCCTGATTTGCTGGGAATGAAGTTTTGCTGGTGGACCCCAATAAAACATTGTTTTTATGTAGTTCCATATTTACCTTGTGGGGAGATCTTTAGGAGAAGTGGGTTTCCCCCCGTTATATATAAATGAACATTAATGCTTTGTTAAATAACAGTATCTCACCACCCATACTGTAGCTACCAGCATTCATTCAAATCACAGCTAGAATAATACCATTATAGAAAAGAAGAAATAATAGTACTTTTAAATCCAGGGTAGGAAATAAATGAATAGGAGATACAGAGAAAATAAATTTACTTTACTTTTTTACTTTTTTACTTTACTTTACTTTACTTTACTTTACTTTACTTTACTTTACTTTACTTACTTTACTTTACTTTACTTTACTTTACTTTACTTTACGTTATTGTCATTGCACATGGTACAACGAAATTAAATGCCGTCTTCAGTGTACATTAGAACTAAAAAAATAAAAACACAAACACACATCCTTTACATTCTGTATAATTGAAATTGAAAACCCGATATTGCACTATATACCGTAGAATTCAATATGGTTATTGCCCTGGGATAGAAGCTGTTTTTCAGCCTATTTGTCCTTGTTTTTATTGTCCTGTACCGTCTGCCAGATGGTAATAGTTCAAAAAAAGGGTGCCCAGGATGAGATGGATCTTTAAGAATGCTTTGAACTTTCTTAAGGCAGCGGGAGCTATAAAGCTCTTCCAAAGAGGGGAGAGGGCAACCAATGATCCTCTGGGCAATGGCGTTAACCCTCTGGAGCGCTGTCCTATCTGCCACTGTGCAATTGGCAAACCATACACAGGTGCAGTAAGTTGAAACACTCTCTATGGTGCAGCGGTAGAAGGTCGCCAGCAGTTTTCCATTCAGTGGTT
>QLTV01002265.1:4550667-4563298 GCA_003457575.1 Thermophis baileyi | reverse complement strand
ACCACTGTTGCATCACCTGCAAATGTAGTAATAGTATTACTAGCGCGAGTGGAAATGCAGTCGTGCACATAAAGAGTATAGAGTAAGGGACTCAACACGCAACCCTGTGGTGTACCAGTGTTAAGAATAAGGGCTGAAGAGATATGATTACCTAATCTGACCCTCTGAGAGCGGCCAGACAGGAAATCCATAATCCAAAAGCAGATTGAATAAGAAAGCCCAAGATCCATAAGTTTAGACACTAGTCTATGTGGAATTATTGTGTTAAATGCAGAGCTAAAATCTACAAAAAGCATCCTCACATAGCCCCCACCCCCCCGCTGTTCCAAATGAGTCAGAGCAGCATGAAGAGTGATGGCTATAGCATCCTCATTATTATCAGTGGGTAAGAGGATGAATGGAGCCCATCAGAACTTTCGGTGAAAGTTGGAGAAAGATGCTTTACAGGTAATCCTGGACTTACAACAGTTCATTTAGTGACCGTTCAAAGTTACAGTAACACTGTAAAAAGTAAGTTATGACTCTTTTTCACACTTACGAATGTTGCAGCATCCCCGTGGTCGCGTGATCAAAATTCAGATGCTTGGCAACTGATTCATGACCATTGCAGTGTCCTGAGGTCATATGATCATCTTTTGCGACCTTCTGACAAGCTAAGTCAAGAGAGCCGAGGTGGTGCAGTGGTTAGAGTGCAGCACTGCAGGCTACTTCAGCTGACTGCTAGCTGCAGTTCGGTGGTTCAAATCTCACCGGCTCAAGGTTGACTCAGCCTTCCATCCTTCCGAGGTGGGTAAAAATGAGGACCCAGATTGTTGGGGGCAATATGCTGACTCTGTGAACTGCTTAGAGAGGGCTGTAAAGCACTGTAAAGCGGTATATAAGTCTAAGTGCTATTGCTATTGCTAAGTTAGTGGGGAAGCCAGATTTACTTAACAACCGTGCTACTAACTTAACAGCTGCAGTGATTCACTTAACAACTGTGGCAAGAAAGCTCGTAAAATGGGGCAAAATTCACTTAACGAATGTCTCACTTAGCAACAGAAATGGGCTCAATTGTGGTCGTAAGTCGAGGTCTACCTGTATATCTATCTCGATTTTTTTTCTCTGTTGAGCCCAGGAGTGTCTACCCTGATTGGCAGAAAGCTCTTGGGCTTATCTGTAGCAGTGGCTGTTATCAAGTCCTTTTTCATGCAGGTGCCAGGAGCTGAATCATACCTTTCTGTGTGCAAATGACGACTTCTACATGGACCTCCTGAAAACTGCAATGGGGAAGGTCTTAATTTGTGATCCTTACTTTGAGAATAAGTTCTGCAAATATACAATAGTGGATTTCTATGAGTTTCATTTGTTATTGTAAAATGCACCATGTGCGTCACGCACATACTCCCATACAAATCCTTTTGTCTATTTTATTGTTTTCTTTCTTTCTTTCAGTTTCACTTCCCTCTGTGGATTTATGGCTGCTCATCTGACAGAGAACATGGAGCTCACATCATTCTTCAAACTCCCATCTTCCCAACTCATTGGAAGTTTAGGATCTGTTGCTCCCATCGTACTCATGATCCTTCTGCTGCTTCTCTGTTTTCCCTTTAAAAAGTATGTGACTGTCTTGGGATTTCATGGGTGGAGAAGGGAGAAAGAGACAATTGGCAGGCAGGATGTACATTACTGAGATAATGGGTAGGTTATCTGCTTCTTAACTTGCTTTTGTTTTTTAATTTTTTTCTACCAGACATTCATTCAACCTAGAAGCATGGAACGGGCATGCATAATCACTCTTTGGACCCATTTAGATATTCATATCATGAGTGAAACAAATTTTGACTCAGTCAGATAATTAGTTCCGTATTCTCTGCTTACCCCAAATTATAAACTAGAGGACTCTCCTTCGTGTAACAATTATTTGTATACCTTATTAATAACATTGTACCATTCCTCTAAAAAGAACCCAGGAGTTGAATTCCAAGCAATAAGAGTGCAGCATAACAGCAAATCAGTTGAAACATCCAGAAAAAACAAAAAGCAAATACACATGTCAATTGGCAATTATACTATAATGCGACAAATGTTGCATTAAAATTTTTTTGTTGCATTATTATCTCAATAATGGTCTGAATGGAAAAAAAATGTCCTTAATTGTTAGCTAAAATAAATATGGAACCACTGCTGGATGTCCCTATCCTCAAGACATTGCATTTTGGACCATGTTTTCTGATAGCTCCATAATTAGAATCTTATTGTTCAATCAGGTGATGTGGAGATAGGAACTGTATCACCTTCCCCAATAAAATTATTGTACAGAGTTTGTGCATTCTCATGTGTATCCCACAAAAAAAGTGGGGTTTAGCCCATTAAGAAGCACACTTCTTTGGGCCACATTCGAACTTAGAAACAGCATGTGACCTTAAAGACCAATGGATTGTGGTATAAGATATTGTAAATAGATGTTGCATCTATGATAAAATAGATCCTATCACAGTTTTTTGTTCTCTCTGAATGTGTTGGATTAATGGGCCATGCTGACTGGTAATTGTGGAATCTGCACATGTAGAAACCACTAGATTGGGAAGTTTTGCTCCAGACTATGTAACTTTTAAAAGTCTTAAGATCACCTCAAGAGTCACTTGAATATTCATGTGTATACACTGAAGACACTTTAGTGCAGGCAGGGGTGTCAAACTCGCGGCGTCACGTTGTCATGTGACATATCATGACTTTCCCCCTTCGCTAAACTGGGGGTGGGCGTGGCCAGTGCGTGATGCATCCCGCGGGCCGCAAATTTGACACCCCTGCCTTAGTGGATTGCCACTGAAATGAAGTATCTGCCGCTTGGTTTTGCTAAGCATTGTTAGCATACTTTCTAGAACTCTTTTTGTGGGCATCATGCAAGTGACTAAACTTGTA
This sequence comes from Thermophis baileyi, assembly GCA_003457575.1. NCBI lineage: Eukaryota > Metazoa > Chordata > Lepidosauria > Squamata > Dipsadidae > Thermophis > Thermophis baileyi. The sequence goes on along the minus strand of QLTV01002265.1, from coordinate 4,560,394 downwards.
CACTAAGTAGCCCCTTATTTAGTTGCTGGATATTCTGAATCAGACAAAAAATGCAGCAGTAGTGGGGGAATCTCTGCATGGAGAAAGTCTGTACTTCAGTTCCCGAATCTCTTGTTGGGCTGTAAAATATTCCTACCTCAAACTGTAAATTTAAGTAAGTAAATAAAAGATTCACTGTTTGCTCAAGAAACAAATTGGACCAGTGCTCTGACTTGTATATTACAGTTTCTTATGCTAAGGTCTGAAGTATATTTTCTCTGTTATTATGAATGCAGTCCCTTCACGATCAAACTTTTGTGTTTTTATTCAGGAAAAAGCATCGCTTGTCAATCAGAAACAGGAAGAAGGACTTAAATATGTCTGAACTAATCGATCTGGTGAGTGTTTCTGAGACTGGTATTAAAAGCTGATTGAACAAATCAACCAATTACTTCTAACCAGTGTGAGATGAATTGGAGTATTTACACTTATAAAATGATGGCAGTTGTTCTTGCTTTTTGATCAGAGCCTTTGATTCTTACATTTATTTTACAGATTGGGAGCTGTTTTCCTGTGTGTTGCAATGAAGTTATATCAGTTGTACAAAGAAACAGGATCTTGCTGGTTGCAGCCTCAAAGTTACAGAATACATTTCCCAATGCATTTCTTATATATAAGTGGAATGAAAAAAATCCCTCAGAATAAAATCATAATAAAAATTCTTTGCAGAATAAAACCTCAATAACAAGAGTTGGATAAACCAGGTCAGCAGATACATTTTAAAAATCGTGGAGAACTAATATATATATGGCTAGCAAATATCTTTGGGGAAAGGATAGACCATCAAAAAGGCTCTTTTTAATGACCATTTTTGTAAATCCAAAAGATAAAAACATCTGGAGAAGGTTTCTTGATGGAAATTTTATTTCCAGGTCTCTCAAGGAAAGCACCAATCACATACAGTACCTGTAGATATTTCAGTATTATAGTATACATAGATTCTTCATTAATTTTGTAAGCTGATCTTCCCTTTGTAGCATATGGCCATATATAGTGAAACTGTTCAGTTTTCCCTTTGATCAAAGTAGTAGTCCTGATACTTCTTGCCTTCAGAAGTTGTGGGTGCTTCATCACTGGAGGCTTTTAAGAAGAGACTGGACCGCCACTTGTCTGAAACGGTATAGGGTCTCCTGCTTGAGCAGGGGGTTGGACTAGAAGACCTTCAAGGTCCCTTCCAACTCTATTATTCTGTATTCTTAATAGTAAATTCAGGCTTCATGGAGAGCATTCCCTGTTATTCTTTACTACAAGCCTGCAATCTGTGCAGTCCTGTATTTGTAACATGTTAAATGAAGAGAAATATTTATTTCTCTACAATGTTTCGGTATATCCAATGAAATACATGAGCCAAGAAGGTCTCAGAGGTGCCCTGGGTGTTGCTAAGACTAGTAAGCTCTCTAAGGTAACATGGCTGTGCTCAATTTCCAGGCTGCCCCTCTCATTGGCCAAGTAATAACCAATGTAGACTCTTCTAAAAGTTGCTCTACTCTTCAGAAAGGCATGTTGGAACTATTAGTAGCCTCTAGATGGCAATAGAAACTCAATAATATGACCATCCTGCTACATCAGCGCACAGGAAGAAAGCCTCCCACTTTTTAAAAGATATCATAGGATATGTGGAACTAGCCAACTAGCTTATCACCATGTGACTCTGGAATAAAACAGCAATGTATCCATTTCAATTTTATAAGGGCGATCACCTCTCCTTTTCACAATTTCATTGTTCTCATACTTACCCTGCCACTTGTACATCACCTAATATAGGCAGCATAGTGGTAAAAGAATGGATGTATAGAATGCAGCATTCATGGGAATTATTGTTGGGTTCAGTGTGGTTTGTCCTGATAGATGTTGCCCAGAAGAATTCTAAGCTGATCTATCCTGGGCTCAAAAATGCTTCCAAATTAACTTCAGGTAGAATTCTGTCCTACTATTTTTTTTTACTAAATAATTGTTCTAGGATGGCGTTCTCTTGACCAACTGCTTAGCACTTCCTCATTGTCTAAACATCTAAATATTATCATTTTTATCTCCTTTTACATTCTTGCAACTGTTAGCAGCAAAGGAGTTGGTGTCCAAGTTCTCTTGATGCTGCTGTCAATAAAGGGTGGACTGTGATTAGAACTTAGACCTTTTTCGCTCATGTAGCAGTTCAAAAGCAATGACAAGAAGGCTGTTTTGACTGTTTCTTGCAGAGCTACAGTCCCACTCAACAAACCTATTGGTATTTATTTATTTCCTTTAAAAAAGAAATGTTTTACATATATGGCCTTGTTAAGGCCTTTGTTTAGCCAGGCTGTTGCTTGGCAATGTCCTCTTATTTGGTAGGAGCTGAGAATCTATACCAGAGGTCTTCAAACTTGGCAACTTTAAGACTTGTGGACTTCAACTCCCAGAGTCTTAAAGTTGCCAAGTTTGGGGACCCCTGATCTATACCTTGACTCATTAGTCTGTTTGGTTTCTTACGCAGACAAAACTGGAAGATGGGTTGCCTCCAGAAAGGGAGTCTCTTTCAGATCAAAGTTTACACAAAGGTAAGGTGGCTGGACATGGAGTGCTTTGGATACTTAAAATAAGCTGTGTGTGTAAATAAGTACTCTTTTTGAAATACACATTGCACAAGGAATCTCATTGACTTGCAACTTCTCTCCCAAATTATTGTTATGATTCAAACATCAGAGGTATCCACATTTTTTTCTGCCTCCTTTCTCTTCCCAACAGGTAAATAAGTATCCCCATTTTCTCAGGAGTTTTATTTTTCTCTATATTAAGCCTTCCTTAAAATACAAATGAGAGGAATGTGAGCTTCATTGGAGTTGGTCCCTGGAAAATGGACAGTAACTTGAACTTCCCCTGAGTGAACTTTGCCCCTTATATGAGTAGATGTCATTCACTCATTCACTCAGGAAAGCACAATGTTGCAAATTTCCAAGATTTATTTCTGATAAAAAATGAGTGTCTTCCTTCTCTAGGCTACAATAAGGAGTATTAAGTTAAAATTCCTGTGTGTTTTGAAACAGTTACTCCTTTTCAGTCTGAATCCATGAAGTTGTTAATGCGAATGAAAAAGGCAGGAACTAAACTGAATGTGGGCTTGTCTTAAGGAAGTGTGGATTACAATAACAAATCAAAGATTGCAACAAACACACATGTAATAGATTTACTTCTGTATAAGCATGCATAGGATTGAGCTGCAGGTGGGGATATTTTGCAATGACTAGAGCAAAAATAGATGCCTCGCTCTGCTATCTAGTTGTATGTAAACCTCACCTTTATTGTGATGGAGGGCATTTTGGTAATCATTTTTGAAATCTCTATGAAGTTGTTGCTTTGGTTATGATGGCAATTAGGACTGGGAACATTGTCACTAAGAAAGGTAAAGTGTAATATTACCAGACCACGTTGCTTAGCAACAGCTGTTTCGGCATTTCCCAGTTACCAACATTGAGCAAGAATGGGGGGCTGTTGCATGAGGCCCTCACATGATCACAGCTTTCTGCTGGCTTCCCCCACTGACTTTGCTTGTGAAAGTCACAAATTATGATCATGTGACTGGAGCTGCAACAATCAGAATTCTCAGCTGGCTGCAGAGTGCTTGCTTCACAATCATGTGATTGTGGGGTGCTGCCCAGGGGTGGGTTCTAACTTACCTCGCTGCCGGTTTGCTTCCTCCCGCGCCGTGTGGCCGCGCGCACGCTTTGCACGCGCGCACATGCGCAGTGCCAAAAAATAAAAAAAATCCCCCCCCCAAAAGCCATAAACAAGATGGTGACGCATGCACAGTGCCGGAAACTCGGCTTCTGCGCATGCGCAGAAGAAAAAATTTTTAAAAAATTCCCCCCCAAAAAAGCCAAAAACAAGATGGCAACGCATGCGCAGTGCCAGAAACTCGGCTTCTGCGCATGCACAGAAGAAAAAAAAAATCCCCCAAATTTTTTTTTTTAAAAAAAAATTCCAAAAAAAAGATGGCGGCGCCCATGGACCGGCACCGACTGAACCGGCTCTGTGACGTCGCCGTGACGTCACCAGCGGGTTGCTGCCGGTTCAAGCGAACCGGGAGGAACCCACCTCTGGTGCTGCCAGTCAGAACTTTGAGGACCCATTGTAACTACCACTCATTCAACACAGCTGCAAGTTTGAATGGTTGCTGAATGAGTAGTTGTTAAATGAGGACCATCTGTACTAGGCTTCTTACTGAGTTAAAGGCATACTTTTTCTTGACTACAAAAGAAGCTAGGAGCCCCATGTAGAATATTTTGGTCCATGGCAATGCAAAGAACGTAACATTAAACTAGTTGTGCAGATCAAAATTAATTTTAGTAGAGAATGTGTGATTCTTCAGACTAGCCAGAAGAGTAATTTTCTGGAAAAAAAATGGGCCATCTGAACTTTGATGAACAACTCCTATAATGGGGTTTCACATGAATCTTTTCTTAATTGGTTGGGCAACCTCTGTGCAGTTTCCATGTATACCACAAACATGACCTGTCCGGAGAATTTTCTCCTGTTTAGCATATTTCTGCTACTGTGATGGCTTTGGCTTCATTGTATGACTCCCAGGACTCAGGGATAGGCAAACCCTTTATTTGCAACTGCAAGACAGCTGACAATTGGAATGTGCCTGAGCCTTGACAGAGGATCAAGATTGATTATATCTTCCTGTTGTTTAGCAAGCATTTGTCCTTTCTATTGCTAATCATGTGTAATCTCTTTATAATGTTTGTAAAGTACAAAACAGTAAAATGGATTAGAGTTTGTGTTGGGTTTTGTTGTGTTGTTGTAATTAGGGCTTCTTCCCCATGAGCTCTGGAAGTGGAGGATCCAGAGTGGGCAGGAGGAGAGTAGACCTCTCCGTAACAAGAGGCAGTCTTTTGGCCACCTGAATAAAAGGTTACTTATCCCTTTGGTTTCTAACTATGACTTTTACGGAGTTGGCTCACACGTATTGAATCCTTGTGCACTGTGTGGCTGGTTTTTTGGAGGGAGATCTGCTAGAATTTAAATCGAAATGGCCTGTTCTCGGAATCTTTTTGCTCTCTTCCCTTCTCCCCCCCTCCTCCCCAAAGCCATTGCAATGCAATTCTTCTATATACAGTAGTAATAGGAAGCAAGATCAGGATAAGTATGTGCTGCTGTGGACTCGGCCATGCAAAGGCTAAGGAGTTGAAAACTAAAACACTGAAGATCAGCAGGCTGAATTATCTCTGTATTAGGAACTGCCCACTGCTTTGGCAGAGTTTCAGACTCCTCCATTTAATCTCCCTAAGGGCCTTTCTCTCTTTGTTTCTTAGCATCATACAAACATCTTCTGGCAACATCTTTATTCTGCCACCATGCCTTAGCTCAAGCTTGAGATAGCCTCTTTGTAGTTAGCTGTACTGGAACTAACATATTATTTTCCTCTTTTAAGTCAGCAGCAACCAGTGGCAGTTTAAGGGTGAGGGCAATGTGTCATGTTTCCTGTTTGTCTTCTAGGGATGGCCCATAGAAGGCAGGATGGCCGACCACCTGTCATTTAGGCTGGTATTTCATATACTTCCTCCCCTGGAGCCCAGGCGGCTGTCCTTTAGATCCTTTTTCTTCTGGAGGGAGATAGAACAGGGGAGAGCTACCAGGTGCTTCCTACTTAAAGCTCCTCAGAACCGCTAATATATGGTGTGGAAAGGTTGCATTGTCAAGACTGCTTTACCAGATAGCATCTTCATGCACACACAGGCTTTTGGGTGGCTTCCTTTGGGAACAAAACAGCTGATCTGTCGACTGTTACAAGGAAAAGCAGTCTCTCCTGTTTTATCATGCAATACCCAATACCTGAAAACCTAGCACTTGATTTGTAAAGGAGGCCAACTAGTGAGGAAGGAGTGTTGGTTTAGTGGTCTTTTGAAAATCCACTGAAAAGTCCACCCAGCAGCTGATAGGCTGGAGAAGCTGTCTATTAAAAACCAAAGCTATTCTTGCTTTAATACCCTGACACAACATATGTCAACTATCCAATGCCTGTAGCTCTATCAGAGTATGATAGCTGGCAAAACTGAGGCATCTAGCCATTTGCCAAACCATCCACTAATCACAGCAGTGTTGTGATGTTTCCTTCTGGCTAGTGATAGTGATATTAAGAAAAGGGGAGGGAAGTAAAACCACACTTTAACCAACAGCTGCGCTCAACGTGCTCTGGCACACCCAAGACACTGTTATCTGGCAGTAAGTCAGAACCATAGAGGAAGATAAAGACGGGCAGTGTGGAGAGTACATTTTTATGCTGGTTTAGTTCTTTTGGCTCAAGGATGAGCAGAGAGCAATTTAAGAGATCTGTGGAGAAAAGCTTTCTGAAAGTTCACCAAGAATAATTGGTGACCCAGAGGGTTTTGGGTGATGCTTCCCCAAATTGATTCCTTTTATTGGCTTCTAAAATAAATGTTGGTTGTGTTGGACTTGTATGACATTTCACTTTCCACAGGAGCGTGAGAAAGAATTGTTTTCCCTTCTTGCCTTTGGCCAGTAGTGCAGGCCAGCAGTGAAAGGGGAAATTCACTTTCCTGCTGAAACAATAGCTTTTCATCCGTGAATAGCCTTATGCCTTTAAGGCAATGCTCCACAGAGATATATATCCTTCCCTTCCAGATCTGAACTGGGTGTTCAGTTTATACGCTTGCCAACTTTTGGAAAATGAGAAAGTATGATCTTTAGAAGCTTTCCTCTACCATTGTTGCTTGAAGCAAAACTCCTACATAAACAAGGTGCATGCGTGTGTGTGTGTGTGTGTTCATATTTTTAATGGAAATTAAAAGCAAACACGTTTGAAGGCACAGTCACATCTCCAGGCTAGTCGGTTGGTATGATCTAAAAATGAAGGCCTCTCCTGTTAAAGCTTGCAAGGAAAAAAATCAATTAAATTAATTCAAAAGAAAGAAAGAGATGGCTAAACCAGAGCCACAAGATAGCTGACCTATGTAGGTAAATAGATCTGAACTATTTTAGATAAACTTTGTTGTATCCTTGTTGCTATATGAAATGCTTAACTTTACAGCTCAGGTTTTACAATGCTATTTTTATAGCATTGACCGAGGCTGCAGCCCTCTGAATCTCTGGAAATAAATTCTGTAGTACCCACTGAATAAATACGGCATATAAATTACACTGCTAACTTGAACAGTGGTCTGCTTTGATTGGACAGGTTTTTTAATAAGAATAAATAATTCACAGCTTTGATGCAGCACTCCTACTTTTGCTTCTGTCCTATCCGCAAACAATATTGTATAGCATGCTTTTTCAGTATAGTGGAGAAAGGTAAAGGATTACAAGACAAAATGCAATGGAAAAACAGTAAAAGCAATGCCAAGTCAATAAAAAACAACAGCAAAAACTAAAAGCAACCAACAGATTCTTTTAATCTGTTATTGAAGAGCAGGTGGCAGTTGTGGCTAGGAGAGCCTTTGCGCAACTTCATGTTATGAACCAGTTACTGTACATCCTTCCTTGGATTGTGAGGCTCTGTGCACAGTCACTCATGCCCCGGTCATCTCCCAGTTGGATTTCTGCAATGTGCTCTACATGGGGCTACCCTTGAAGCGCATTTGGAAGCTACAACTGGTACAGAACTCAGGAAGATGGACAGTTCTGGAGGCTCCTTGGGTGGCACATGTGACACTGCTGTTTTTCACTTTATGAGTATGTTACAGCATCCCCACCATCATGTGATCAAAATTCGGACCCTTGGCAACTGGCATGTATTTATGACAGTTGCATTGTCCTGGGATCACGTGATCACCTTTTGCGACCTTCTGATAAGCAAAGTCAATGGGGAAGCCAACTTAACAACTGTCTTGTTTAGCCGTAGAAATTGTGGGCTCAATTGTGATCGTAAGTCAAGGACTACTGTATTGGTCATCACCTTTAAAGCCCTTTATGGCATGGGTCCAGAGTATCTGAGGAACCTCCTTACCGCTATGAAACTAACCTGCCCCACTCATTCTAGCAGGAAAGGCCTACTTCAGATCCCTTCGGTCACAACATTTCAGCTGGCAGGGTCCAGGAGAAGAGCCTTCTCTGCTGTGGCTCCCATCCGCTGGAATATTCTCCCATCAGAGGTGAGGTCTGCCCCTACACTCCTGGCCTTCCGGGAGAGCCTAAAAACTAGGCTCTGCTGCTTGGCCTGGGGTCCTGACAGTGGTCTGCTACATTGGGGGTGGCCGATGGGGAGGAGTAAATTCAATCAAGAACCAAGACGATGGGCAGCCCCCAAGCTGCCCGTCATCTTGGTTCTTAACTTTTAATCTTTTTATTCTCATTTTAATGGGGTTTTTTTAGCACTTTTTAACTTTTTAATGGGTTTTTTAGCACTTTTAATATTGTAAGCTTCCCAGAGCTGCTGTGAGATGGGTGAGATATTTAAACGAATAAATAAAGTAAATTTTTTCATGCTTCCTTATACCAGGCATAGGGATGATCTGGATGTGTATTTAAATGTGATTGTCAAGCATTCTTCTTAACACCTTTAGGCCTTGACCACATGGCATGGCACTCCCCCCCCCCGCCCCAAACACACAGTATTGGTATTTCAGCAGTACGCTAAAGGAGAGGCCACCACTTGAATCCCTAGTGCCACCCATAGCCGGCTCTGTTTCCTGACTCTTGACTAATGGCAGAACTGATCCTGAGAGCTGCAGTCCTTTATGGAAGAAAACCTGATGCTGTAGCATGTCAAATACTTTGTTAATAGTAGAAGGTTAGTTTCAAAATGTGTCGCTGGCTTGATGTTGCTAGAGAAAAAGTCATCAAGAAGGAAGGAGAAGGTTTACTCCTTTGGTAAGCCTTTCCAATCAGTTGGAATTTGGGAACTGATTTATGCCTCTAACCCTTCTACTCTGCAGTGTTTTGAAACGCGCTCCTGCCTGTGATGGGGCGGCGAGGCAGGGATCGAGGCTCCCCTCCTCTTCCTTGGAGGCAGGAGCGTGTTTCAAAACACTGCCAGAGGCAGAGCCCAGAGGAGCCGAGCCAGTCCCGCGGTGTGTGTGCTCACCCACCTCTCGCTTGCTCGCTCTCTCGCTCTCTCCCGGCCAGGAGCCGCTCTTTTTGCAGCGGGCACTCTTGGCTGGGAGAGAGAGAGCGCAAGCGAGAAGCGAGTGCACGCACACCCCGCGGGACTGGCTCGGCTCCTCTGGACTCTGCCTCTGGCAGCGTTTTTGAAACGCGCTCCTGCCTGCGAAGAAGAGGGGGAGCCTTGATCCCTGCCTCGCCGCCTCATCGCAGGCAGGAGCGCGTTTCAAAACGCTGCCATAGGCAGAGCCCAGAGGAGCCGAGCCAGTCCCGCGGGGTGTGCGTGCACTCGCCTCTCGCTTGCTCTCTCGCTCGCTCGCTCTCTCTCCCGGCCAGGAGCTGCTCTTTTTGCGGTGGGCACCCTTTTGGCTGGGAGAGAGAGAGAGAGAGCACAAGCGACAAGTTGCCCAGGTTTTTAGGTTTTCCCAGGCTGCCTTTGGAAATGCCACAGGTCCCGCGGGGTGTGCGTGCACTCGCCTCTCGCTTGCTCTCTCGCTCGCTCGCTCTCTCTCCCGGCCAGGAGCTGCTCTTTTTGCGGTGGGCAATCTTTTGGCTGGGAGAGCGAGAGAGAGAGCAAGCGAGAGGTGGGTGCATGCACACACTGCGGGACTGCCTCGGCTCCTCTGGGCTCTGCCTCTGGCAGGGTTGTGAA
>QLTV01002265.1:4533846-4547989 GCA_003457575.1 Thermophis baileyi | reverse complement strand
TGGTTTTTTTTCAAATCAGTTAATCTTTAGAATTTGGGGAGCTCAAGCCTAGCTAAAGTTTAAGGTTCTAGTTTCTAATTAATCCCTTATTTGCAGGTTTTCAATATGTGGGACAATCAATCAATTAGTTATATAGTTAGATAGTTATTCATTAATTAGTGTTACTTTAATCTATTAATCTGGCTATTAATTTAGTAGGTATCACTTAATCAACTAAATAATCAAATCAATTAATCAGCTAAACAATCAATGATCCTATGATCACTCCCAATCTATCAATCAATTAAATTAGTCAACTAAACAATCAATTATCAGAAGGTTTGCAGGTTTTCAATATGTGGGACAATCAATCAATTAGTTAATTACTTAGATAGTTATTCATTAATTAGTGTTACTCTAATCTATTAATCTGGCTATTAATTTAGTAGGTATCACTTAATTAATTAAACAATCAAATCACTTAATCAACTAAACAGTCAATGATCCTATGATCACTCCCACTCTATCAATCAATTAAATTAGTCAACTAAACAATCAATGATCAGTCGCAATCTATCAATCCCAATCTATCAATCCCAATCTATCTATTAATTTAGTAGGTATCACTTAATCAACTAAACAATCAAATCACTTAATCAGCTAAACAATCAATGATCCTGTGATCACTCCCAATCTATCAATCAATTAAATTAGTCAACTAAACAATCAATGATCAGTCCCAATCTATCAGTCCCAATCTATCATTCAGGAAGGGTTTGTTTTCTTGAGCCACGAGGTTGTATTTCTTTAATGGCGGCCACCGGTAGATCTGCTGGGTGCAGGGGGATCAAGCTGTGCCATGGCAGGCTCCATTGAAACACTTGGAACAGACTGGGACACCCTGGAACACTCTGGACATGATGGTGACTCTCCAAAACACTCCAAAACAAGCTCTCCACATGCTGGGACAGGCGCTCCTCCGTTCCTTGTCGGGGTCCATGCACACACACAGGATCAGGTCTCCCAGGGGCTCAACTGGGTCAGACGATCTCTTCTCACCGGGTCAGATGATATCAGGCAATAGTGTAGGAAGTTAGCACCAACCCCCCTCCTTGGAATTGTGTTGTAAGGAATATCCCTCTGGGTTCAGTTCCAAGTGGGGAAAAAGACTGGATTCATGGAAGTTGCTTGGAAAGAAGGTTTAATGGTGGGCAGGAGCACATGGCATGAGTTCCTGAACAGAAAAGGTGGATCACATGCTTCCAGATGTTGGGTGAAGAGAGAAGGGCCAGATGCTGAGAGTGCCCTGGTTTTATGCTCTCTGTTGGGCCCCACCTTAAGAGTTTCCTGTTCCTGTGTAAGGAATTAAGTAGTGCCCCTTTCTCAGGTAAAGGAGAAAAATACAACTTAACCCTATGCATTACTTGGGAGAAAGTCTTGCTTTTAGTGAGGTTTATCCTTTAACACATATGTGTGAAACTGGCAGTTGAATGTTCATTTACTGCGGTTTTAATAACATCCTAATTATTCTGTCTGATGCATCTGCCATGCTCTGCTTATCTATTATTTTATTTCATTGCATTTCCATTCAACTTCTCTAAAAGTTCAAGGCAGAATGCTTGGATATCTCCCACAACCTTATCTCTATGAGTAGAATAGGTTAAGGGAGTATAACTAACTAAACTCAATTATCAGCCAGAGAATTGTGGATGACTTTTTCCAGGAAAGATTGTTGTCCCACAGGGGATCTGAAAGCAATTTAAAAAAGCAAAGTTTTACAATGTAAAATATGTTATTTCCTCATCCTGTAGAGTTTAAAACTGTGCCTTTCAAAAGCAACTTAACCTACCCATTTCTCCAGCTGCTTCCCTATGCTGGAAGTCAGAGCTGTTTGTCCCCCAATCTCTCATGAACTCTAAAATTAGTTTGCCACCTTAGGTGCAGTAAAGAATCCAAACCCATCACTAGTTTTGAAATTAGATTCATCTTCTCTCTCTCTCTCTCTCTCTCTCTCTCTCTCTCTCTCTTCTTTCTTGAAAGAGTTAATGTTCTACTCCAGGGCTGAGCATGTTTCTTTCTTTGCTACTGTTTCCCCAGAGACTTCTACATGTCCAGCGTAACTTAACACCAAACTGCTGTTGGCTAAACAGCACAAGGCCTGTGAGACCAGGTTTGCAGCCAGCTCAATTCCCAGCCTTAAACTACAAGCATGGACAGCTACTTTGCAGCAGGGCTGAATCCCCAACTCCTTGTTCTGCATGTGAGCAGGGCAGGGAATGGGGGAGAAGTAGGAGACAGGGTGGCTCCAAAGCGTGAAACTGTAGTGTGTCATTTGTGGGATTCAGATGTGGGTTGGACTCTGTGTGTGTGTGTGTGCGTGCGCTTGTGTGGATTTGGACACCCAAGGCACAAAGCTTTGCCAATCTGATGAGTCATTGCGGTTTTCTTTGCAACTTGGCTGAGAAGACACCAGGTTATTGGGAGAGTTAAAACGGCAACAAATTTAGGGCAAATGGTCCTGGCTTGGACCAGGTGTTGTGTATTGACATGACTTCCCCACCCTGGCTGCAGAGCAGGAATGAAGACTTGGCACAATGTGCAGCTCACTCCTTTTAACTGAAGAGGAGGGAGTGCAAGTAAAACCAAACATCCCACTTGCTGCAGGAAAATGAAAAAAAAAACGTTGCCGTAAAGAAATATAAAGGATGCCAGTTGGAGCGCAAATAGGCAGAAAGAGAGGAGACAGGCTGATACTTGTGATCCTAATAAAGGGAGAGGCAAGATTCATATGGAAGGGCTAGATGGAGCTGCATTGTGGGGACTGTTCCAGAAAGGAGGCAGGAAGGAACTGAGGCAGGAAGTCAAAGTCAAGGAACAGATCGAGGAAGGGAGCTGAGGGAGATTCAAAAATTGGCATCAAAGAGCAAGGCAGGGGTCAGAGCTGAGGTCAAATCAAGAAGAAAGGACACCCAGAAGCAAACCCGCTTGGAAAGATTTTGTTGCTCAGCAAAAGTTAATTCATACTGGAAGCCCTTTAAGTATTCTGGCTTGTCCAGAAAATCCACGGGCCAAACTGGAGAAGAGTTGAGGGCTGGCTGGGAGCTGAGGAGATTTAATAGTGCATTACTCTTCCCTTAAGCTCTAACGCTCGCGGCATAGGGAAGTTACAGATTCAGAAGTTTCCGGTTTGAATCCTAACAGTTCCTGACATACACAGATTTGGGCTTTATTTTGGCAGATTAAACCTCTGGAGAAAAGTTGGTGCTAGTGAAGAAAGATTGATAAAATAACAAACAGCATGGGAAAAATTATTCAAAGATAACTTTATTATGCATGGGCAGTAAAGGAGAAGGCTGGATAGTATGCTTCAACTTTCAGAGAACAAGTGATTGAGGTAACAGAGATGCAATGAAGAAAGGGCTGATTTGTGCACACAAGGCATTACGCCAGTGTGTATTGTTTATTTATTGTTTATTTATTAAATTTAAACCCTCCCCCCCCAATCTTGTTGTTTAGGGCAACTCTGGATGGCTTGTATTGTTGATTTCGGTTTTACAGATTATGTGAATCCAGCCACTGTGGATTATCAACAGTGGTTTTATGGTTTAGCAGTATATATGAGAGCCAGTTTGGTGTAGGGGTTAAAGCACCAGGATAGAAACCGGAAGACCGTGTGTTCTAGTCCCGCCTTAGGCTTGAAGCCAGCTGGGTGACCTTTGTGAGTTGCTCTCTCTCAGCCCTAGGAAGGAGGCATCTGCAAGCCACTTCCGAAAACCTCTGCCAAGAAAACTGCAGGGACTTGGCCAGGCAGTTTCCAGGAGTCAAGATTAACCTGAAAGTACCAAAAAAGAGAACTCAACAAATTGTAATGTGGTGAAAAACTATGGTTAAAACCTAGTGCAATATGTGAACATCCCCCATGTCTTGTAGCTGTTTGTGAATAATTAATTTATAAAAACCAGGTCGTGCTTAATCCAGTGTAAATGGACATAAACATCATTTTGAACGATTACATTTTGTTTAATTCCATCTTCTTTTAAGATCTAGAAGGGGAGTGGGTCTCCTTATTTTGAAGGTTGCTGGAAGAGAGGAACTAGTTCAAAGTAACTCAGAAGAAGAGTGGGATTTGCACTTGTAACTGCCCAATACTATAGTGCAGGGATCCTCAGCCCCCGATACGGGCACCAGCACTGGGCCACGGCATGCCAGAAACCAGGCCACGCAAACAAGCGAAGTCCCATCTACGGGATGCTGGCAGCACACGAAATCACGCTCCCACCGGTCTGCAGAAAAACCTCTCTCCACAGAACTGGTCCCCAAAAGGTTGGGGGGGCACTGCTATAGTGTGTACATTATCAGAGTGCTTAGCCATAGGACCAAGTGAACCTCAGTATCGAACCTACCGTAAGCAATAGCACTTATAGGTTTCAGTTCTCGCAGCACAATAAAGCAGATTTGCAGCAGGAATTTTCCTTCAGGAATGTTTCACAGTGTGGAGAAGGGGACATTTAGTGAGCAGGCAGAGGGGAGAAGATGATGTTGGCCAGTTGGCACAACTACTTCTTGGCCTTCAAGGAAGCCTCTGAGCCTCTTGGCCTCTCTGCCTTCCTTCCGTCATGGACATCCGTCTCCTGTTTAGATTCTTAATAACATGCTGGGTCAATCAGATGGTGGGAATCTATTTCTTTTGTGTTCCTCTCTTTAAACTTATTAAGATGGCTTGTGAAGTCTAGGGCTAGTGAATTCTCATTCTGCTGCGCAGCAAGTAGTTCTAGATTTTAACAGCCTTGCTCTCCCAAATTTTATCATTTGTGCACAGAGTATATTAAGTAAATGATTAGGCACAAGTCCTAAGGGTGAGGGACAGACCATCATCACCAATAGTATTTGTGTAGCTGTTACTCATTTCAGTGGTGAAAGTTAAGGGATAGGATTGGGCCCCCTGCTAAATTAGGAAAGTTTTTTTTTCATATTTGTTTTTGTCTTGGCAATTAACTTTTTTTAAACTATTCAAGTAGTGTACAAGTTTTAAAAAGTGCAAAAACAAAACAGCATTATATAGTATAATATTGTGATAGAATAAGATGCTGTGATTTGGAAGAGAATTGTAACATTTGTCTGTTGTCCAAACCATACAAATCCTGCCTAATTATGATGCCCAGGAGTGGGCCCAATTGCCTTTTTATAAAAACAGATTAAAGGACAGATCTTTCAGGTAATGGTAGAGGTTGTTGGACGTAGCTGGTGTTATATTTGTGCTACGCGGACTGAAAACGCTATGTGAATTCAGGCACTGTTGGAGGAGAAATCTGCAGCTGAAGATCTGACAGGAGCAATCCGGTTAAATACATATTAAATACATTAAATATATTAATATATTAAATATGTTAATATATTAAATTAATATATTAAATTAATATATTAAATATAGATTAAATACTAAATACAGATTAAATCTGGCTCAAAAACAGTAACTGTGAGAGGGACCTTGGAGTCCTAGTGGACGATCACTTGAATATGAGCCAACAGTGTGTGGCAACAGCCAAAAATGCTAATATAATCCTTGGTTCTATAAACAGAGGCATAGAATCAAAACCACATGAAGTATTAGTACCACTTTATAAAACCTGAATAAGACCACACCTGGAATACTGCATCCAGTTTTGGTCACCACGTTACAAAAAAGATGTTGAGGCTTTGGAAAAAATGCAGAGAAGAGCAACTAAAACGATTAAAGGGCTGGAAACTAAAACTTATGAAGAATGGTTACAGGAACTGGTATGGTTAGTCTAGAGAAAAGAAGGATTAGGGGTGACATAGCAGTATTCAAAAACTTGAGGGGCTGCCATAAAGAAGAGGGGCAGAAAGCAAGACAAACTAGACCTCCAAGGTCCCTTCCAGCTCTGTTCTGATTGATTGAAGCAGAGGTGGGTTTCAGCAGGTTCTGACCAGTTCTGGAGAACTGGTAGCGGAAATTTTGAGTAGTTCGGAGAACCGGTAGCAGAAATTTTGAGTAGTTTGGAGAACCGGTAGCAGAAATTTTGAGTAGTTCGGAGAACCGGTAAATACCACCTCTGGCTGGCCCCGCCCCCATCTATTCTCTGCCTCCCAAGTCCCAGCTGATCGGGAGGAAATGAGGATTTTGCAGTAACCTTCCCCTGGAGTGGGGAGGGAATGGAGATTTTGCAGTATCCTTCCCCTGGAGTGGGGTGGGAATGGAGATTTTACAGTATCCTTCCCCTGCCATGCCCACCAAGCCACGCCCACCAAGCCACATCACGCCCACCAAGCCACGTCCACAGAACCGGTAGTAAAAAAATTTGAATCCCACCACTGGATTGAAGGTTCAAAAGGGAAGATCTATAGAGGGAATTGGCTGATGAGAAAGACTGCAATACGTGGCGGGGAAAAGACTGGGAGTGAAATGAGGAAAGCTTAACTAAGGGGCAGGAATTCCAAGGAGCTCAGGAAAGAGTTATTTTTTTCTTCCTCCTCTGTAGGCTTAAAAGCAGGCTTGAGAAGCGAAGGTATTGAAGCTGCCAAATGAAATGAGCATATCAAAGTAATGTTAGACAGAACCACGTGAATCAGGAAAGGTGAGACAGCTAAGAAACTATCAAAAACTCCATATTGAAATGCCTGTCTAGTTTGTTCAGCTAAGACCATTATATATTTTAGAAATAAACACAAAACACAAGTGGGAAAAGGTCTTTTGGCTTTGGTTTGTTTGCATGGTGTCCTATATTTGTCCGTGGAAAGAAGCCCAGAGAAAACAAATCTTTTCCAGTCAAGTAAGAAATCGGATTTGGAGGATACACACAAAGGAAACAAAATGAAGGGAAAAAAGTAGAAAGTAAGAAATATGATCTTGACAGAAATGTGCAAGAACCATTACCTAGGCAAAAGGGATTGAAATGGTTTTTTTTTAAGGCCAGAGCAACAAGTTACATGCCTCCTTGATTCACTGGAGTATAAGAAGGGGGAGGAAGTAAAGCCAGTCAGACTCGCAAAATTTTGTTGTTATAGCCAATCTCAATAAAAGTAGCTTAGCCTTTATGTAGAGTTGATTACCTAGTCCGGTCTACCAAGTAGCGCTGACAACAGACATTCAAGTATAAAGTTTGAATGGACTTTTCAAGTCTTATTTTAAGAAAACGTGTTTGTATAGGAGGGTGAGGTACCCTGATTAATAAACCTGTAAATCTCAAAGTTAAATTTTTTGGGGGGTCTGTTTACCAAATCCATCCAAAGTGTCACATAGACCTCTAGAAGCTTCCTGGGCTGAAAATGAATAAAAGACAGACCTGTTATGAATACGTTGTTGGATATTACTAATGTTGCATTTGTGCTGTGTGGACTGAAACGTAGAAGTGCTAACCCCCCCTCCCCCCATCTTTTGGATTGAGGCTCCTCTCAAGATGGCCCCCACCTGGCTGTTTACAAGACTGGCTCTTCACTGAGGCATTCAGTGTGAGAGCATGAGATCCCTTCCTTCATCACGTTTGCCATCTTTTATCTTTATTTTTTTTATGTTTTAGTGATTTTATTATAATTTATTTGATATTGCCTCCCAGAGTCACTGAGTACTATGTACACTCTAAAAATTCCAAGATATTATAAAGGCATTTCAAATACATGTTGGAAATGCGAACAATGAGAAGGGACATTGTACCATGCTTGATGGATGTGTAAAAAAAAAACTAAAAAATTCTGGATTCAAATGCATACATTCAGAGGATTTTAAAGATTAATATACAATTGAGACCAGAGGTCATTCTTTTGGGATTGATGGGCAAACAATTGGAAAAAGTCATGGAATTTTGTTTTTGTATATGATAACTGCAGCAAGATTATTGTATGCGCAAAGAGGGAAAGATTTACAAATACCTACAATGGAGGAATGTTTGGTGAAAATGGAATTCACTGAGATGGCCAAATTGACTTATTTAATTAGAAAAAAGACAATATCCACATTTATTGCTGACTGGAAACCTCTTATCGACTTTATGTATAAAACAGGAAAAAAACTTGTGATTTATGGTTTTTATGATAGATCAGGGGTGTCAAACTCACATCGTCACGGTGGCGTCACGTGATGTATCAGGACTTTTCCCCCCTTCGCTAAACCGGGCAGGGGCGGGGCCAGCATTTGACGCATCCGGCCCGTGGGGCGCGAGTTTGACGCCCCTGGGATAGATTACAGAAAGAAGAGAGACATTGCAATTTTATAGAAAGAGGTAAATTTATAATTGTACTTATAATTGTTCTAAAGAAGATCAGAAGCCACAGTATCTTTTTTCTTTCTTTTCTAGTTTGCTTTTACTTTTTTCTTTCTTGCACTTTTAACTTTCTCTTTGATTTGATCTTTTTTTCTTTCTTTATATTAGTTTGTATTATTGGTTTTTAATGTTCTTTCATAAAACTTTTAATGAAATGATAAAAAAGTTGGGTGACATATAAGTTTAATATATTTGTATTATTATTAAAAAATAAAACAGCATTTTGTAAAGTCTCAATTGCTGCATGAAGATGTGTTCTGATATGACATTTTGCCACAGTATCTGTTTTTAAGGACACTTTTCATTAGAAACCTGTGTGGTACAACATTCTTTTACCTTTTCTTTTTTAAAGCCACCTGTGATTTTCAACACAAATAAACATGAATTTTTCTTTTTGTATCTTACTGTTTAAGATATCTTTTGTGAATTGCAGCTAGCTACTGAGTTATCCTAGGTGCTGAGGTGGCGCAGTGGTTAGAGTGCAGCACTGCAGGCTACTTCAGCTGACTGCTAGCTGCAGTTCAGCGGTTCAAATCTCACCGGCTCAAGGTTACTCAGCCTTCCATCCTTCCGAGGTGGGTAAAATGAGGACCCAGATTGTTGGGGGCAATATGCTGACTCTGTGAACCGCTTAGAGAGGGCTGTAAAGCACTGTGAAGCGGTATATAAGTCTAACTGCTATTGCTATTGCTATCCTGTTTCGCCTCCCAGTTTGGGAAGAAGGACATTTTTGACCTTTGTGGAGCAAAATATAGAAATGCTTGCCGCCTTTGATGTACTGGGGTGTGTGCGTGAAACCTAAGTGTTAAGTAACTAGAAACAGAATGACTGTAGAAGAGTTTTACTATGCTTTTAAGTTTTCACTGTTTCACATGTAAAAAAACAGAGGACAATATTATTATCAAAGATAGAAAACACCAAGCTACTGTTCCAGCAAAAGTTGAGGCATGGAAGAATCTTCTCAAATGTTGTGTTGACTTAGGGAAATGTCAAATTCTGATTTTTATCGGAGCTGCTGGACTGGATCAGAGGATTAAGCTTTCCCCTTGCACTATTTCCCTATTCCACCCTCCACCCTAGGCCAGCTGCTGTAAGCTTGTGGGGTTGGGAGTGGGGGGGAGGAATACAGTAACAGCCTTTAAAGTCTTACTGGTTCAAGGCCAGCCTGCTAGACACAAATGCTCTTAGTTATTTTATCTTTAGGAGAGGAAACCTGCTCAGCAAGTCTCTTGACAGCTTCTGCAGACAGTGTTGAAACCTGCTCTTTCGCTTAAGTACTTAACAAAAGGAACAAACTCATTACAAGTGTTGGCATTCAGCCAAATGTGCTTGGCCGCTGTGGTGCAGGAAGAATTGACAACCTACAAAAGGTGCCCAGATTCTGCCCTGTGCTAATTCTTTTGCGTTCCTCCTGAAGCATGTGTTAACTGGCACAGAAGCACAATGTAGACAAGACCCCTCTCAAGTTGGGAGGGATCCTGTGGCTTGCCTCATTGGATTTTAATCCCCCCCCCAAAAGCCCCTTAAAACAGAGTTTGGCTCTTTATCATGCTGTTGCTCTTCTCAATGGGAGAAAAGGTATATGATACTTTACAAATACAAGCTCAGATCAAGCTCTCTTGATCTGAGCTTCCCTTCTACAGTTTGGTTCTGTGCCTCAATTTCCTGGATGATGCTCATCACAACAGCTCTCCTGCTTTAATGCTTTTTTCCCTTAAGGGCCATTGTACATACTTCCCTATGCATTGCTAGGTATTTATAGGTGCCTAAACAGAAAGTCAGAATGTCTATACCGTATCTAATCTTGATAGTAGCTAACTATTTAAATGACATAGAAAGAGGAAGACTGGTATCAATTTGAAGATTATTTATTTGTTTATTTGTTTCGATATTGTAATCTCCATAAATTACTGGTAATTTCTATCTTAAAATAAACATGTAAAACACATTTAAATAATCCAAAAATAATTATATAAAACAGTATGATAAGAATGTAGACAAGATTTAAAATAAAGATAAAAGCACAGTTGGTGGCTATTTCTATATCTGTCTCTAACCATTGATCGTGCTGCCTCTTCTCCTGTCTTACTACTCTGGTGACATTGATAGGCAGCGTTGTAATAATATAATTTCCATCCTGGTCAATTTCAAGTTCTTTCTGCCAACTTCAAACTTTTCCTTATAGCTTCCTTCTTCCTAAGTATTCCATCCTTTTCTCATGTATCATCAGCCTATCAACATAGTCCATATCTGTCCACATTCCTCTTCTCTAGCCAGTTCTCTAACAGAATCCATCTAAATCCATCCCAACTTGACTCTAAGCTTAAAAATCTAAATCTTATACTTGGGGATTAGTCATCTTTTGAGAGATGCTCTTAGAAATTACAGCTTGCTGACACTTTGTAGTAGGAAGTCTGTTCTCATCCAGTTTACTGCTCCCTCCTTTTACTTTGCCCATGCCATATCCTGAAGCTTTTCTCGTTCATGGCAGCAAGACTGTTCTGGATGGTCTAACAAGATTTTATTCATTTTGTGCTGGTCTCTTGAATGTGTTTATCAAAGCCAACCTGCACATGTCTGCTGACTGGGTTTGTTGCAGGAGGGATCGATCCTTTGGGACAGAGGACAGTGCACTTCTAATGTGTATTAAATTGCCTAACCCATCTCTTGTAAAAGCATCTCAAGCAATGTATAATTAAAGTAATATATTTCTGTGCAGGTAACACTTCGCCTAGTCACCAAGCACAGGAGCAATCAAATGGATTTTCTTCAGAGCTTCAGCAAGGAAATGCAGACTCTCCAAAATACATACAGGTAGTTAACTCAAGCCAACAAAGGATGGAGAAACTGAACCTGAACCAACAAAGAAACTTGAGTCCAGAAGCATCAAGTTCCAACGTACCATCCCCAAGCCCACTGCAGTTCAGGAAACTCCCAGTGACTCCCAAAGAGGCCTGCCTATCTAGAATGTTACCATTGACACAGAACCTAGACAACCTAGTTTACGAAAGCATTGGTATTAAAGAACAGGAATTATATAGCAAGGATTGGTTGGAAGGAAGGACAGGCTGTCAGATGGCAGCTAATGATAATTCGATCTGTGCCATGATCCATGGATTTGGAGCAGGGCCTGTGGCGCTTGGTGGGAAAGATTCTGAAGCTGCAGGATCCAACAATGTGCATATGCAGTTGTCTCCAGCTCAACCATGCCAGGAGTCAGATGGCCAGTTGCAGGAAATGGCACCTGAGAAAGAGGCCCCTCTGGCTCAGCTTGAGCCTGACTCAAGGAGACTAAGTGCCATGTATGCTCGAGTGTGCAAGCGAACCAAGGCATCTCAGCCAGTGCAACCTGAAAATTGTGATGAGCCTAAGGAACAAGAAGAGGAAGAACCCCCACCCGTTCCAGAAAAATGTTTTGAGCACATCTATGAAAGCCTGAAGGTTGATGGTGAGATGCAGGATGGGGGCTTGTAGGTGCATCTCTTTCTAAACTGGAAGGTGTACTGTATGTTCTAATCGGGCAACTTTAAGTGTCATCCATTATGCAGAAAAGTCAGTTATGTACATTCATATGGTGTTCATAAATCTCTGTGGTATATATGTGCTAGTGAAGAGTCTGAAATGTAAACTTTTTTTAAAAAAATAGTTCAAACTGCTACTATTTTCCATCTTCCCAAAAATCCTGGTACTGGAAAGTTCTACCCTTTTCTTCCACTTTTGTAGCAAACACTTTTTTCCATTCTGACATCAATTCTGACTTCCCTGGGCCTTTTTTCATTGCCTGGCCAATTTGGAAGCGCTCTTCTGGCAACGGCAGGGTCAATGTGAGCCGGCAAGATGGTGGTCACCAAAAAGATGAAGAGGTCTTTAGAGTTGATAAACTCAAGACTTCAGTTGGTTACGAAAAGTGTTAAATATGTACTTGGATATAAACAAACTCTGAAAATGATTTGGCAGGGCAAAGCCAAGTTAGTTATCCTAATCAATAACTGTCCTGCTTTGAGAAAGTCAGAAATTGAGTGCTATGCTATGTTGGCCAAAACTGTTGTGCATAAATACAGTGGCAACAATATTGAACTGGGAACAACTTGTGGGAAGTAGTACAGAGTATGTGCACTTGCTATAATTGACCCAGGTGACTTTGACATCATTAGAGGCATGCCAGAACAAAACAGTGAGAAGTAAAATTAATAAACTTAAATTCTGTATAATAAAACTGGCTATAAATCTAAAACAAAATTCTGATTTCCCTGGGAAAAGGGACTAAAACCAGTTTATCTCTGTGGTGTGTAGATGATGTTCATCATATGATAATACCCCTGAACTCATTTCAACCCCTAATTTGATGGATGTGTAAAGTGTGTTTTAGAAGAAAGCTGACAAGGACTGAACAACTGTGTGCATAACTATGTTCTTGACTCACCTGTCTTTTATCTTGCAATTAAGGAAGCAGTAGCAGGATTGTTATCAGTAGTGGGTGGAGCTTACAGCTTCATAGAAAGCAAGAGTGATCTGTACATTCAAGATGGAAAGCAGTCAATTTCAGGTTTTTTAGCAGCTTGGTACTTTCTGTGACTACAACCCTCTATCATTTCCACAAGGGAGGATGCTGTGAAGGATATGGAGGTCTCCAAGACTGTTAGATATTGGACTCCCCAAAATCTGGGTCCTTTCTTGGAGAATACACTGGGAATGATAGGTTTTATAATCCCAAACCTTCCATAATCTGTAAACATAACCCGGATGATGGCACTGGCATACAGAACACCCAAAAAGACTAGGATTGGGAAAAGTAGTTTTAAGTAACTCTAAACCGGGGTTTTTAATGTGGGATTTTACATCACTACTCAGTTGTGGCTCTCCTGTTTGAATATGTATGTTCAGAATTGTCCTACACTCTGCCACAATTTAATTCCCAGAACTCTTAAAGAGGGGAGAGGGAAGAAATCATTTCTGAGTCTTGGAACGTACATTCAACTAACTACACCTTTGGGTAATTATTTTGCTCACTCAAATGAGAAACTGCATTATACAAATGATAGGGGACATTTTGCATTCTGTCAAATTGTAATATTCAAGATACACCAAATCTATTGCATGTGTTTTAAATATGTACTTAATCTATTTTTTTAAATAACTTATCTTCACTTTTTGCATTGACAAAGGAATCAAGGCAGCTAATAAAATTAAAATGGACTTGAATACCGGCATCAGTAGCTTGATTGTTGTTTGTTTATTCATACAGTTTAAAGGCCACACAATTCCCAATTATTATGGGGGTGGGGGGGTATCACCAGACCAAGGAATTCATAAGACAAAATATACCTCCCGCACATGGAAGGCACACTGCTTAATTACGTAATGGGACCTGAAGTACATCCACTTTGCCCAGTCTTGCTGGATGATCAGAAACATCTGGAGACAATTGGTTGCTCAAACAATCGGGCCCTATGCCATGAAAAGCTTTATGGGTAAGAAGCAGCCCCCACAATTAGACAAAAAATTTAAAAAATGGCAGTGTTGCAAACACTCCAGTACAGCGGTTCTCAACCTGTGGGTCGCGACCCCTTTGGGGGTCGAACGACCATTTCACGGGTTGCCGCGCGCGTTAGCCGCCATTTTGGTGCCACCGTCACTGCAGGAGTGAAAAGGTCCCAGTTCGGCCGTGCCTGCGGGTCGCCGGACAGCTGGTAGCCTGGACGCCGCCATTTGGGTTCTTCTACCCTCTGCGCATGTGCAGAATGCTTTGCGCATGCGCAGAGGGTAAAAGAACCCAAATGGCGGCGTCCGGGCGAGTGGGCGAAGTCTCCTGCTTCCGTCACTACCAGCTGTCCGGCGACCAGCAGGCACGCCCGAACTTGGAGCATTTCACCCCTGGAGCATAG
>QLTV01002265.1:4492138-4525601 GCA_003457575.1 Thermophis baileyi | reverse complement strand
CAGGAGCGGGCTGGAAAGCGCTGGGAGAGGCAGAGCCCAGAGGAGCCGAGCAGTCTCGTGGGGTATGCGTGCCCTCGACTCTCACTTGCTCTCGCTCTCCCGGCCAAAAAAGTGCCCGCAGCAAAAAGAGCGCCTCCCGGCATGCCCCCCCCCTTTCCCCCGGAAAGTAATGGGGGGGCTTATTTTTGGGGGGTGGCTTATTTCAACGCATGTCCCGAAAAGCCCTGTTGGGCTTATTATCGGGACATGTCTTATTTTCGGGGAAACACGGTAGAAGATGGTTGGCTAGATTCATGCATGGTTAATAGAAATACTTTTAGTAGAAAAGAGATCACTGAAGATAATTCAGTATCTCATGGCTATAAAAACGAAGAGTTTTGCTCTTTGAACCATGGTGCTGGAGAAGACTCCTGCGAGTCCCTTGGACTGCAAGGCAATCAAACCGGTCAGTCCTAGAGGAGATCAACCCTGACTGCTCAGAAGGCCAGATCCTGAAGATGAAGCTCAAATACTTTGGCCACCTAATGAGAAGGAAGGACTCACTGGAGAAGAGCCTAATGCTGGGAAAGATTGAGGGCAAAAGAAGAAGGGGACGACAGAGAATGAGGTGGCTGGATGGAGTCACTAAAGCAGTACAGCTGGTAGTGACAGAAGCAGGAAACTTCACCCACCTGCCCGGATGCCGCCATTTGGGTTCTTTTACCCTCTGCGCATGCGCAAAGCGTTCTGCGCATGCGCAGAGGGTAAAAGAACCCAAATGGCAGCGTCCGGGCGGGTGGGCGAAGTCTCCTGCTTCCGTCGCTACCGGCTGTCCGGCGACCCGCAGGCACGCCCGAACCGGGAGCATTTCACCCCTGGTCGCGATGGGTTGGACACGACTTCACAACTAACAACAACTAACAACAAAATTGCTATGGCACAATTACTATGCCTCCTAAAGCATAATAAATTGGCTCCTTGCTTAGTTTTCCTGAAACAGTGCATCGCATGTAATTCCATTTATAGAAAAGCAGAACTGATGAAAACTAGATTGTGTATTTGTAATTCCTCCAAAGGTCATAAGGAAGGTGCGGTTAGTCCCCAAATAATTTCTATTTTGTTGGCTAGACCCAGGGCAACACAGACAAGTGCATTGACTTTGATAAGGCAATGAACAGTCAGTCTCCCCCAAAAGGTTGCCTTACATTTGCATCCTCCTCTTTATATAAAACTGTGGATTTATGGAACTGTGGATTCAGGAGGAAGAAGGAACACAGAGGGTCTACCTAGAAATATACAAGCAGGAGGCCCAGATGTCCCCCTCAGGAATGAACATGTGCTAACATCCAAGAGCTTAATCAAAGAGGTAATCAGTAATTAGTTTAGCTAATTCTTTGTGATTATTTTCCCTATTGCTAATGAAATTTGTCTTTGGCTTCCTTGGTTTTAGAAGGGAATTTTGGTCTTTTTCGCTTGTGCAAGACTACATGATCATACAGTTATCTTTTGTGTTTCATGATTTTTAAGTTCAGTATTTCTAAGCTTGGGGTAGGAAGATTGAAACCGCTGTCCTTTCTGTTTCCTAGAGTTGTGCTGAAGGGCCAAGTCTGGAGTACAAAGTTTAAGATGCCTCCAACTTGACAATCTAGGAGGGTGAAGAGGATCTTTTCCCAAGCACTTTTGGAAGAAGGAATCTGCCTGAGAGATGTCAAATAAGTGTTTACCAACTTGGGCAGCTTTAAGATGTGTGGACTTCAACTCCCAGAATTCCCCAGTCATTATGGCCGTCGTTAAGAATTCTGGGAAGAGGCTACTGTGATGTTCCTTCTTTATGCACTGTTAGGCTAGAGATCTGCTGGAAATCATAAGGAGACTTTTCATGCTAGAAAGCCTCAAGACTCTCCACACAAGAGGGATTCCTATAATTTTAACAAATGCCACAATTGTTATAATTGGCTAGTAACAATGATAAAGTTCTGGGAATTGAAGTCCACACATCTCAGAATTGACCAGGTTGGGCAACACTATAGGAGACTGAAAAATAGCGGCCATTATTATGTCATTATTTTTTTATTATTATTATTATTATTGTTCTTCTTGTTCTTGTTATCATCATCATCATCATCATCATCATAGTCTATAATACCTGGGTACTTAGAATTTGAAAAAAAAATACTATGAAAATAAGAGTAAAAAAGATTTCCCATTACCCTTTCAGTTGCTAGATGGACTTCAGGAATAAAATGTGTGTAAAAAAACTAACTTCTTTCAATTTGCAGTGTTACCCTTGTCCCATCACTCTGAGATCAAAGAGGATATTGTCTTCTGCCCTAATTCCTCTCTCCCTCCCAACACTTCTGAATACTGGCTGCTATCTGTCTTCTAAAGCAACAAAAGAACACTATGTTAATGTACTGGCCAGCCCTGGGCTAGAACAAAGCGAGAGCATTTAGAATTAGGGCTCCGGGATAACCGTGATGTTGCTGCCTGGTTGGGGGCTGGCTGGCACTGAGAACGGAAAGCCTGGCGTGGAAGAAGAGCTGAAAGTGAGACGAGAGGGCAGCCTCATCACCTTTGCCCTAAAGGTTGGGTCCCCCACCCTGTTTTTCCTCTGATTAAAACAGACTTTGCAGGTTTGGGAAAGGGTACAGAAAATTCTATCCCCTCCTCATGTTCTGGCAATGACCATGGGACAAATACTCATATCCAGGCAATCTTTGTCACTCTGCAAAACTTTGGGCTTAATCTCCTGCTTCTAATGGGTAGAATCCTGTATTTATTTCACATGGCACTCTTGAAGTCTACTGATTTGACAATAAAGTAAGATTGGGTGAGTTTACTCATGTATACCTGTAAGAAGTATCTTTGCCAACTGTTTGCATTCTAGGCTTCTGAGTCACAATTCTGTCCTGATTGAACAAGGAAATGACTCCTTCCGGTTGTGCTCAATAACTTGATTTCATGGGCTTGTCCATGCAGTTTTCTTGGAAACAATATGGAAAGTGTTTTTTTTATTGCCTTTTTTCAGACAGTTTTTCAACTTCCCATTCTAGTCTACAGCCTTAGTATCCCCTGATAGTCTCACTTCTGAGTACTAACCAGACCTGACTCTGCTTAGATTTGGAGCTGAGAAAAAAACCAGCCCCTCCGAGATCAAGTACAGTAATTAGTCCATTTTCCTTTGATGTGCACATGCAGCAGAATTTGGTACTTTGAGTAAGAAAGAGATTGGGAAGTATTCAAAGATGCAGTAGAACATCTTCTTGGTGCTCCACTATTTGGGAAGTATTAGAGACTCTTGAATAAGCCACAAAAGTCCTTCAAAGTGCAAATCCAGTCCCCCCCCCCCCCGTCCATCCTATCCTCAGAGTCTATGGAGCAGAAAAATGATGTTATGTCTCTTATATTACTTCTGTCTGAACAGATCCATTGAAGTCATGAAACCCAATATCCTGCTCAGTGCAGGAATCCAGATTAAAACACCACTTCTTAAACAGATCCAGTAAAGGGTTGCTCACCACCTCTTTCTATTCCAATAAGAAAGGTTGCAGAAAAGATCATTGGGCCGCAGCTTCAGCACTGGGAATAGTACTAAAGATAGTAGAATAAACTCTGTTTCCATCAATCAGCCTGAAATTTTGTTTGGTTCTTTGGCAATCCATTCAATTTGCCAGCTGCCATTCAGTCTGTGAATCATCACAAATCTAATCACCTTTATACAGATACTATCACTGAGCCAGGTTTCCTGTATCTTGATTTCTTTTTTAAATGAAGAAATTTGTATTTATCTCTATTAAATTTCATTCTGGTATTTTCAGCCCACTTTTGTAATACTTTTGTAATTATATTTTGTAATATAAAAAGATATTTCTGAACGTTATTTTTGTTTCAAGGTATTAATTATTCTTATAATTCTTATTAGCATTCTCTTGAGTTCTCCATCAAGAAATGTCCATGAAGAAATGTTGAAGAGTACCAGACCCAGATCAGAATCCCATGACATCATACTTTACCTTACTTCAGTTTGATGAATAACATGATGTGTTCTTTAAATATTTTTTTCTGCTAGTTATGGTTCCACTAAATAGACATACCATCTTCCCTATAATTAAATAGGTTGCAAATCAGAATGTTTTAAACTTTTTATTTTATTAAATGTTTTGTTAGTCAAGATATATTACATCCACAGAATTCCCACTATCTACCGGTATTAAAGAAGTTACTTAAAAATGAAATAAAATTAGTTTGACAGTCTTGTTCTTGACAAACCTATCATTGAATTGTTTCTGAGTACTTACAGATCAATCCATTTTATGATATAAGATATCAATCATCTCAGTTATCAAGACTGACTGATATCTCTAATTCTCTTCTGGAGATAGGAATAACATTTGCCCTCCACAAATGTTGGTACTTCACCTGTCATCCAGTAATTGTTATAATTATTTAATACTTCATTCTTTGACATGTATATGCAATAAACCAGGGGTGTCAAACCAGGGGTGAAATTCAGCAGGTTCTGACAGGTTCTGGAGAACCGGTAGCGGAAATTTTGAGTAGTTCGGAGAATCGGCAAATACCACCTCTGGCTGGCCCCAGAGTGGGGTGGGAATGGAGATTTTGCAGTATCCTTCCCCTGGAGTGGGGTGGGAATGGAGATTTTGCAGTATCCTTCCCCTACCATGCCCACCAAGCCACGCCCATAGAACCGGTAGGGAAAAATTTTGAATTTCACCCCTGCTGGAGACATCTTTCTGGGTGGTGACCACCCATGTACTCTGCTAGCCATGCTGTATTGCTCTCTTTGCTACTAAGCTTTAAAAATAAAAAAAATTATTATAGGAAGCACCATTACACCAATCAATTTAAGAATTCTTAATCCCCCAGGTTGTTTGGCTGCTTTTTATTTGCTGCTTCTATATTATTGTCAATGCTTCTTTTAGTAATGGATTCAGCTACTGAGTGCTAAGTGGGTTGTATGCTTCAGAGATACAGAAGGATACACTAAAAGCTGCTGAGAGGAATTCCCGACTTTGCAGGGCTATGTCTCTGTGAACCGTAACTTGCCTCCTGATCACCTGAAGAGAATGAGAACTGAGCATGCTCCCCTCGTCAGAGAAATCTGGAGAGAGAGAAAAAGAACAAAAGAAAATGCAAGTGAAGAGTCTGGAGAAGAGCAGGACTGACTGGCTGGTAGTCACACCTTCTCAACAGACGCATGTCATACAGGAGCAATCTTTTGCAGCAGGTTTAGACTTGCTTCTGTTAATCATTTTATTATTATACAGTATTTTACCCTGTCAGCTAGGCATTTTTATTTCTAGGGTGGGAATTACAAACACATATAAAAATAACACAACATTAATTTGAGTCCTCTTTCATTCATACATTTGCAACATAATTCAAACTTTGGAAAAATCCTACTGCCCTGCAATTAAGATTGGCCAACAAGTTGCTGAATAATGAAATAGGAAAAGGAGATGATATTCAGCAATGGCGGGTTCCTACAGAGGCCCTCTGCATTTCTTGTCACTGCCCATGGCTTTACCTTCAATCTGCCCCTCTGTATTTTAATTTGCTGGATCTAAGGATATGGATCACATATTGACTGTCTAATATATTAGATATCAGTGGTGATTTTGTATACGTATGTATGCTTTGTACAACAATATTTGCTGGGCTTCCATTTTTGATGGCAGGTGCAGGCTCATTGTCTGATGGATAACTTTTTAAATAGATAAACAGCACCTCAGGAAATAGGAGGGAAAAGCCAATGAAATTTGAAGTGAGGCAATATTAAACTAGTGTTTCTTAAACCACTTTAAGACATGTGGACTTCAATTCCCAGAATTCTCCTGTCAGCATGTTCAGGAATACAGAAAGGGAAATTTAATTTACAATACTAAACTACTTGTGGATTTTTTCCCCTCACAATATCTTTCTCAATGTGTCCCTTCTGGGTGTGCTGAATTGCAGTTATAGATAGCACTGAAGGCACAAACATGAGAAAGGTTGGCTTAGGATCATTGCTATACCTCCAAGTTTGTCTTCCCAACAAGACCTTTTCCCCTTACTTGGATGAAACATGCTACATCTGGAATATCTGGTCTTTCCTAGCATTGCTATAGTCCTTGGCCAACCACTTGCTCTCATTATCTGCTTTAGCTTTCTAGCTCCATACAGACTTGGCACATATTGAGAAAACACAGTCAAGTTTGTTTAAGAGCTTTGCCCATGAAAACATTATGCAAATATGGTAAAATGAGCAGTAATGTGGGGAACTGAGACAGCAAAACACATGCAAGAGCGTTGAAGTGTATGTGGGCTGCCCATTTGCAGAGTCTCCTCAACTCAAGCATGAAAATGGGCAGAATGTGACAAGAGACTGTTGACTGGCTGCAATCATATGCACTCTTACAGGTTGTCCTTGACTTACAACCATTCATTTAATGACCATTCAAAGTTACAACGGCACAGAAAAAAATGAGTTATGACCAGTTCTCATGTTTATGACATTTATGATTTATAACCCTAACTCTAACAAAAAGGGCTTATTCAGGTATGTTCAAAATAAATGAAAAAAAACAAACAAACCAGCAAAATGCTCATGAGGCACACACACATACAAAACACAAATATTCATATCCTCCTTTGGCTGAGTCTTCTCTCCAAATCAGGCAGTTGACTGAGGAGGCAGGATTGTGGCTTGAGGTTAAGAGAAATATAATTGGGAAATACTGCAAGTTTAAAACTACATCCTGGAGTAGCTGAAGCCACTTGCTGATGGTCTACTAAAAACCTCTGAGTGTTGTTGTTAAGAAGTCTGGGGAACTGGTGAAATGACAGTTAAATGGAAGGAATCAAATATCCCTATTTTCAAAAAGATATTGACTCCCCGGTCCACATTATAAAGTAATCAGAGACCTTGAAAGTAGTGTAATATGATGACTACCAGAAATCAGCATTAATTTCTTAGGAATAAATCTTGTCAGATTCATCTTGCATCTTCCTTAGTAGATTATAGTAATGATGTGGACATACTAAATCTCGATTTTAGCCAAAGATTTGACAAAGTATGTTTGTCTGATCAGCATGCTAGTTAAGTATTTGCTGAATGACATAACAATTGTACATCTAGGTGACCAGAAAAATAATGATCATTAATGATTTAGAAATGGCTGAAAGTAATAGCATTAATTGTAATAGAGAAAATAATGTACTAATACAAAATGAGGGATTTTTGGCTTGGCCAAGTACATATGTGAAATATCTTGGAATTGGAGTTGATGAGTATGAGTCGATGAATTCGCATAAAACGTCATGGAATTTTAAGTTGTATCATCACAGTATCATTTCCATACTGGGAAGTAATCACTCTGTTTGCTCAAAAAACAAATATTATGTCCACTTCTAGACAATATACTTTAAGAATGATTCAGACCAACTAACACAATGCAGAGAAAGATAAAGAAGGTAATCAGGATGTTAGAAATTAAGTCTTCTAAGAAGACATTGAAAGAAAAGAGAAGTGGCATATGAGGTCTATTTATTTCACTTGAAATATTACAGGCTACTCAATGCATTGTTGTTTGGGGGGAAAAAACCCTCTTTGGAAGCATCTGAAGGGATGTCACGCAGAAATGGTTGAGACTGGTTCTTGATCATCCAAGAGTATCTAGAATAGAATAATGGATTCAAAATTACCAGTAGATGGCTTCCAATATAATTTTAGAAGAACTTCCACATAGAAATAATACAATAGTTCGATAGTAGAACAAGTGACCGAGAAAGGTGTTAATAAATGAAGCACTGGGCAAAAACAAAAAACAAAAAGCTGTTTATGGGAGAAACTTAAATTTGTATTCCAGCAGAAGGCTGGGTTTGACAGCTTCAATGTCCCCTTCCAATTATGTGATGTTGCTTGTATATCAAACCCGGAAGGCAGGGAGGTACCTACTATATTCTTCGGGCATGAATTACCCATCATAATTCATGTTAAAATGCATAGTTTTGTACAAAACTATATCTGGCTTTTTGAAAAGTTTCATCTGGCAGAAACAGACCTGTATTTACTCTGAGCAGAAGATGTATTTTGTACATATTACCAGCTGCATGCCAAAGGTTTTGGCAATGGAAACCCTGAATGGGGTTTAATTTCCAAACTTTTATCAACCATTGAGTTGTAAATGAAGAAATACCTGATAAAGGTATTGAATAAAACCACAAGTTAGGCAACCTGAGTTATGTTATTGCAAGGACTGAAAACGTTGTAGCCCTGTCATACAGACAGAGATGGCAAGGATTCCTTAAGCTGCTGCCTTAGAGACATGTTGGGTCTACAATTCCCAGAAAAATCCACGAATAAGTGGGGCTTTCCCCGCCCTTCTCAGAATGCAGGACTCTGTGTGTGTGTGTGTGTGTGTGTGTGCACATGAGTACATGTGGTTTTTCTCTCCAAGACAAGATTCTTTGTTTTGAAAGAGCAGCTTTCATGGGCAATTTTAGAACAAGAGGACGTCTTGTTACTGTTTTTTTGAGATAAACAAAGAAGGAAGAGGATGGAAAATGAAAGCATAGGGTGATATGCGATCAACAATGTAAAAATATACAACTTTGATGCTGGGCTTCAACTCTAGAGATAGCTTTACAGCAATACTGACTTGCAGACTAGTTTGTGCATATGTATGTTATCCACAATACAGCATATTTTAACATCTGCTCTATCTATAAAGTTCCTAAGGAACTTTATAGATAGAGCCCCAGCATCATAAGATAAAACTGAAAAGACACATCCGAAACCCTGCAGAATCCATATCAGCTCACAGATTTGAAGGGTTGAGATATCATTTTTTTGTCTGTACCAGTTTCATTTAAAACGAGATGACAACTAGATTTTAAACATCAGTTTGTATTTCTATTGGCATTGTTCTTCCTTCACCCCCCTGTCCTAGGCATAGACGAGTGAGGTCTAACTATGCTAAGTATGGGTGGCCAAGGAAGTCATATGCTGAAAGGTGACTTGGTGATGCACACTCCACCTCTTACATACTTGCATGTAACATCATAATCTTGATGTTTCTATGGCTAGGAATGGGTGCCTATGATGCTAAGGAAGAACTACAGGTAATTCTAATCAATAAGACTTACCTTAACCTTTCTATGTCTAAAACTTAGGCTTTAAAGTTTTTAAGTCAGTTTCAAATCCTTTTTTATGTGCTTGTTTTCTCCTGTTTATATAAGCTGCCACTCCTTCCCCTCTGTGATAGTCCTTCAGATAGTTGAAGATTATCATATTTTTCCTGTCTTTTTTGTAGTTAAACATACACAGATCCTTTAATTAGTCCTAATTCTGCTTGGTTTCCTGATTTTTCACTATCATCCATCCATCCATTCATTCATCCATTCATCCATCCATCCATTCATATTTCATATTTCTCAACTGCCTCAAAGAGGGGCTCTGGGTGGTGTACAATGTAATATAATCAATAAATAAACAACATATAAAAATAACATTAAAATTAAAATTAAATCAGGATTAACAACGTTAAAATTATAGATTCAGGTCAATTAAGCATTGAAAGGTTTAAAATCCTAAGATGGCCCTTTAACGTTGGTTATTACAAGGCGAGGGGGCTCTCATAGGATTGGCCAGTCCCACAGATGCATGGTCCACTGGGTCCCCCATGCAAGGCTGCAAAGCCAAGATTTGATCACTGTGCAGAAGGTCAAGAGATTGGGGGCTTTCCTCATCTCTACTGGCAGGAAGGTACAGGCAGTAGTAGAGAATGCTCTCTTCCTAGACCCCACCAGCCTGATAGAGTGAGATAAGCTGATGAGATGGGCTATGTTATGGTGTTATGTATTGAATATATATAGTTGTGTTAAGCCCTGCTAACCTTTAGATGACCCTAACTGTTAACTCCAACTGTTTTGGAGGGAAACTTGATACATTCATATTTGGGCGGGTTTTTTCAAGTACTATGATTGGTTAAGGCCCTGTGGGCCTAGAGTATAAATTACAGGCATTTGCCTGCTGTTCCTCAGTTCCAGTTTTGCATCAATAAATGCTGTTGTAGCTATGCTGGTCTGGTTCTTGCCTACTGAAGCCCACTACACAATAGGGTGAATCTGCTTCTGTAGGTAACCTGGCTCTATGCCAGGTAGGGCTTTATATCGGTAGGTGATGACCAACACCTTGAATTGGACCAGGAAGCAAACTGGTACCCACTGCCCAGTGCAGTTCATGGAGCAAGGGTCTTATGTGCCCTTCTATGGGCACCTGGGTAGCTCAGTAGTTGCTCTCCTCTGAACTCGATTCAATTTCTCCCAGACCTTTTTGAACTGTTGGCCTGATATTTCAAGTTGTGTCTAACCAAGACAGAGTACTATGGCATATTCCTGAAAATCTAGTATTTTCCCCCTCTTTAAAACTCATCTTGTGGTTATCTTTGTAGAGTCACCGAGACTGAGTTGAGTGGCCATATAAATCTTCTTAAATAAATAAATAAAGATGGTAGTCGTGGCGGTGGGGATGCTGATGATAATAAAACTCCTCTCTCTTTATTTGGGTTACAGAAATCTTTGTAGAGGACAAATAGCAGCTTCTTTTATAAATTTTCTCCAACTGATTCTCCTGGAACTGAATGTTTGCATTTTGGATATTTAAAATTAAAAGCAGGGGGTATTGTTTATTTTCCTTTTTTCCTGTGACAAACTTTGAATTTGTTATCCTTTGTGCTATAGCTCAGGCTAAAAACCTCTAGCCGCATGTCTCTGAGCTGCAAAACAAGAAATTAATCGTCAGAAAAGCATCTCATGAAACAATCCCCCCCCCCCCCCATTTCTATACCATTAACCAGCATCTAATTTCTCTGTATTTCTCTGGAAATGGTGGGGAAGAAGTTTGTCTGAACAGCTTGGATGCAGATTTGTGCAACCCTACTTAATGCTAGCGTACAATTTCATATTATGGGCAAGAATTAAAAAAAGAAGATTCCTATTTACAAGTTTGTTAAGCCATGTTGGATATTATCCTACTTTGTACACAGAAGGTGGGGGGGGGGGGTCTATTCACTTTAACTTGATCCCATCAATATTTCAAACTTGTGAATGAAGGCAAAGATTTCAAATCCTTTTCTGAACTTGGGCTGTAAAAGGCTATTTTCCTTTGGTGAATGTTCTGTAAATATAATTAAATAATTATAAAGAAATAGTTATTTGAATATCTTCAGAGGTGGGTTCCTGCCGGTTTGGACCGGTTCTTTAGAACCGGTAGCGGGAATTTCCTCCTGCTCGCCGAACCGGCAGCGATGGCTGGCTGGACATGCCCCCGAACCGGCTCTCTTGGCGGCGCCATAGGCGCCACCATCTTGTTTTTTGCTTCTGCGCATGCGCAGAAGCTGTTTTTTGCTTCTGCGCACGCGCAGCTGGATTTTCAGCACTGCGCATGCGCGCGCCCACGTGGCGCGGGAGGAAGCGAACTGGCAGGAAGGTAAGTCAGAACCCACCCCTGAATATCTTGTTTGATTGGATCTATTGTTAAGACAGAGAGCAAGATTGGTGTGGTGGTTAAAGGCATCAGGCTGGAAACTAGGAGACCACGAGTTCTACTCCTGCCTTAGGCATAAAGCCAGCTGGATGGCCTTGGGCAAATCACTGTTTCTCAGTCCTATGAAGGAGGCAATGGCAAGCAACTTCTGAAAAACCTTGCCAAGAAAACTGCAGGGACTTATCCAGGCAGTTTCTGAGAATCAGACACAATTAAATAGAAGAAAAAATAATTGTATGACTAGGACAAGAGACCATTTATGCATGGCTGGGAGCAAAACAGAAAATTATCCATACAGTGCTATACTGAAACAAATATAGGGCTATACTTGATCTTGGTTCTGATTCTGAATTGTGGGCAACTATGCATATGCATAATATTTACGAACTTCTTATATTGCCGGGATTTTTTTTTTTTAAATTGGAAACTCTGAAAAAATAACAATTTAAATGAAAACATTAAATGAAATCATAACAAATTCCTGCCTTCATGTTTTCCTTTTGTTTTTGGATAGGCACACTACTGCCAAAGCAGTTTACCATAATCCTAGATTACCTACCATAATTGTTTTTTTCAATGGGACAGCAATTTTTCCCCATTAAGCAAAAAATAAAAAATAAAAAAAAATACACAACTAAATTTTCCTTTGAGTGAAAAATGTACCATGAACTTCAGACAGCATATATTTCAGTTATTACTATGGCCATGGCACTTAAAAACAGGAACAGGACTTTTTTTTACAAAATGAATAGATAAAATAGGAGCTACCCTTTTGACTTATTCCTGTTTCTAAAAAGACTGCATAAAATACTTAAAATTAAAATTGGAAATGTGATGTGTGGGATGGACCAACTGCCCTTCATTACACTTTTACTAGATATTCTGCTTTTTTCTCTTATGGGATCCATTTCTCTACTTCCAAAAGAAAATCTGTCACATCGAGAGAGAGTAGTGAATAATTCATTCGAAATCTAGATGGGAGGTGCAAAATTACAAAATCAAAAGGCAGTTTTAGATCACTTTCACCACCCCATAATTGGGGTGTAATTACCCTATTGTTTTACAAGGATTAAATCAGCTTCTCATACCAATGAGGTTTCATGTTTGTTAAAATATGTCTTATCTCTTATTCATAGGAAGCGCAATGGCTCAGCTGGAAAGCTGACAGCTCAGGTTCGTGACCTGAGAGCCGTGCAACGGGGTGAGCTCCTGTTCCTGCCCCAGCTTCTGCCCACCTAGCAGTTCGAAAGCATGCAAATGCAAGTAGACTAATAGGTACCACTTCGGTGGGAAGGTAAAAGCATTCCTTGCACATTTGGCGTATAGCCATGCTGGCCACATGAACACGGAAAATCTCTTTGGACAATACTGGCTCCCTTGGCCAAGAAACAGAGATGAGCACCATGCCTTAGAGTCGGACACAACTGGACAGGGAAACTTCTACTTTTACCTTATCTCTTATTCAGTAACTCAAAGGGATACCCTCAGTAGTGGGTTCTAAAACCCGTTGCTACCGGTTCGCGTGTGCATGCACTTGCACTTGCGCACGATGCTTCTGCGCATGCGAAGCGTCCCAGGTGGGTGGGCGGAGCCTCCCGCCACCGCCGCAACTGCGAGAACTACCGGTTCTAAGAACTGGGCCGAACCGGGAGTAACCCACCACTGGATACCCTCCAAGCTAGAGAGAGTTTCCCTTTCAGCCAGTGAGGCTATTTGGAATGTGTGGATACTTTGTCAAAATGGTTGCTTGTCTTAGAGAGCATGGCCAATCAAAAACTCCTATTTTTTATTGCTGTTAAAAAATTACTGGAAAAAAACAAACAAACCAAAACTCATAGGTCATTATAATACAAATACCTACAAAAACTATACATAAAAAGTGTTTAATGAAGTAAAAACACTACACAAAAAAGAAACAAAGTATATCATTATAGCAATTAACAGTTACAATTTTCTATATCTTAGCTAATGTAAATGTTATTCAAATGCATATATATTTCAATATATTTTAATAAGTATCACTTTTTAACCCATTGTGTTTTGTTTGTGGTTCTTATGTTTTTATTGGGAGATCTGCTTTTGCATTGTAAAGGTTTTTAAAAGATATAATTTACTTAGAAGGCAGATTATCAATGGTATTTAAGTGAAAATGCTCCAGACATTTATGCAAAACGATTGGCCAAAAAGCTACTTTTTGAGCAACCTTCTTTTTATTATTATCATGTTTGACTGCAACTCCTACCACTCTTTTATGTAAAAATTCCACCTCTACTATAACAAAGGTTAAGAGATAATCCCTATCCCATTTCCCCATATTCAATGAATCTGCTGAATGCTGGCCTAATCCTGAGTGCTGATCAGTCAAAATGCACGTCCCTGACTTGTAAAAGTGACATAACAAGACAGTCAGCAAGCCAGCAATAAATTTCCCGGATTTACCCTTTATCCTGCTATGATTCAGTTCTGTTGCCCCTGCTAACCCTGATGGGATGTCCCAACATCTGCAACAGTTACAGCAATTCTCCCTCTCTTGCATTCTCTGCTTGGCACTTACTCGCTTACACACACACACACACACACGTACGAATTTATAATCCGTTGTGTTTCTTCCTCTTAGTCACAAGGGGATGTTGTTACTCTGAATCAGCAGAAAATGCTTTGGATGCCATCGCCACAGCCAGCTTCATGACACTTTTCAGTTGGTTTAATTGACCTGTTTATGTACGAGCTTATGCGATAAGTGGCAAATGAAGGCCGTTGACAGTGATGTAATACGAGACTTCTGCCCTTCCATACACATTACGGGACAAGTCCTGAAATCTGCTCTGAGTCAGATGCATAGACACGTTTCGGAGTCTGAAACATTTGAGCAAAGCAACTGGCTGCAAGATACCATACTGTACTCTCTCTCCTTCCTTAACAGCAGCCTTTCTGAGACGTGAGAGATATTGTCTGTGCTTCAAAACAGGAAGGACATCCTGGAGGATTAACAGGGTGACGTTGGTGGGGGCCACAAGTTCCACTGAAATCTAAGCATTTTAATAATTGTAACATGCAATTAGGTGAAGTAGCTTTTGGTAGCTTCAGTTCCTGGCTAGAGAGGGAATTCTGAACACTGTAATTTGGTATGTGCATTTTTAATAATCTTGCATGTTTAAATCATCAATTCATAAAATAGGTTTCTACTTGTGTAAAATTCTAGATCAGCTTACAGTACCATAAAAACAACCCAAAATACATATTTTTGCACTTGTGCATTGGTGTACACAGAGTATTTTAAATCGGGAAAGGGGAATTCCTGTCTCCTTCCTCTCCCATTTTGCAATATTCATAGCCAAAGCTGTCAACTGTCGGTGATGTGATTTTCTTTGTCACTTTAAACATTCAACATAGTAAAATGCCAATATTTTGGCCCAATATTCTGGGGTCTGTTCCTCAGTACGATCACACCTACTGCAGCCCTTGGAGAAAAATTAAGAGCCTTTGCCTAAAAAAAAAGTTGCCCTCCCCATTTTAAAGTTAATAAAAAATATCCAGAACCTTGTATACGTCTGCAAAGGAATCCTCATGTGGCAATATAGTACCGAACAATTTCATGCTCAGCAGCCAAAGTTTGGGGCGGGGCACATTCCCCACACACAATTGGTCCCTCTGTAAACTGCATTTTAAAGGCACACACCATGCACAATTCATAAATGCAAAATAACAGATGCCTTGCCCTGGGATATCTGCACCAGAGTACCCCATCTATCTTAAGCTAGGTCTTAAAGTTGTGGTATTCTGTAGTGTAAACTTTTAAGTATTATTAAAAGCCTTCCCTTGCAGCCATTGAGGTTCTTTGCTTTCACAACTGTTGTGCAGCGACTGTTCCAGGGCGGGCTAGAAGCAGAAGGAGATAGCTAGACTAGTAGTGTAGCATTCCAGGAAAGAGAGCCAGAGGGAATGCTCTGCTTCCAGAGCCTCTGGGAGGGCTTCGCCAATCGCTTTTCCTTCCGAACCAATCAGGAGTTGAGAAGCAGTTCCTTTTCTTTCTGTTGCTAGCGTTGGAAGGAAAGGAATTCATGAGGTTCCTGGGTTGTTGGGAAGGAACTTCATCCAACATCCGAGATTGTTGTGTTTCTGAAATCTAAGACATATTGCCTGTGTCTCTCTGTGTGTATACGCGCACGCATTTGCAAAATTGTGTCAGTGGCTGTGGGTTAATTTTGCCTCTGGAGAGAGATCAATTTAGCATGTGGCAAACAAATGTCCCCGAGCAAGAACCGCAAGGGAAGATTTGGGAGGGAGCCAGGAAACTGGAAGGGAGGGGAGATCTGACCAAGATTGCTCAAGCTGGGAGAGCTACAGAGGAAAATGAGGGGGGTGGGGTGGGCAGGAGTTAACAAGTCCACCCTTGCGTTGCCAGACCTGAATTAAAACTGGAACAGATTTTAGCATTCAATCTGCACAAGTCAGCCAATGTTGCTTGGCCTGAACTGAAGATGTAGGGAGAAGGAAGGCTAAAGTGTTCTACAGTCTCCATATAACACAAGAAATCTGTATACTACACTTACTTTCTCTGGCATCCACGAACTGAAGAAAACCAAGGCCAAGAGGCCACATGAAAGAAAGATATTTTAAAAATGGATCATATAGAGAGACATGCAAGTCCTGTTTTATGTAGCCTGGTTTTGCTTTAAAGCACCAAACAAGGCGCTTTTTAAACCAGAACAATTTTTAGAAAACTAAAATACCTAGGAAATAATAGAGTAACTATGCTGGGGGACGTAGTTTCCAGGGACTGTAACCACTGGTGCAATATTTTTAAAAGGACATGGTTGATTCTGTCTTGCAAGCTTTCCCAGATGACTACAGTATATTGTTTGATGATTAGGTGCTCAGCAGTGCAATCCTTTACTCTTCTTGAAGCATATCAATATTGGAGACATTGAGATGTTGTTTTTGTTGATTTCTGCCTTTTTCTAAATTGCTAAATTCTTCAAAAGTTTCCAGAGGAATGTTAATAAGAATTTATAAATAAAAGCAGCTATCCAGTATCTGTTTTTTTCCCCATTCTGGGGCTAAAAGTGGTATGACTTTGGGCCAGTAATTCTCTTCAGCCCTACCTGCTTCACAGGATTATTGTAGTGGAGAAAATAGGAAGAGGACATTATGTATATTCGCCACTTTGAGTTACTTATAAAAGTAATAAAGGTGGGATAAAAATCTAATTCCCATCCAGACTAAATCAGTTTTGCTTATGCAAGGTGGTTGCATTGTATGTCCTTAGATACTGGGATATTTAAAGTTTAAAAATATACCATGTTTCCCCAAAAATAAGACCCTGTCTTATATTTTTTTGAACCCTGAAATAAGCGCTTGGCCTTATTGCCATGCACGCAAAAGCCCGATTGGGCTTATTATCAGGGGATGTCTTATTTTGGGGAAAACAGGGTAGTTGTTTTAGTGTGGAGTACTTCAGCAGGTATTTTAAGATTGTGGATGATAAAGGAAGCAGATAAAGCAGCGGCCCCCAACCTTTTGGGCATCAGGGACCGGTTCCGGGGAGAAAGAGTTTTCCATGGACCGGAGGGGGTGCGGTTTTGCATGCCGCCTGCATCCCACGTATGGGGCTTCGCTTGTTTGCGCGACCCAGTTTCTGGCATGCCGCAGCCCAGTGCCAGTCCAAACACCATCAAGCATCCACATCTACCTATCCTAAGTCCTTGGGAAGAACTCAATATGTATTAAAAATGCCAAATCCACTATGAACATCTGGTTGGTTATGCAATGAATCACAATCACAATAATAAAATAAAGCACTGCCAATCTTAAACATTATTTCCTCTCCAGAGAAATTCAGAAGCTCGAATAATTTTAATTGTAACACACTAGCTTGCTCAGTTAAAGATTTAGTACATGCTTTCACACATCATATACTAAATTTGCCTAGTGCTTACCATGATGATGATGATGATGATGATGATGATGATGATTTTGGCTAAGTGTGTTGTGCATACCTAGCCTCTTTGATTAGTTTATGGTTCAATGTACTGTACAATTCAAGAAATGGGTTTTATTCAGTAACCAGTTTAAATGTGTCATATGAACATAATCTAATGTGAATTTAAATATGGAGAGACTATGATTAAATTTAGTTATGGTTTCTTAAAACAAACCTAGTTCAAAACATAGTTTATTGATTTGAAGTTATGGGGACACTGGTGGTCAAATCCTGATTTGGCC
Organism: Thermophis baileyi; assembly: GCA_003457575.1. Lineage (NCBI taxonomy): Eukaryota > Metazoa > Chordata > Lepidosauria > Squamata > Dipsadidae > Thermophis > Thermophis baileyi. Next base: position 4,507,849 of record QLTV01002265.1, on the reverse strand, counting down.
CTGAAGTTCCTTTGAAACTTCAGGTCAGTTGCTATCTCTAACTGTAGCCCACTTCACAAGGTATTTTTATAAAGTTCATTATTACAAACTGTCTTGAACTATCGAGGTATAGAATAAAAATAAAATATATCTTGATTACTACATAAAATGTAATTCATAAACCATATAATCTCATAATTCCTTTCTCAGAGATAATATCTATTTAAAACACACACTAGGATTTGCTGGGATTTTTAAAGTATTGCCAGAGTCCTGGAAGATGTCTAGATCTTGTTTGATTCAATGTCATATGAAAAACTCAGCATTTGATATGAAGTGCTGGACTCCTATTTTCTCTAGCCAAATGTCAAAGGATATGGAAACACTGGAATGTTTATCTCACTGTGCTTTTTCCTGCTTTCTCATAGAACCAAATGTTACTGATAGCCATATTGGCCTGTAAAGTGTCTTGCAGGTCAGATATCTTGATTTTGACAAGGCCAACTAATGTGCCACAAAATTGTGGGATGAAATGAAGCCTTTAAATTGTTAAGATACAGTACTGATGCTTTCAAGAAATTAAAATTATCTAGCTGACTATCACAACTGAGCCAATATGTGGAAGCAAAGCCTGAGAGGAAGTTTGGGGTGCAATGAAAGCTGAAAAATGTAAATCTTCCACTAACTGACATCATCTAAAAAACCAGCGATGTGTTTATGGATCCCTTTTCCAGCTTTCCTGATGTTGTCTCTTTAAGGAAAGGAAAAGTTCAGCCCTCTTTTGGCTTGCATGTGGGTGTCTTTACAGCAGAGAGAGCCAAGCCAAACAACACAGATCCCCTCCCTCGTCATCACGTTTATATATCCAGCCTGCTGAGACTGGATCTCTCTGGCGCAGAAAATATTTGGCAGCTGCAGGGAAAAAAAAGCATGTGTGGGTTTAATTTCTGTTCCTTTCCTTAACCACTGTGGTGGTGGTGGTGAAAGTTCTCAGGACTATGATAAAAACTTTTTTAGAAAAGAAATGGCTCTCAGTGAATAAAAAAGGCAATTCAAACTCCTTAGAAAATTATTCAGTGAGCGAGTGACTTAGTGAGATATTCATGTAAGCATTTATATTTTACTCTTTTCTAAAGGCTGATGTGCGTCCTATACTTTGGTCTAATTTCCTTGAAATTTGTTCCACTAGATGAATCACATGTAATGAAATCTCATGCAAATGTAGTTAATGTACTAGAAAGTCTCTGAGAACTTGCATAAGTGTAAAGATGCACATAAAGAGCAAAAGAGCAAAAAGTGTGCAATGAAAAGCACAAAAGAAATACCACATGGAGTAAACACAGGTAGTTTCTGCTTCAGGCAAAAACCAGAACAGTGCCTTTGCTCAAGGCTGTATAGCACAAACCAGGATGTACCCAGCCTATGTTATTACCCTTAGGTGTCTGAAGGCGTACAACCTGAGAGGTTCTTGTGTTTGGCAAGCATTTATCAAGCCTTGATATTTGGTGCAGACATACTGTAATTCCAAGGACCTCAACCTCTAATAATGGGGTAGGTAATGTACCTGTGACCATCTCATTGGCTTCTGATAAACTTCCTCACTTATCCAGGTTTTTAAAGAATTATTAGATTGACATTTTGAGGGGAGGCTGATAAGTTGCAAAGCCCAAATACTGGCCTCACAGGCAATCCTAGAATGAGAAAATAGTGCATGGTTGTAACTGAATGGCTTTTTTTACATGGCAAGCCTTATAATCGTTGCCTTTAAGTTGAGCTTGATGACTTACTTGGCTATGTTCTTGTATTTTTTTTCCTGCAACATCAAATGCTGATCACTTTCTGGAATGTTTTAAAGACTTCCCAGTCTATCCTGAGCTATTCTGAACATCCTAGACAGTCTCCATCCAAATACTAACCAGGGGTATTTCTGCTTAGTTTTCCAGATCAGTGAAAATTGTCTTGATGCTGTTATATGGTTAGGCTGATATGCTTATACTTTGCTAATCTGAATATGATTTATTCAGCCCAAGTACTCTGGGTTACATAATAGATAACTATGGACAAATTACCCAAGTTAGCTAGTTTGGGATTCAGTGTACCAGGTAGAGTCATTGCTTTGGCAGAGTGCCCAGTTACCTTGAAAAACAACAGAACGAAGTTGGGGTGATAAGAATATGGTGATGGGATCTCAGTAGTTTGCCTTTTGGTAAATGCAGCTTTTGTTTTGTCAATATCCATGCTTCGGATGGAAGCCTTTTCAGAAGCACCTCCAACATATCCCCATCTTTTTTAACATACCTACTTCTAAACTACTCAATAAAAGAGTGTTATTGTATCTGAACTCCAGTTTCTAATATGTCTCCTCCATTTCCTGCAACTGATATACATAGGGTTACTAGATCTGGGCTGTATTCTGATTTTTCTGCAGTCTAACTTGCTTTACAAAAGCACCTTGGACTTAAACCCTTCTCAGCTAATAGATATGTAGAGATCAGGGGTGGGTTCCGAAAATTTCCGCTACCACTCTGTGGCTTAGGGTTATGCGCACGCGCGCTCCCCCGGTGCAATTCTGTGTCCGTGCATGCTCAGTGACTATAATCTGCCCGAAACATAGCTGAGGAGCTGATCAGCTGTGCTTCGGGCGAAGAATAAAGGACAGCCTTCACCAAGGGGCAGGTGGGAGGGCCCTTTCCAAAGCAGCAGCAGAGCACAAACAGCACAAAACGAAAAAAAGCCGCCAAAAATTCCCGGAAAATAATGGCACCGACCAAGGCGGGTCCACAACACCATCATGACGTCACCAGCACCTCGCTACCGGTTCGGGCAACCCAGTACGAACTGGGAGGAACCCACCCCTGGTAGAGATCTATGTAATTTATCAACTGACTTGCATAAGAACTTGCTGATAGCAAGCAAATGTGCAACACATTTGTTGATGCCTTATTAGAATTGGGTAGGTGGTGATACATTGGGGGAACCCAGCCCTTATTTTAGAATGCTGTATGAACTGGTCTATCACATTAGGCCATAATATAGTTAGTTTGTTTGGGGACAGCATATGAACACACCAATTGTATGTTCTTAGTATCAGTTTAGTATATTACAAGAACCCTAAGGCTACCAGGCTGCAAAATTCTGACAGGATCAAATAACAGAGGTACAGAAAATGTTAATTTTGGCCATCAAGTAGTCATATGGATACCCATTCACTTCTTGTAGCAGGAAATTAAGAGAATAGCTACCAGCATTCACATTTATAGACATCTGCTTTGCAGAGTGGTCAAATAGTTAAAAATCAAATACCAGAAAATTTCATTTGTCCAATAGACACTTATCCTGTATGAAGTTGCGTGTTGGCTTTTTTGAATGAAATACAGAGGGCTTTCCATCTTGCTGTAGAAGAATGTAGATTAGATAAATGTGACAACATGCACAAGACCAGTTAACATGGATTAAGTATTTAATGTTAAATATTAAACTATCAAATAATTCATTCCATCTATTCAGTATATGCTTATTAAATAAGAATCCCAATTATGAGGGATAACTGTCTTCCAGATTAGTTAAAACAAAGTATACAGCATGTCAAGTATTGTAAGCAAAAATCTTTACATTAGATTTTAAAAAATAAAACAGATCAATAAGAGCTATTGTTTCTGCTGTTTTTTAAAATCCATTTTTATATGGTGTTTTATTGCCTTTCTGAGCAATTTACATGGGTTTGTATTTTTATTTTGTTGATTTTTCTTTATTTTTGTAAACAATTCTCAGGTCAAAGATAAGTTTCTTAATAATAAAGAAGCCCCAATGAAATAACATAGTAAAGCAGCTTAAAAGTTAATGGTGAGGGATTTCCAGTAATTGAAACAGTAATTATTAAAATCTTTATTTGCTAGGTGACTTACAGGCAGATATCAAAAATCTGATTTTAGTAATACTTTGCTTAGTGGCAGCATTCAATATTTTATAAATGGTTAAATACAAGTCTCAGCTGTGTTGCACGTGCTCATTTTGTTAGAAAAGCACAGAATTTTGGCAAAGGTTTTTTTTTCCCTTGGTGAAAAGTGCGAAGGAAAGTTGGCCATTGACCTACAGAATGTGTTGATCTTTAGCCCAGATGGTAGCTTTTGCTTTGGAAGTTAGAAAATGAGTTGGGAGGGTCCATAGCTTTCAGCAGTGCATACCCATTATATGCAGACAATGTCAGGTTTCGTTTCTGGGATTTTCAGTGGTAAACATCTTGGTTAGGAAGGTAGGATGAGTTCTCCACTTGATATATTAGAGTATGTTGTGGATTTTTGAAGTATACAAGTAGACATTACAGGAGAGCCAGTTTGGTCTAGTGGTTAAGGCACCAGGCTAGAAACTATAGACCAGTGATAGCGAACCTTTTAGACACCGAGTCCCCAAACTCCGCGTGCATGCCCAAACTGAAAGATGCGTGCGCACACATGGACATACGTGCACATGCGCAGCAGAGACCCGAAGACCAGCTGGCCAGCGGGAGGCTGGGCATCCCAACACCGGCAGCGCGACAAGAGGTAAGATCTTTTTCTTTCATGAGCTTGTTTCGTCGTTTGCAGGGAAACAGAAGCTCATGAAAGAAACGCCACGGAGATCTGACCTGGGGCGACGGCGCGCATGCCAGCAGAGAGGGTTCTGTGTGCCACCTCTGGCACGCGTGCCATAGGTTCGCTATAGACCAATTTCTGGTCCTGCCTTAGGTATGAAAGCCAGCTGTGTAACTTTAAGCCAATCAATCTCTCTGCCTCAACAAGCCAGTTGGTCAATTTCTGTTGCAACCAATGGACCAACACTTCAACCCTGCACCTGTGGGAAAACACTAGGAAGGAAAAAAGATAGACATTACATGGCAAAAAGCAACAAAAATAGTTCCACTAGAAGACACACTAGTTCAATTGCCCCTTGTGAGGTTTCTGGAAGGGTACCCATATAAGCATTTACAATCATCCCTCTCTGCTCTGTGTTTCTTTTTTAAACATCAGTTCCTCATCACAGGCTTTAGTTCAGCTCTTCATTCCAGGATGTTGAAAGGTGTGGACAATCATTTTTCTGGGATGAGGATGCGGATTCCTGCACTGGGCAGGGAATTGGACTAGATGACCTCCAGGTTCAAACTCTACAATATACCAAATATTTTGGTATTTGGATTAATTGCCCTCTACCAGTCATTGAGCTGTTCCTTATTAGCAATCCTTGGTGGAACTCAGTCTGCCTTTGCTGTGGGGATAGACAAATGTCTTGGTGTAGTGATGCACTGTCTTTGTTTAATTGGCTAATGGTTGGCAATGCAAATACAGTGGAAAAGGACTGTGCAAATCATAGCCTGGAGGTCCTATTTACCCATTGCTGACTTAAAAGTGCTACCCATTTCTCCTTCAAACTAAGTTGGCAAAAAGCAACAGAATACTAACATAACATTTGCTGTCCCTATTGCTATGCCTCTTTTAGTTCTGTTCCCAGTCATCTGACTTCAAGTAAAAGGGAGGGGTGGGAGCCTAAAAGCTTTACATATTTTTAAGGCTGCCCTTGCACATTCTGCAAGAGGAAAAAAACTACTCTGAGCACCACTACAGCTAATAATGGCTTAAGCTTGTCTTACAGTATTCATAAACTGGGAATGAGATGAAGGCAGTTTGGGGAGCCAGCTTTAAAAAATGTTGCAAGGGCACTTGCACACCGTCAAAGATAGAACCAGGAGGAAGGGGAAAGATTAGTTATTTCTAGCATCCCTGGCAACAACAAACAAACAAACAAAAAAGATGGATGCATTGTTATAAACAGCAATCTCCCCAGTGGGGGGAAAGCTGGCTTGTAATAAGCGACTTCCAGTGACAAGAGACTTTGTGGCAGCAAAAAATAAAATAAAATAAAATAAAATAGCCTTGTGGATCCTATTATGGTTTTCTGTTCATTCCTTACCTAGGAGTACGAAACCCGAAGTTCATGGCAAAAAGCAAGCCACTGAAGAGGGAGTGGGAAATGAGAAAGACAAGTTATGTGTCTGAAGGAGAGGTGACCCCACTCACCACTGGCTTCAGTTCCTTCCCAACATGAGTCTTTACCTGGGCCCCACCATCAGCACGCAGAGCCTGCCAAATGATACCCGGCCAAAGTCGGCCCCTCCAGATGTCGAAGGATTTCCAGTATTCCGGACAGCAGGGATAAGGATGCTCGGGGTGGCAATTCAGGAAGGCTACAACTGCCCTCAGAAATTCATTGCTCGGCACCGAAAAGCGTCCTGTTCCTCGCAAAAGTTGTGGGATTTGGGGCTCTTTCGGGCACAACCAGCTACTCTTTTAACCACGCACCATCTTAAAGGTCTGCCTTTTTTGTTTGTTTGTTTAGACTTGTATTTTCTTCTCTGTCCCGCGGACGACGACACTACATGACCCATATGTCCCAAATATTGAAGGATTCGTCTGAAGGTTTCTAGTCTGGCCTTCTCTGGGACAAGCTTTACACGTGCGCACGGCTGGAAATGGAAGATTAGGCCGCCAGATCGCTTCGAAGTAAACAAGCCTACAAACTCGGCTGTCAAACATGATAAATGTGTACCCAACGGCGGTAGAAGCGCCTCACGGCTGGGGCTTTTTATGACTGGGCGTGCGCGAGCGAGGGGGTGGGGAGGAGGAGGAGGAGAGGCGGAATCCCGACCGACCGCCTCTCAAGCGGGGGGAAGGGACGCTCCCCCGCCCCGCGGCGAAAATAGCAAGCCCCGCCCCTTCACAGCGGGAGGGCGAGGGAGGTGCCTTTCCTATTGCCTTAGCATCTCGAGCGCGCGCTTTTGCAGCTGGATGCTATTTTAGCCACTGAACGTGCTCCCGCCCTTAGTGATAAGGTTGGGTTCCTCTCAGCTTCTTTGCCAGCGGCTCTTCTTTCGTGATTGGCTCTCTCTCTCTCTTCTCCCCTTTCCCTCCCCCGCCGCCCTCCCTTGGGTCTCCTCCTTCCCATCCTCGTCTCTTGGCCTCCAGCGCCAACTCTTCCCGGTTTGGTTTCGGATTGGTCAAGCTTGCATACCAACTCCTCCTTTTAAGCGTTGCGATTGGATAGGCGCCCCGGTCGCTGGGTTCTCTGATTGGACGCCGCTCTTCCCTCGTTGGGCCGCCGCCCTTGACATAAGCCCCAACCTGCAGCTCTGGCTGTTCTGTCAAGGGGGGGGGGGACTGTTTCCACGTGGGGAGTGGCACGTAGTCACTTTCCGCCCTGCCTGTAAGCTGAAGCGAAGGAGGAGGTTGAGCGCTTTTGCCCGAATCACGTGGGACGGCGAGGGGAAGCGGAATGGAGCGATCCCTCCGATTTCTCAATTGGAAGCGCTTTTGTTGCGTGGCCGCAACGATGTTTTTTTCAAACGGGAGGGGGAAACTCCAGCGCAGATGCTCTCCCGCCCGTCCCGCGGTTGCTGTCAGCTGCCTCTTGAATGCACGCAAAACAAACAAGTCTTAACCTTGTGGCTGATGCGCGTGCTTCCTCTTCCTCCCATTAGTTGATTAAAACATAAAAGCTGTCATAAATGCTGTTGTGTTTTATCTCCCAGAACCTGTTTTTTTTTTTTTAATGTGCTAAGTAATCTAGCATCTGATTTTCAAGCCAGTAATGCGACTCGAATCTAGGAAAACTTAGGCCGCACTCAGGGAAAATCAGCCGAGGCTTCACAGCAGCAGAATACACAGCAGACAGTAATAATTGTCTATATGTGTAGTCGGAAGTGAATTTAGTTGTTTTTGATGGGAGCTCTTCAAGATAGCTTTGGATTTCCTTCCAATTAGATTTTCATTTTGAAGTTTGGCATATTTGTGCAAGTTTACATTCTTTTTTCCCCAACTGATTGCCTTGGCAATTTTCTGGTTATGTATAAATCTAAAGCCATTGTGTTTACTGTTTCCAATTAGTTCAGAGAAACCTTGCATTTTTAGGATTACTTTGAGGTCATCTCTAGTAGGTTCAGTTAATAATGTATCCTTACTTTAATATTTTCTCCTGTTTCCCTGATTGTATTTTGCATCTCATCTGGCAGAGAAAAATAGCATGCCCCAGGGCAAAATCAATTTTGCATCCTTGCATTTTCATCCACAACCATTATGGGGAAGAACTTTTTGAGGTTTCTGACTTCTTGAAATTATGCTTTCTATAACACACACACACACACACACACACACACACACACACACACACACACATTATGTATTCCTTCCTCTGTTCTATTTAATAAATTTGATTTACATGATTATCTTGGTTCTGTTTCACAAGGTATTTGTTTTTCTGTATTTATTTTTTTACTTTTCAGCTCCCCCCATCTTGGCACAAAGGTTTGTATTTAACAAAGAAACAGATAAGCACAGTGTTTCTCTACATTTTGACCCTCATCCGCCTATTGATGATTCATCACAAAATGGAAGGTCAGGTTTTTTTCAAGGGCCCAGTTTGTTTGCTTTTATTATCCTACTTAGATGAAACTCCAGATGATGCAAACTTTGAGGGCCTTTACCAGGTTTTGTGTCAATAAATAAGTTTTGGAGATTGCTGTATGGCCACCTTCCTGCTTTGCAACTTTCTCACCTAAGATGATTTCTAGGGTGGCATTGGAGAATGTCAGGATGATTGCTCTTGGAAAATTTTAGTATTCATGTTGAGGCTGTTATGGGTGGGAAAGCTTTGGATGAGATGATTATAAAACTCTCAATTCGACATTATCCAACATTTAGAGTAAGTCATGGTTTTGTTTTAGTCTTTGTCTTGGGACATGAAAGGTTACCATGGAAGTGAAAGTGATATTTGCTCATTGTCCTGGCCAGGCCAATATTTAGTGAAGTTTTATCCCACATAATCAAACTCTTATTGTGAGGTGGGGATTGCTCCTTGACGTTTTCAGATCCTGAAAGATTCCTGAATACTTTGGGGAGATTTTCATATCAGTGTCCTAAATCCAGCTGAGGATTTCTAAAATGGTTGAGGTTGAGAAAATTGCCCTGAGTGGCAAAACACAAAGAGCCTTACATGATCACTCCCAATTATAGCAACCTGTAGAGCTTGCTCTGTTTTCTGGGAACTTCTGAGACATTGAGATCAATGGGATAAATATTATAGCACATAATAAAGCCAAAGTATACTACTGGTCGGAGTTGCAAAGTTGGCAACTTCATACGGGATTTCTATACTATTCCTAAGCATTCTTAATCTATCACCTATGCTCACTTTTTAGCGTAACTAGCGCATTACAATCTTTGAAATGTTATCTTTCCATTTTCATTGGAGAACCTCATTAAAGAGTGTATGTGGTCTGTTTCACCATGGGCCGGAGTTGTCTCTCAGCAAGTGCTTTCAAGGATCTGATGAACACTCCTTGTGTGTTTTATCAGATCCGTGAAAGAAGAGAGGGTTTGATGGCTTCATCTCCTTTCAATTTTGTTTTTTTATATACAGTAGAGGGAAGTAAATATACCCAATCCTGTTTCATTCTACTGTACTTTAAAACACAGTGTTTTACTTGAGTTTTTCTGTTAGCAGGTCCTTTTGGTATTTTGTCAGAACAGCAGTCAGCTGATTGAAGAGAGCAGAGGAAAATTGTGTTCCTTCCTCAAAGTATCTCTAGGCTTCTGGTTGAACTGTGGGTTTTTTTTTTTAACTGTCTTGTGCTGCATGAGTGCACATACACACACTAGCAATTCCCCCCCCCCCTTTTGTGGAGGGCTTTTGCTGTGCCAGGGCTCTCACTCACAGCCTGGTCAGTCAACTTTAGTGTCCTATTCATGCTATCTGTTGGAAAGTACCATTTGCAAATGTTGGAGAGAGGGAATTATTTTTTAATGCCATACAACTATGGCTTTTGTTCTATCATTGTCACAATTAGCAATGGACTTTTAAGTGGAAGAGGAGGGGTAGCTGGGTGACTGCACCTCTCTTTTTATAGCTATTGTTTGGTTTTGGGGTTTATTTTGCAAATGGCCAAATACATGTAGCCAGAATGTTCTTGGGTGGTAGGAGCCAGCCACTTTATTTATTTTGTGTAGGAAGTGAGAAAATGTTTGTTGCTCCAGAATCAACAAAGGATGGAATGTATGAGGGAGATGGAATGAGGGAGATGGGCAGTTTCTACATTTGATTGATTGATTGATTGATAAATAAATAAATAAGCAAATAAATGCCAATTGATTTTTTGGGGGGGAAGAGGGTCCACTCTCCTATTGGTCAGTTATTTATACCAACGGTAGCATCTGGTCAACCTCAGTTGATCTTGAAAATCTAAGCAATGTTGTGTTGCTTAAATTAAATTTAAATTAAAGATCGGAAGAAGAAGGTACATTAGGTACCTTCACATTGACCTGAGTTATTTATAAAATGTTGAATCTGGATGGGAAACACCAGGAATTCCCAACATCCAGGAAGAAGGCAGCGGCACACCACTTCTGCATTGTTGGCATGAAAACTACATGGATGTGTCAAGCTTGACTTGAGAAAGTTGTTATCTTTACAGGTCAGATGGAAGAAGGGCTTCGCTTTAGTGTTCTAAAGGCTGCAGCGGTGAAGATGAAGCACAACAAGCTTCATGAAACATGAAGGAATTGGGGGACAGAAATGGTGGAAGTGCCCCAAAACTGGGTTTCTTGCCTGCCATGTATCATCAAATAGCCATATAGCAGAATTTATTTGAGTGGCTAAAGATTTTCCAGGATCTACACTGGTGTACAGCTGTTCAACCTACCACATACTCTCTGGATGATTCATACAGTACTAGCCAAGAGATTTGAGTGCATGAAGAATGGTGCACATGGCCTTAAAGGTACATCTGCTGTTAAATAAATCAAGAAGTTCACATAAGCCAGTCCTCTTACAATATTCGTATGATTCCCAGAATTCTAAAAATAAAAAACACTTGTTTTGAAAAAAATTACTACTTTTCAAAAGGTATTTTAATATACATATATTGGGATTCCAGTAGTACAAAGTAGCAGTACATTGCTGATCATGAAATCACCAGCTCGTGCACCATTAAATAAAATGGCTGGGATTTGAAATTACAAAAATGCCAGTATGTTGCTGTTGATAAAACAAGCACTAATGAGCAGCCTCCAATGTTGCATGAATTAAGCTCTGCACAGTGGGATGTTTAGTTCACACACTCCCCATTGCCGCCTCCACGTACATCTTTAAAACATGCTACAAAGGCCTGAAAGACTTTCCAAAGCACAGGATAGCACATTCAGGAGAAGCCGGCCCTCTCCACACACGCCCCACACCCCATTATGCAGCAGTGGAGCAAGTTTATTGCTCCTCTCCCAGCGAAATCACTTTGCTTATGTCAGCAGTGCACAGCTTCCTTTATACTGAGGGTTATATTTGGCCTTTGACTGATGTGTGCTAAAAAGTAATTACATTTGGGAGAAAGAAGTGGGCAGGACCAGAATGAAAAGGAAATAAAATTTAATTTAAATGTCCTCCATGTGGCAGCGCCTGTCCAACTTTGCTTGCCCTTGGAAGCTAAACACCCGTTGAGTTGGATACTAGTGTGACAGATAAACATACCTCTATGAGAGGCCACCAGGATACCCTATGGTTAGAGACTGGGAAGTGGAAGAAAAATCATGGACAACAGCAGTAGAAAACACCTTGTCCACTTGCCCCAAAATCCTGCATTGATATATGCCCATAGTGTCAGTGTATCCCCTTACAGTAGTATCAAAGAGAAAGGAAGCTTTTCTGTAGAATTTATTTGAAACTAATCACAATTAAGGTAACTGTCATCAGTAGCTGTTTTTAGAGCCAAACCCATATCCTAGGTTTTTGAAACAACACACATCCTGCCTTAGATCAATAGTTAATGGGGGTTTTCCTTCTAGCATTTATTTTTCATACAGGAATTCCAAGAACAAACAAAGCCCAGGTTCGTCATGAATTATGCTGGACAAAATAAATTTGAAAATAATGCATTTCTTGAGATAAGACACATTGACATTGGTATACTTGTCACTTCAGTTATTCTTAAATATTCAGAGGGGAAGATCAAAGGAACATACTTAACTGGAGTTTTGGGACAGAAATGGAAAGACTGTGCAATTGTACTTGTTTTCCTTATAGGAATTTTGCCTTGAACACAGGAATATTCAAGGTTACCCTGAGGGCTGGAAAGGAAGCAATCCTTGAGAATGCTCCCATGCTTTAGTGGCACAGCGATACAGGGCCAGCAATTTTCCTATGCTCTGCTCTCTACTAGATATTGCTGATTGGGAGAGCCACAGAAGGTTTCCCTGTTCTATTCCAGGGATTCCATACTCTGCACTTGGAGCCACACCATTATTTATTTCAGTTTCTATGACTGCCCATTCACACACAGTTCTAGGTGGTTTGCATAGGTTAACCCAGGGGTCTCCAACCTTGGCAACTTTAAGACTTGTGGACTTCAACTCCCAGAGTTCCTCAGCCAGCTTTGCTGGCTGAGGAATTCTGGGAGTTGAAGTCCACAAGTCTTAAAGTTGCCAAGGTTGGAGACCCCTGGGTTAAACCAATCAACACAACTAAAATACTGCACTGTGGAACACATACAGAACAGAGCGCACAGGCCAAGAGCTAAGCCTTGGCATGTTATCAACCATGTAAAAGTGGAATCAGATAGCATAGAGCCATGCAGTCACTTCTTTGCTTGGACTCATGTTTGTTCACTTGGATTCTGCTCTCTACTTCTCACTCTGGTTCACTTTCTATCTCTGGTTCCTCACCATCTGTCCTTGTGCCAGTGAAGATCAGCCAACATAGTAAATGACAATGGTTGATGTACTTAGACTACCCTGCAATTGTGTCCCCGGGCTGGTTTGTATACAGTTTTAGAATTTACTTCAACCATTGTTGAAGTAACCATTGTAATACATGGTCTACACATGGTCAAACTCTTTGCCTTGTGGTGTTGCCTATCCCCATTTGTTCCTCTTCTTTTCACTCAGGCGTGTTCCTCAGTGTTTCCTATGGAAAGAAACCAAATTTTAGCTCTCTGAGTTATGGTGAGAAAGGTTGCATTATGTGTCATGTTTTCATGCTTTATGCATTGGGATCCTCACAAGCTTTGCCCCTTCCCACAGTCACCAGCAGAATTGTCTTGAGTAGAATAGTCACTAGGGTATATGAATATTATTACACCCGTGAGTCATTTAGCAGATACCTGTTAGACAACAGTCCTTATATTATATTATATATTGTTAGTACTCCTTCCAGGGATTGTCTCATTTTACCGGTATGTATACTTGTTGTGTGGGCTTAACTGTCTTCCTGTGAATAAAAGGACTTATTGCTAATTGAGGTGGACCCAGGATTTAAGACAGACCTCTGGCAATGAGGCTGGACAATCAAATGTTATGTGTTGTGTGAATCCATCCAGAATCTTAGGAAAATAAGCATGTTTTATACTAACTTTCCAATAGGCAAGTTTAATCATCACAGCCAACACTTGGCAGTTAATCAAACCAACAATACAAGAAACTCAGAATAAATACTGCACATTGGAAAAGATAACATCAAGTTAATATGCAGAGTCAGACTTAGAAGAAAGAAACTTCCTTCTGAACATAAAAGTCTTAAAACCAAATGAGTACAATGAACAGAAATTCAGCCAAACAAAATGTATGCTGGCTACAACTGATGTTTAAAAAATGTAGATTTGAGTAAATAAAGCAATAGGAACACAATTCTGACAATATTAACACCCACTATACAAAACAATCTGGGAGGCAATTGAAATAGGGTGTGTGTGTGTGAGAGAGAGGTGGGGGGGCAGGGAGAGAGAGAGAATTAAAGGCTTTCTGAAGGAGGACACAAAGATTAAGGAGATGTGTTAGAATTCCAAATTCATAGCAGAAAAAGTATTTTAATTTTGCATAGTTGTAGACTTAAAATAATGTTAAAATACAAAGCAACCAACCTAACAACCCAGTTCATAACAGAAATTAAACATAACTGGATTTTTTTCAGAGTGAAATCCTACTAAAACCACTATAGCACAGTTGTTTTATAGCCAGTTTTCTGCAAACTTCGGATGCTGTTAATTTATTGGGAACTGCACAATTGGGGCCAACCCAAGAGCTTTATGGTTAGAGGAAAGATTAGCTGCAACCACCAAGAACATGTAATGTATTTTTGCCTCGTCTCATGTTGTACAATATATCAGTTTTGGATTGCAACAAGAAATGGTGTGCAGATTCCTAGAATTTTCAGAGACATCGTTTTGATATGCTTAATTGTATCTGGTTTGTCTTTAACTTGTAAACTTCCTTTGAGCCATAAAGGCAAGCCTGAAGGCATGCGATTATTTTTCTGTTCATTAAAGTGTGGCACAATCAGGTATATTGTGCCCGGACATCAGGTATATGTCCTGAGTTAATGCAAAGAAAAGGAAGCATTTCAGAGAAATGCCATACAGGGACAGCTGGCGTGTGCTTCTGCCTCTCTCACCATTCTGTTCTGTGTCCACTCCTCCTCCTGCGCAGCCAGAGGCAATGGGAGAAACACAGTACTTTTTCCTCCTGCACATTTAAAACTGCATGGCACTTGTGAGCAGGCAGGCTGAAGCAAAGCGAAAGATGTTGTGTGTGTGCTTGCACTGGCACAGTGCACAGAAGACTTGGACATGGTCCAAGCTGAGAGAAGCCACTGGGTGGGGAAAATAGCAGGGATCTGTGTGTGTGTGTGTGCATGCGTGCCTATGTGTAAATCAAGCTGGAGCTGCTTCAGCCAATCCTGGAGATCATATTCCAAAATCTAGACTGTTGCCATTGCCACATGAGAAATTGGAGAAAGGATCCATCCATCCAGTATTTGTATAGTATAGCCCTAGCTTCTTCCTGGCCTGATGATTGCATTCAGCACTAATGAACTAACTAGTTTGAATTCAGCAGAATAGGGATTGCCTATCAGTGCTATATTATACATCCAATTAAGCATGTAATCCTGATTTTAATAAATAGCATTCTCTGGAGAGGAGCACCCTCCTTGGCGTGGGTGGGTAAATTAACTCTTTCCTTCCATGCTCCACAGCAGAGAACATTCCCTTCATTGAAGCCAATTTCAGACCTGAGAAGAAATGCCTGTTAGCACCAACAGGTAATCCATGAATGGAAGGAGACTGTTATCTCTTTTCTGGATTGACCCATTATCTTCTGTCTCTTCCCTGTTAAGTTTCTTTCTTCCCATATTTAACCTCCAAGATTTTAAATCAGCCTAAGGAGAAATGGCACAGAGGTAAAAGTAGTATGTCCATTGCTACCGACATGATAAATAATTAGTAGCATTAATTGAACCTCTCCAGCAAATATTTGCATGAGTCGGTTCCTAACAGACAGGAAGCAGCAGGTGAAGCTAGGCAAAATCACATCAGATACCTGTACAATTAGCACAGGGGCCTCCCAAGGCTGTGTGCTCTCACCACTTGTCTCTATATACCAATGACTGCATCTCAAACGATCCATCTGTTAAGCTACTGAAGTTCGCAGATGACACAACAGTGATTGGTCTCATTCGAGACAACGATGAAACTGCATACAGATGGGAGGTTGAACAACTAGCCTTGTGGGGTGACTGGAACAATCTGGAACTGAACACACCCAAAATCGTAGAAATGGTGGTAGACTTTAGGAGAAACCCTGCCATTCTACCACCTCTTACAATACTAGACAACACAGTATCAACAGTAGAGACCTTCAAATTTCTAGGTTCTATCATATCTCAAGA
>QLTV01002265.1:4473324-4487549 GCA_003457575.1 Thermophis baileyi | reverse complement strand
AAAGTAGGGGGAAAAAAAGTGAAACTCATCATCTTGAGGGTTTTTTTTTTGTAGGTGACAAAATGTAGATTAACGCAGGGCAAAATACAGGTAGACAAGTCCCCTAAAAGGAAATAGCAACAATAATAGCAGTTAGACTTATATACCGCTTCATAGTGCTCTACAGCCCTCTCTAAGCGGTTTACAGAGTTAGCATATTGCCCCCAACAATCTGGGTCCTCATTTTACCCACCTCAGAAGGATGGAAGGCTGAGTCAACCTTGAGCCTGGTGAGATTTGAACCGCCGAACTGCAGCTAGCAGTCAGCGGAAGTAGCCTGCAGTACTGCACTCTAACCACTGCGCCACCTCGGCTCATAATTCCTCTGTAGAACTGTTATCAGCAGCTCCTTGGGCAGTTTGAGCTTTCTGAGTTGGTGCAGAAAGAACACACTTTGTTGTGCTTTTTTGATGACGTTTTTGATGTTAGGTGTCCATTTTAGATCTTGCGATATGGTAGAACCTAGAAATTTGAAGGTCTCTACTGTTGATACTGTGTTCTCTAGTATTGTAAGAGGTGTAAGTATGGGAGGGTTTCTCCTAAAGTCTACCACCATTTCTACGGTGAGAACTATTTTATAACAGTGTAAAATGCCGCAGACCAGCCCATATATGGCCCCTTTATGTTTTACCTGTGCTTTGAGACCTTGTTTGAAACTCAGTGGCAAAATGGCTGCACTTTGGCAGCTCAGATTTGATCACTCTTCTACACTGGGAGGGGAAATCAACAGAATTGGACTTTCAGAAAACCATATGACACAGGAAAGGATATAGCCCTGGAGCATAGACTTTAGCTCTAACTTCAATGAGCTATGCCATATCTGCCCGAAACATTGGAATTGTGAGAATTCTCCAACTTTTTTGGATCTCAAGAAAGATTCCAAGGCTGCTTTAACTGGAAGCTAGTATCTGCAAAACATGTCTTCAGCATTGGTGCTTACTTTCCCCCAAATAATTATACTAGTTAGTCCAAGCTAGTGTTCCAACTTTTTTAAATCTCCATTTCAAGGAACCTAAGTTTAAGTCTATCTAGGTAAAACTGAATTGATAAACACAACTGTGATATACAAAACAGCCCTTGAAAAGGTTACCTGGTTGTCTGATCCAGTTCAGTCTTTTTTTTTTTTAAAAAAAATTCAAATAAGCTTACTTTTAAATGCAAATGAAAAAGTGTTCTGTTTTTGCCCTGCAGTTAAGAATACGGAATGTTTCTTAGAAGACCAAGGAAGGAGCTCTCCAACATTAAACTGATAAATATAAGGTGTCAAAGGTGTCACGTTTTAGCTTGGCAGCCCCCTTTTTTCTTCTTCAAAGTTTTCTAGGCTCTTTCATTGCTTCCTCTAGTCTTGAGCTACACTCCATCTTCTATTTGCAGTGTAGGTGTGTCTCTTCAAACAAATGATTGCAAACCCCTGGGGCAAACAACTTGTTAATATGTGTGTTAAGAAGGATAACTGCAGTAGTGGCAAATTCAGTGGTGAAAAATGGCAAACTTTTTTTTTCCATTTGCTTAATGAAGCAATTCTATATATGCTAGTAATTTTTGAGTCAATTCATTGATCAAGTGACACGGCTTTCTGTATGTCCCCTTTGTATGGTAGTGGTAGTCTCTGTCAACATATTTTGCTCCCCCTCTGCACACTTTGTCTTTGCTTCCATGTTTTTTGTCAAATTTCTGTTCTGTATGCCCTTCTTCAGAACTTGGGTATATTAATTTTTAGGTGTTGAAATGTATCTTTTCACCCTGTATCAATAATAGTTCATGAAATGGTCTTTGCTTTTGTTTTCCCGTCTCACCTTTTTAATGAATATAGTTTATATTTATGAATTGTACCTATTATTTTATATTTTGTAAGCCACTTTGCAAGGCGTTTGCATAGGAAGCAGCATAACTAGTGTCAAATATCCATCAAGTCTTTCTAAACGAATGTATTTTTTGCTAAATCCTGCCAGCTGGGAATGATGGGGCTTGAAATCTGACATACGTAGGAGATTCAGTCTGGCCTTCCTAGCTCTCAAAGTGTTGTTAAGCAAAGCGCGATGCCAGTGTCCTTTAGCGTGTGCCCAGTACAGTATCGCCCGATCCTCGAAGCTACAGTGGTAATAAAACCTCCCTCGAGTGTGCGAGGAACCAGAAATTCATCTGAGCTAGCATTTTGTCTAAGCGGCGGTTCGCCACACGCCTCGAGGTTTCCAATGCCCGACTGGTGGCACTTGCCCCGTGGATGCTGTCTGCCCAGTCAGCTGGCGCCTGCTATTTTGTGGCCACGCGGGTTGGCGGATATATGCAGAATTGCCAAGGCGCTTCTCCCCCCCCCACCCCCCCAGCCGGCTCCTCGGTGCGGCTCGCGTTGTTTGCGTTCTGGTTTTGCGCGTTTCCTCGACGTGGTGCTATGCCGCCGCCACCGCAAAGCGAGTACCTCCCTTCCGAGCCGGGACTCCAGGCCGGGGGCTGCCTGCAGCCGCGTACGTGAGGCAGCTTGTGCCGGGGACAGAGGAGGGGAGGGGACTGGAGGGGAGGAGAAAGGGAGGAGGGAGCTGGAAGGGGAAGGTGAATTTCAAAACAAGCTTCGGAAAGGAAGGAGGGAGCGGAGCTGGCAAGCGGCGTCTGGAGGTAAGCGGAGAAGCGCCGCGGGTGGCGGCGGGGAAGGCGCGCACACACACACACCCACCTTGCGCGCGCGAGGGAATCGGGGGCGCTGCAGCCGCTTGGAAAGAGGCCCGAAAAGCCCAGGCAGCGGGGACTTGCCAGTGCAAGCGGAGTGGGTGTGTGCGCGCGCAACCTGCCACGGGCCGTGCAATTCTGGGTGCCGCGCGGTTTGCGGGCAGTTCATCATCTACCCGCTTCCTCTGCAAACCCGAACCAAACTTCGTGGATCTCGCTTGATCTCTTCTCCTCCTCCACCCCGGTTTAGGAATTGCTTCCTAGCTGGAAAAGGGTGAGCTCTTGCGCGCAAGCTTCCTGATCCAGTGCCGCGGAAAGCGGTCCTCGGCGCTCTTAACACTTTACCTGCCCTTTAGATTTACTCTTGTCTTTTGCAGAACCGGACTGTTTTATGGCTGTGCTTGCACCGCGGCAAGTGGTTTTCGCTGTGCGGTTCCCCCCCCCAACCCGACGTGTTTACTGAAGTCCCCTCGCATTTCCTCCCCCTTGGACAAGCCCCTCCAGAGGCGAGGGGCCAGGGAGATCGACTTTGGTTAGCTTTTTCTTCCTCCTCTCTTAACCTCCCCTCCAACGCGCCTTTATTAAAACCCGCAGTCGATTTACTCCTGTTCCTAATTTTCCGCGATCACTTCGTCCCGGTAGCCAGCTCTTCCTTGCGCGAGCTACCCTGTGTTTTGATCAACGCGTGTTTGCCACGCCTCCCTTTAGTGGGCGCTTTTCCCTCGGTCTTGTCAGGGTTTTTTTGGCACCGGGAACGGTGCAGAGCAAGGCAACACCCGCTTCTCCCTTCGTCTGCAGGGCCCTCGCCGTCCCGCCCTCCTTCCTAGCTCCTGGGTCCCGCTTCAGCCCTTTCCCCACAGCCAGCCAAACCGCCCCCCCTTCTGCCTTCTAGCCGCTGCGCCTGCCCCGCCCCTGAGTTGCACATGGCACGCCCACTCTAGGCGCAGAGGGGCTCTGCCCCGGGAGGAAAAGTGCCACTCCCCCTCTTCTTGCGGCCATGTCACGTTTGCATTTAGACCACGCCTCGCAGTCCGGCCCCAGATTCTACATTTTAAGTCTTTTAAAAAAGTATTCATCAATTTTATATGGCTGCCCGTCTCGCGAAAAAGTGACTGGCGGTTGTTGAGTCTTGCCGGTCAAACTTCAGGGCGCTTCCCCGGGACGTCCTGGAACTCAAGACTTGGGACGTTGTTTAGTCTTTGCCATTATGGTTTGAGTGGCTGGTAACCCCTTGGCTCTTTCTGTCGAGAATCTTTAGAAAACCACTAAGGGGAGAAGATACTACAACAGTTGAGAAGACCCGAGCAGTCCAACGCAAAGCAACTATGTTTTTTCTGTTCTGTAGGTCTCTGCAGCTGTCTCCTTTCACTGTCGTTTTTCTTTCTCACAGACTCCTAACATAAATATACTTGTGCAGCTGTTAGCTTTTGCATAGCTACGCAAGGCTTCAGCTTCTGGGCAGTGCCTTCCACGGTTTGGGTCCCGTTTGTCATGCACCCTCTCTTCCATAATGCTGTGCAAGGTTTGAATGTATTCGCTCAAAAGTAAATCTCATTGAGATTGCAGCTCAGGGCTCGCTGTTCTAATGGTGTGGAGT
This sequence comes from Thermophis baileyi, assembly GCA_003457575.1. Lineage (NCBI taxonomy): Eukaryota > Metazoa > Chordata > Lepidosauria > Squamata > Dipsadidae > Thermophis > Thermophis baileyi. The sequence continues at coordinate 4,483,249 of QLTV01002265.1, read as the reverse complement.
TTTAATGTGCAGTTAAAATGCTCTGGTAAGCAATTAAATACATAGCTCTTTGCATGCCAGCTTTCTGGTTCTCCAGACCTGAATTCCTGTGTCTTTGTTTTAGGAAAGATTTAGATATTTGAATGAGGACATTTTAGGAGGACTTTTTAGGAGATTGAACCAAGAGATCATATTCTGAAGATTTCCTGCCTAACAATTAATCATCTTGGAGCTCTGGTAGCTACGAAAACTTCAGCATTTTTCATAACTCGCACTGGTCAATGGAAGGCCTCGTATCTGCCTTTGTGCAATATATGGGGTGAGCTTGCTGGATTTGCATGTGTGAATCCAGACAGCTTGATTAGTTTATAGCTCAGGCCACTGTGCAAATCCTCCAGAAATGTTTAATTCAGCAACCCAGGTAAGGATGTTTTGTGAACATAGCCAGTGTGCTGCATTTCAGCAGATGCTGCTTTCTTTGAATCTCTTTTTGTGTGTGTGTGTGTGGGTAGGGGGTGGGGGGTGGAAGAGAGAGAAAGCGGCATCTCTTAATGGGGAATCTTTGGCATGAATGAGCTTGTCTGGGCCCTGCTCTGGCCTTGAAATAGAACAGGGTGGGATGAGATGGGAGATTGCCCCAAATGTAGGGAGCAGCATGCCATTGGCCCTTCCTGTTTCCCACTTTGTTACCGTGCAGGTTTTCACTCCTCTTGTAGACCTAACTGGTACTTGTTGTGTTTTCCCCATCCCCAATTTGTGCCACACCCCTTCTTTATGCTTGCAACTTGGAGCATATCTCAGATCTTCTGCTTAGGAGCTTTGGGCCTTCACCAAGTCACACCATTTACCTCACAATATGCCAGTATCCTAGGCTGTGCAATCTGGGAAATGTAGTCCTGAACCTTCTACATTTGACATTGTAGGTGGTTTGTCCTGTGAGTTAACTAACACCTGTTTGCTCGCACTTGATTACCTTCCACTATGCAGTGGTGTGGTGACTTCTGGCCTTCTGCCATTTTCTCCTGGTATTTCTTTCTTGGTATACGTGTTGCTGACTAAGTTTGTGATTAGCCAGTGATCAGATCTTACTGCCTCTTGGGAGGCCAGGCAGAAGTTCCTTTCCCCCCCAAAAATGGCTTACTTCTTTTTTTTTTCCGGAGTCACCAAGATTGCCCTAAGCAAGCTATATAATGGAGTTAGCAAATTGTTTATGGACCAGAAACTTTTGCAGACAGCAAAAGTCTTTTTGTACATTTCAAATGGCAAAAATGGCAGGGTCCCAGATTCTCAGAAGAGGTGGTGGTGGGGGGAACCAACTTTGAACATTTTGTGTGCGTGCGTGCGTGTGTGCACCTTCAAGTCAGTCTTGACTCTTGGCGACTGCCTGGACAAGTCCCTGCAGTTTTCTTGGCAAGATTTCAGAAAGGGTTTGCCCTTTCCTTCTTCCCAGGGTTGAAAAAGAGTGACTGGTCGAAGTTGCTCCACTGGCTTAGGGCCTGAGGCAGGACTGGAACTCAACAGTCTCCCGTTTTCTAGCCTGATGCTTTAACCCAGAGGTCTTCAAACTTGGCAACTTTAAGACTTGTGGACTTCAACTCCCAGAATTCTCCAGCCAGCATAGCTTTAACCACTGCCTTCAACTGGCTTCCCACTTTGAACATTGGGTGATATAAAGTGCTGATGGAAGAACATTTTTGAAGGCCAAAACCCTCACTTACAGGTATACCCTGCAAAGCTATACCAAAAGCTGGAGGAGCCTCTTGAGATGAATAGGTTGAAGCAAATTGGGCTGCCACAAAGAAGAGGGAGTCAAGCTATTCTCCAAAGCACCTGAGGGCAGGACAAGAAGCAATGGGTGGAAACTAATCAAGGAGAGAAGCAACCTAGAACTAAGGAGAAATTTCCTGACAGTTAGAACAATTAATCAGTGGAACAACTTGCCTCCAGAAGTTGTGAATGCTCCAACACTGGAAGTTTTTAAGAAGATGTTGGATAACCATTTGTCTGAAGTGGTGTAGGGTTTCCTGCCTAAGCAGGGGGTTGGACTAGAAGACCTCCAAGGTCCCTTCCAACTCTGTTATTCTATTCTATTCTATTCTATTCTATTCTATTCTATTCTATTCTATTCTATTCTACAAATGTAAAGCCATATTTGAGTTGACTTTAACTTCTGGGGTCTTCTTGTCATTTTCTTGGCAATCTTATGGTAGTGCTTTGCTACTGCCTACTTTTCTGATGTTTTTTCCACTACCATGTCTAACCATAGCCTTGGGATTTCCTTGTGGCCTCCTATCCCAGTACCAAGAAGGTGTGATTCTACTTAGCTTTTTTTGCGGGTAGCCAATGTTACCTTGATAACTTGGTAGCTTGGTACCACCACATATGTTGAAGCAGAAAACTCAAATTCAACCAGGGACACTTTCCCAGTTGGAGAATCTTCTCGTCTTTTCAGTCTATCTCGTCTATCCACTTCCAACCTCATGGCGATCTTTTCAAGAAAAATCCCTCAAGCCCATTTTCCAGCATTTATTAAAGAGTTGTTGGGGAAAAAGACTGGTGTACGGTAGTTTGCTTCCAGGAATAACTCCTGCTGGTGTGATGTTCAGTCTGTCAGAAAAAAGGCTAGCTTTCTCTTTGATCTGTTAGTTGTCAGTATACAACGAGATCATTTCTATGACAGGGAATTAAAATATGATGCAGCTCAGAGAAAGTTGCAAGAACAGTTTCTGTTGTGCGTACGGTTCTTGCATATGTAGCTACTGTGCCCCTCCTAATGGTGTTTTGATTTTGGTATCTGGCATTAAATCTGAGAGACAAGGGTGTAGTTTGGCAGCCATTACTGTTACTGTTGTTATTGTTAAGAGTGTATTCCTTTGGCAGTGATCTGCAAGAAATTATGCAGCAATGTGGATTGGGGCTTAAGCAAGAAATGGGCAGGGCCAGACCCAGAAGTAGGTTTTCAACACCCCCCATTTCCCCCTCTCTCTTTGGCATCAGAGTCTCTCTCTCTCCTCCTTTCCTTTCTCTTTTGCCTTTTCATTTCCCAAGCAATAACATTGGATGGGTTGCTCTTGCCAGAGGTCTGACCTGCATGCTTGCAATGAGCTTTGAAATTTCCATGTGGTCCTAGTGCAACATGCTGCCCATCCTCAGACTAGCCAGATGCTGCCCATACCATTTGTGAGTCTGATTGGAAATAGCACCCCCTTTCTGCCAATTGGCACTCCCCCAGCTGTCCTGGAAGATTTGGTAATTCCTTTTTTTAAGAGGACTAACCGAGTCCACACATAGAACATTTCTAACTCTTTCCTGCCCCTCCCCCCAAGACTACCTGTCTTGATTTTTGTGATGACATTTGTCCTTTGCATTAATGAAGTACCAGGTGTGTGCATATTCATGTGTGTGTGTGTGTGTGTGTGTGTGTGTGTGTGTGTGTGTGTGTGTGTGCTCTGCATTTTTGTGGGGTGTGTGTGCATATTCTTGTGTGTGTGTGTGTGTGTGTGTGTGTGTGTGTGTGTGTGTGTGTGTGTGATCTGCATTCATTTGGGATGGAGAGAGCTGCAGAATTTGACCAGTAGACTTTGCTGATGGAACTTGCTAGTTGGTTTACACATTACATGATACTGCAGGTTGTGGATCACTATATTGCAGAAAGCCAGCTGTTATTTTAAGCATATTGTATGAGCTATGTAATCTCATTATTAGCATAGCTAATAATTTTTTTAAAAAATATAGTAATCTATTTTTTCTTAATTTGGATATACCTTATTGTGTGAACTCCATAGCTATCAGGTGTGGACTTTGAAAACCTGGGCAACTGCAAGATGATAGCAAAAAGATAAAGAAAAATGCCACTCTTTGCTGCCCTCTACTGGTTTTCCAGGTTTCTGCAGCCCAGATGCAGTAACCCTAGTGAACTCTCTGTGTTTTGTTCAAAGTTATCTTTGCACCTGGATGTGATGGGAAAAGCAAAAGGCTGGTGAATCTATTTTAGCTTTGTATTATATGCAGTGAGGCTTTATGGTTTGTGACTGCTCTTTTCCAGCCTGAACTGGAGATGCTGAGCTGGGAATCTATTGCTTCTGTGTGAAAAGGATCAGCTCTAGCACCCAGTTCCTGCAGGTTTTATACCTTACAGTTGAAGCAGGTTGTGTTGGGTTCAGTGTGACATTGTAAACTTTTCTTCTCTTGAAATAGTTTTGAAATCTGGTTCACTCTGCAAGGGGAGGTGAGAACAAAGCCCTCCTACCATGGGCTCAATTCTGTCACTTGAACATGGGAAATAAAAGGGATCTCCCTCGCATCAGGGGCTTCGGCCAAACCATTGTATAAATGTGCCTGAGCAATGACAGATAAATTGTTGCTGGGGAGATATTATAAGTGTGAGAAATAATGCCACCAGTGCCTTCACAAGGAGAGTATGTATACTTTCCTCTTTCTCTTCCGATTGTGACTTCTCCAACTCTCTATTATAGACTCATACCTGCCTCCAGGCAAGACTGCCACTCCTCCTCAACAGATTTCTCCTTGCGGGAATATGCTGAGAGTATCTGATTTAAATTTGCAGGTTTTAGACTTTCTTTCTAAAAAAGCTCCTAATCCTTGCTTTTTCCTTCTTGGAGAATCTCACTTTTAACCCTTTGGTGCTGCCTGATTCTCCCCAACACAACGCTGAGGCAATGGGAGTTGCTGCCCTTTAAAAGCCAGAGGGAATGACTTTGAAGTTGGGAGGGTTAAGCTTCTATCAATCCTTATCCTAATTGTGTGTTGAACTGTGCTTGTAATCTGTACAAATATAACTAAGAGGCTGAGGTGGCAGAAAGTCCTAAAGAATATATACCAGGGCTTATTTTCCAGATAAATCTGCATAGGATGGTCTTGCAACTTTGCTGCACAAGTTTGCTTTAGAGGCTGCCCCATTGCTGTTCAGCTGTAAAAATAACCCCTCCTGTATCAAAAGCCCCCTATTTTCAACCAATCTCAGCGAAGGATTTATTGGGTGGTTGCTGTCAGCCTCATTCCCCCTCCCCTCCCATTTCTACCATCTGGGTTTCATGATTAGGACCTTCCTTACAGAGCCCCTTTCTGGGAAAGATGGGCAGTTTAGATATAGGAAATATAAATACCCCCCCCCCCAAAATGTAATCTACCTTTAACATTCAGTTGTTCCTCTTATTGATGTGCAATAGCAGATGTAACTGCTTTATATTAAAGCGAAAGCCATTCTCTTAAAAGATCAGATACAGGTAGTCCTCGATTTACAACAGTTCATTTAATGACCATTCAAAGTTACAAAGGCACTGAGAAAAGTGACTTTTGACCGTTTTGGACAGTTATGATCTTTGCAGCATCCCCATGATCATGTGATCAAAATTCTGATGCTTGACAATTGGTTCATTTTTATGACCATTGCTGTATTCTAAGGTCATGTGATATCCTTTTGTGACCTACTGACAAGTGAATTCACTTAACAACTGGGTTATTAACTTATCAACTGCAGTGATTTACTTAAAGACTGAGGCAAGAAAGGTTGTAAAATGGGGCAAAATTCACTTAACAAATGTCTCACAACATCAGGGCTCAATTGTGGTCATACGTTGCGGACTACCTGTACTTGACCTGAAATTTCAGATAACCCTGAGAACTTTGTGTAATGTAACCAAAAGGAAAATTGTGAAATATAAGGGGAATAATCACTTTAAATGTGGTTCATTTGAAATGCAAATCAAATTAAATCAAAGTTAAATGTTTGTCCTAGCCCTATCTTAGTTTTGGAGTGCTGTCATGTTTCGCAAAGATGAAATATGGCCCTTGGCCTAAAAAAGTTGCAAATCTTCCTTCAAGATTTTTTTTATTATGACTGATGCCTACTATAGTGATACTTTATATTGAAGTCGAATGTAGCTTCCTTCAAAGTTTTTCATCCTTAAAACTGCTGTAATCCAAAGATAGGTCAATCCAAAGATAGGTTTTGGTTGGCTGAGGGGGTAGGTTTTGGTGGTGGGTAGGTATGCAAAGTGGGTGGAGAAGTGCCACACAAGGATGGGCTAGTACTTTTTATGTTTTTTCTTTTTCGCTGTTTTTTGAAACGGAGATCCCCCCTCCCCCGTAAAGCTCACTTTACGTTTATGCTAACACCTTAATGTTTCCTCAAATTTAGCAGATTACGGATAAATTTCAGAGCTGCAAGTAAGCGATTCTGATGTTATGCACAACTTAGATTGACACCCATTGCCAAAAACACAAAATGGGGGTAAAATAATATACATTGATATAAACCCTTTAAATACTTAAATACAGATATTTGGTTTTCAAAACTGCTCCTATTTCTTTAGGCAGTCACCCAGGAATGCATCCATTGGATAAGATGATTTAAAAACAAAAGAAAGCATTTATTTACAACTTCTGAAAAGCTCTTAAATGTCAGTTTTTGGATTTTACATTTCTAGATGAATCTAGAGTTTGCAGTTTGGGATTTTAATTTGTAAGAACTATTAGATTAAAAATTATGGGTGGTATGGTGGCCTCGATGTTGAGCTCTCACCTCACAATCAGGAGGCTGTGAGTTTGATCCTAGGTAGCGGCAGATATCTCTCTCTCTGGGTACAGTGAGTAATTGTCTGCTGCTGCGAACTCCATGTAGGCGTCAGGAAGGGCATCCGGCCAGTAAGAGCTCAGCTCCATTCACTCGCCCTGACTCCACCCCAATGCACAGGATTACAGTGTTGTTAAAGGGAAAAATATTAAAAATGTGGCTCAATTTTGAAAATTGGCTTAAAAATAAGATTCATAGTTTTAGGTAATCTGTACTGTTAAGGGATCTTAAACATCTGTACTGTTAAGGGATGCTCTCCAGATGTTTTAGATTTCAGCCCCCATTGCTACCTAATATAATTTTGTAGAGGAGTGTAAATTGGTGTCATTAATTTGGGATCTGTTGAAGTTTGCCAAACTTGGTTTCAGAAGAATTAGATGGCAATCATCCTATCTTGTGGGATCAGCCTTGCTGTAACTCTGGGGAACAGAGTGGGTTGAGGCCTTTCTGGTATGCAATAGCTAATCTTATCCATTTACCCATCCAGTGATCCATATCTTGCAGGTAGGTTTGCCAGAAAAATATATGTTGTCTGCTGAAGGTGTTGAGTCTGGAAATGAAGAATGGAATGGGAACCAAGAAGAAAACTTGGCCAAGCCCCCTTTTTTCTTAACCTGCTCCCCATTTCTTTCATTTACTGTTCGGGAGAACCTACTCAAGCATCAAAACGAGGTGTACATGAATACAACCCCTCAAATGTCAAGAGCAGGGGTGTCAAACTCAAGGCCCGGGGGCCGGATGCAGCCCGGAGGCCGGATGCAGCCCACGGAGTGCTTAGATCTGGCCCGCGGGCTGCCCCTCTGAGCTCCATTTTCACTGGCAGAGGGCGGCAGGAGGCCGTCGCAGCTGAAAATGGAGCTCTGGAGCCCGTTTTTGCTGGCAGAGCGCTCGAGCCACCACAGATGCCCCCGACACGAGTGTCGTCAAGCTGGCCACACCCATCCCGGCCACGCCCCCGAGGTAAACACAACCCTCAGTGAAATCAAGTTTGACACCCCTGGTCAAGAGGATTGTTTTTAGAAAACTTTTACCCCCTTCCTCACGTGTAAATAGGTAGCATATCCAAGAGAGAAATTCTAACTTGTTTTCCTAGTTCTGTTTTTGAAGAGGATAAGTATAACTATTATTCCAAACCATATTGCTAAATCACAAGGATATGAATCTCAGTCAGAGGGTAACAACTATTGTATTATGATAAGCAGCCTTTAAAGTTATAGTTGTTGTAACTACTTCTAAAGCATTCAAGCCTGTGATTTCACCCAGTTCTTAACTTGTCAAAGCAATACTATAATGAAGGCAGTATATCTACCAGGCTGAATTGAAGCAACCTCATTCCACAGATGAAATCAATAAATAGAACTTGCTCAGAGCCAATAGATACTTTCAGCTGATTAAAATAATTTGCAATGTTCCTTTTTGTTGCGTTAACCAACCTGCCTTTTGCAGGCCAGTTTGCTCTCTGAATTAGAAAAACTAGTACAGGTAATTCTCGATTTATGACTGGTTCCTTAGTGACTGTTCAAAGTTATAACAACTCTCCAAAGAATATGTCTCTGGAGATTCTCAGTCATCCAGGTCATGGTTATCCCAAAGGTACTTTTTCAAGAGGCAACTGGACTTTCTGGTTTTTCTTTGAAGACGTTTCGCTTCTCATCCAAGAAGCTTCTTCAGCTCTGACTGGATGGTGGGGAATGGAAAAGTATCTCCAAAAAGTATTACAACCCAGTTCTGAAGGTCTGGTAGCTGCCCCCTAGTCATATGACTGTAATTTATGACATTTTTGCCAAAACCCAGCTCCCGTTTTTTTTTTTTTTGGCAAAAACACCCCATAGTGAGCAATTGGTTTGCTTAAACAACCATGGATTCATTTAACAACCATGGTGATTCACTTAATGACCATTGCAAAAAAGATCATACAATTAGGTCGGTCGACATAGGTTACCCGCTTTATGCCCATCATGACGTTCAACTGTAATGGACAGTGATAAATCAAAGTACTACCTGTACTTCATATCCAGATTGTAAAGCCTTATCCTGAATTCCCTCAGTTAGCCTTTTCAGATGTGTTCCAGCCAGCTGGCTACAAATTCCTGGAGTTTTAATCCCAGGGTATCTGAGGGTCCAATTTGGGAAAAGGCAGTTCTAGTCCAAATATGAAAAAGAATTAACTGAGATGATCTGAATGAAGCCTGTATATACAAATTAAAACATGGAGCTCAAATTTCAGCTAAACTCTGGAGGGAGCAGGTGGCTTACTGGGTACAGAATCTGATGCCCCCAGAATCACAAGCAACCTCTCTCTCTCTCTCTTTTAGAGCCTGCCAAAGTATAATGTTAATGGGTCAGAATAGGAAACTTCTGGAAAAAAAGGGGGGCCTCTGTCATTTATCCTTGCTTGCATGATTTTTGTACCGTACCATTTTTGTTTCATGTGTAGGCTGTCTTGGGGCAATGATCTGGTGGTTGCAACTTGGGTTTTTCACAGGTTATTAATGTCTAAAATATAATGTAACATGCTAGTTTGACAGAAATAATTCTTGGAATTTCAGTTTGGCAAAGTGCTGTCAAGGGGGGGGGGGAAGAATTTAAAAGAAGACAGACTGTGTAGCTGAAAAACTACCTGCCTTGCTGCATGCATATTGCTCTTTGTCTCTTCTTTCTCGGCTTTATTAATTTCTTAAATTTCCTAAACAGATGCTGTGGTTCAGGCCAGCTTGGAAATTGTGCATGCACATTGAGAACTGTTATGTTCTAACTGTTTAAACTATGTTGCATGGTTCCAACCAGGTCCAGCGTTTGAGCGGGAAAAAGCTCAAACGCTATTGGCTGGTCTGTCTGACAGCTCCCTATAAAAGGGCAAGCTGTCAGACTGCTCTTTTGGAAATTGTGCATGCACATTGAGAACTGTTATGTTCTAACTGTTTAAACTATGTTGCATGGTTCCAACCAGGTCCAGCGTTTGAGCGGGAAAAAGCTCAAACGCTATTGGCTGGTCTGTCTGACAGCTCCCTATAAAAGGGCAAGCTGTCAGACTGCTCTTTGCTGGTTGCTTACACAAGAGCTGAAATAAAGAGCTGTTTGGGAAGTCTGTCTCCTGTCATCTCTACCCACTATCTAACAGTGGCGACGAGGGCTTGGGCCAGGAGAACTGTGACTAGCTGCTTCAGCACTTTCAACCAGCCAGGCAGACATCTGCCTGCCTCATTCTGCCGCTATGTCCCCCTTCCCCCCGCCGGCGCCTTGCGACCCGACCAGGGAGAAATGGGACTCCTACCTGCGGCGATTCGACTGCTTCCTGGGAGCAAACGATATGCTGGGTCTGACCGACAACCGCAAAAGAGCTGTGTTCTT
>QLTV01002265.1:4452433-4470181 GCA_003457575.1 Thermophis baileyi | reverse complement strand
GCTGCCTCACCACCATCTGTATTGCGCAGGTCTAGTAGTGCTCCAAAACGCCCCGCCTACCTGCGTGATTACGTATGCTGGACAGCTCCATCCAGGAGGGGAGGGGTGTTATGTTCTAGCTGTTTAATCTGTGTTGCATGGTTCCAACCAGGTCCAGCGTTTGAGCGGGAAAAAGCTCGAACGCTATTGGCTGGTCTGTCTGACAGCTCCCTATAAAAGGGCAAGCTGTCAGACTGCTCTTTGCTGGTTGCTTACACAAAAGCTGAAATAAAGAGCTGTTTAGGAAGTCTGTCTCCTGTCATCTCTACCCACTATCTAACAAGAACAAATTAAAATGTTCTCACTCCTTTAAGCTCAGATATATAGGGAATCATTGTGATGTGTGTGAGCCTGGCATTTCACACATGTCCTGAAGTCATTGCTTTGTTGTAATTTCCAGGAATGAGTTCTGGATTCAGGTGAATTCCAGGCTTCCTATAATCCGTAGTCCTCAAGCTTTTTTCCAGGCTAAAGTCCCATGTTTTGCCTTTAAGGAAGTTCAGTTCAAAAAGAAATGGGAAGAGCCAGAATAAAACTGAATTTGAGTTCCTTTACATCTCCTTACAATTAAATCTGGTTAATAGGATGACTCCTGCTAGGTACTTAATAATTTCCATCTTCTGTCACCTTAATTAGATTATACCAGATCTCTAGGATCCTTTCCCAGAGTTTTTAGGGGCCACATACAGCCCAGGAACCTCACGTTTGCTCTTCTGATATAGATTATCCGTGGCCAGGGGTGGGTTGTATCATAAGCATTTCTTTTTCAACAGGCTGAATTCTGAGTGCAACTCTCTGTTTACACAGCAGTGGCTTGCTGAGTTCTGAAAAAGCCATTCCTGAGCTTTGGGGCTAGAGCTTCCTGTCAGTACTGTCCCATGGGACATGCATGGGTATTGGTTTTGCTCGTCTACTCTGTTCCTAAACTGTCTTTTGACACAAAGCACTCCCTAATTGATGCAAAACACAGAAATTTCTTTCTTTCTCGATTCTTTCATTGCAAAAGCTCAGTGCTGCATGTCTACACAAGGGAACTTTCTTCTCTTCCTCCTCACTACTTTAACTGCAAACAAAACCTGTTTTAACTGAAAATGCATTCCTGGCTTGAACCCATGTGTGGATGCAATTAGAGAGCAGGACTTTCTCGGGGTGACATCTGTTCCTTGCTTGATTCCAGGCCAAATAGTTTCAGCAGTCTGACATGGCTGAGGACTCCCGTTTGGTTATATAGTGATAGGGCTGTAGACCAGGGGTCCCCAAACTTGGCAACTTTAAGACTTGTGGATTTCAACTCCCAGAATTCTCCAGCCAGCTTGAAGTTTGAAGACCTCTGCTGTAGACTTTCCCAAAGCAAACTGCAGGCCTACTGAAAACGCCTGCCCTCAGTGCCATGAAGGATGTGTAGCCCCACATTCATTTGGGCTATCTTAGGCGAATGTTGGCTGGTACAGAGCTACATGTTGCAGGAATGTTGGGGCCACTTTTTCTGGGCCCCTCAGATACTGTGGGCTTTGCCTGCATTTTCTCAGAGCTTCTGTTGCCTGTAGTTGGCCTCTAGGAACCATAAAGTAAAAATGTGTATGTGTGGAGTACTTGTGTGTCTGGATTTCCTTATAAAGGCTCTGCTTCCTTAGGATGGCTTGAGTGTTGTGCTTGAGAAGTGTGAAGCCGAACTGGTAAATTCTGGTCTGTAAGCTCTTTACTGTATAGCTCCAAACACCTGTTGTGGCTGCTGTTGAACATCAAGAGACGTGGTTTTAGCTATTCTGGTGACGGAAATGCAAAAAAAAAAAAAAAGGAGTTTACCTTCTAACTAGGCATTCCATGAATGGCCCCAATACCCCCAAATCTAAAGAAAAATCCAAACATCCTGGCCTCACCAAATAGATGATATGATCCTGCCCATTTTGCAGTATTGCCCTGCCAGGCTGAGACCTCTGTGCTTCCCCCACTTTAATAAAGTGTGACCCTTGGCCAGCCCTGGGGTAGAGGTGCTTGAGATTCATTTGCAGGCTGCACTATAATCAGTGGTGGGTTGCTACCGGTTCGCACCAGTTTGGGCGAACCGGTAGCAGCGGCGGGAGGCTCTGCCCACCCGCCCGGACATCATCAAAAACGCTCTGCGCATGCGCAGAAACATTGCGCATGCGCATGAAGTGTGTGTGCGCACCCGCGTGCTCCCGTTCCCGAACTGGTAGCAAAGGTAAGTGAAACCCACTACTGGCTATAATTCATGTTATCAAATGCTCATTCTTCCAGTAATTATTATTAATTATAATTAATGTCCTTTCCTTCTTTCCTGATTGCAGTGTGTCCGTGATGGCGAGTGTGCTGTCCAGGAGGCTGGGGAAGCGGTCCCTGTTGGGCGCCCGCATTTCTGCACCCCCTTTGCTGGGGGATGGGATGCTGATGACAACTCAGGTTCATCCCCTGCAGCCAGAACACACCAGAGCATCTTCACATCAGAGCACCCTTTCATATGAGGATGGACACTTCAAGGAACACGTTGAAGCCTCTGGCAATCAGAACCAAAATTGGCCAGTGCTACAACCTGGCCAAAAGGTACTGAATTTGGTGCTGATGACTATAAATCACCTTTCATCTCAAAAATGCTGGTATTAAAAAGAAACACAATTCTGTAATAACAAGCCATACAGGTTTATTCGGTCAACAAGCGAGAAAATAATTTTCTTTTTTCTTTTTTTTAAAAAAAGTAAAATGCCTAGGGAAACTGGAAAAAAAAATGGGTTGAGGCGGAAAAATGAGCAGGGTTGCTATTGACACCAATTGCATCACCCTTGAGACATGTTCCAGAGTTAGGGGGCCATCGTGGAGAATTCTGTCTCATTTATAATGTGTAAAGTATTTCTTAGGCTGATGGTAATTGGAGAAAGTCTTAACCAACTTGCAGACGACACCAAGCTAACAGGAATAGCCAACACTCCGGAAGATAGGCTCAAGATACAGAAGGATCTTGACAGACTTGAACATTGAGCGCTATCTAACAAAATGAAATTCAATGGTGAAAAAAGTAAGGTTCTACATTTAGGCAAGAAAAACAAAATGCACAGGTACAGTATATGTGGTACCTTGCTCAATAGTGGTGACTGTGAGAGGGATCTTGGAGTCCTAGTGGACAATCACTTAAATATGAGCCAGCAGTGTGCTGCAGCTGCCAAAAAAGCCAACACAGTTCTAGGCTGCATAAACAGAGGGATAGAATCAAGATCACGTGAAGTGTTAATACCACTTTATAATGCCTTGGTAAGGCCACACTTGGAATACTGCATTCATTTTTGGTCGCCACGCTGTAAAAAATATGTTGAGAGTCTAGAAAGAGTGTAGATAAGAGCAACAAAGATGATTACGGGACTGGAGGCTAAAACAGATAAAGAACGGTTGCAGGAACTGGGTATGTCTAGTTTAATGAAAAGAAGGACTAGGGGTGACATGATGGCGGTCTTCCAAATCTCAGGGGTTGCCACAAAGAAGAGGGAGTCAACTATTCTCCAAAGCACCTGAGGGCAGGACAAGAAGCAATGGGTGGAAACTAATCAAGGAGAGAAGCAACTTAGAATTAAGGAGAAATTTCCTGACAATTAGAACAATTAATCAGTGGAACAACTTGCCTCCAGAAGTTGTAAATGTTCCAACACTGGAAGTTTTTAAGAAGAGATTAGATAACCATTTGTCTGAAGTAGTGTAGGGTTTCCTGCCTAAGCAGGGGGTTGGACTAGAAGACCGCCAAGGTCCCTTCCAACTCTGTTATTCTAATGGATCAAATAATGAAAGGCTTGGTGTTTGATATATTTTGGTCTCTAGCCATTAATTTGGACTTAGAAATTAAATAGGAAACTAATTTAATTCCTTAAAACTTGGGGTAGATCAGTTTTTCCTACTTTTCCTACAGTATCCTCTAGATATGTTTAGACTACAACTCCCAGAATTCCCTAGGTTGGAGAAAGCATCTCAAGAGTTTTACAACTGAAATTCTAGTAGCCAAATCCTTCAGGAGCTGAAGTTAATGAACTGGTTTCAAGGGCAGCAGCCATACAACAAATCAGTGGGTGTTATGGACTTTTGTTGAGCTAATATTTACAGACGTATCTGCAAATATAAAAAAAGCAGGTTTTTTTGAGGGGAAGGAAACTATTTTATTTCTGTACCAACAAACATTTCATGTCAAGCTTCACAGTTTATTTGAACTGCCACAAGATGCCCGTCCTGTCTCGGTGCTGTGTAAATGGCTCACCCCCATCACATCACTTTGGCCATACTGGCTGAGGTAATGTGAATTACAGGTAGACATATCTGAAGGAAGTAAATCACATCTGGCTGTCCTAAGCCAATGATGTCAAAAGTTGAGTTAGTCTTTATTTCCAGTCTTCCTGTTTTACTTGCTCACAACTAGTGTATTATAGGTAGTTAAAAGCACCAGGCTAGAATCTGGGAGACCATGAGTTCTAGTCCTGCCTTAGATATGAGGTTGGTTGACCTTGGGCCAGTCTCTCTCTCTCTCTTTCTCAGATCTAGGAAGAAGAAAGCAATGGCAAACCGCTTCTAAAAATCTTGCTGAGGAAACTGAAGGATTTGTCCAAGCAGTTGACAGGAATCAAGACTAATTTGAAGGCACAAATGAATAAATAAATATAAATAATCTGCATTCTCTTGTCAGTATATAAAATATTTAAAGTGCATTTAAAATACCTCCCTAAACCATATAAAGTAATGTAACAATGGCAACGTGTAGTTCCCACTTGCACTATTATGAATGCTCAAGCATGGAGGTGAATTGAAATATATTTTTGGCTTGTGACTAAATTATAACTGCATTCTTTATTTCCAGGGGGAGGGTATTTCAAAGAATGGGTGCAACAACAGATGAGAGACCCTCTTCCCGATTGATATCCCATTTATAGATCTGATATGATACTGTGTAGAAATAATGGACAGCGATTTTGCACTTTTGTAAATGAATCAAGTGGAACAGGCTATTCTTACAATGCTTTATTCATTCGATATCCCAAAAGATAAAGGATAAGTTTTAGTGTCACGTGTCACTGGGGATTTAATGTACTCTAAAATTGCAGATTTAGCTGCACATGGTAGAATTTCCAATGAACTTCCATAGATTTAAGAGCTTGATTTGATATCGAGTCATTTTGTATTCTCTCCTTTGCTATTATGCAAAGTGATGCATGTGGTATTTGGGGAAAAAAAGGGATTACTTAAAATGTGGCATGTTATCTCCTTTCCTTGGGGCTAATTTCCTGTTTCCTTTGTTAAATGTCAAGGACAGGTTGCTTTTCCAAATGGAAAATACTGACTGGCAGTGATGGGCATCAAGCCCGGTCTTTCTGGAAGGTCCAGCTTGGGGAAGGTTGGGTTAAAAAAGTGTGAAATTAAGGTGGCATTAGGGGACGACGACACAGAGAGAAACGTTGGGTGGCATTGCGGAAGAAGAGGAAATGTGAAGTAATCCTATTGTGAATTTCTATAAAAATAATTCTGGTTCCAAGTCTTGCTGGAGTTAGTGGACTATAAAAAGAATGCATTCAAAACCACTCATCCACAGACTCAGCATGACCAGTGCCTAAAAGTATTTGGGAGCTTTATGAAACAAAAATATATCCTCAAAAGCTGACCAAATGAAAATAGGCCTTTACCTCAGCTTGTAAATGCCAGCATTGTTTTGCTTAGGTGAGTTGCTATTTAGGGCAGGGACACACCGTTTTGGGGGTTGCATTTAATAGTTGGCTTGCTAGGTATAAGGTGCAAAAATTAATCCGTATTTATTACATATGTGAGTGTATTACACTCATTTAACTGAGTGTATCCATCAGTTAAATCAAATTAAACTAAATACATAATTGGTTGCTCCCTATATACCTCTCCTGTCATATTAAAAATACCGTAAAGCTGGAGACAATTTGGAGGGGCTCTGGGGGGGCAGTGTCTAAGGCTTTTGGGGTATATAGGGCCTGATTCAGAAAGTGCCACAACAGCTTTCAGGATTGTGTGGGTAGATTCTGCAGAGTCCCAGCTGCATGTCACCCAAGGCTAAGCAAAGCAAACAGTTCAACCAACCAGCAAACGTTGGCTGAAATATGACCAGACCTCCCCTTGGGAGTTTTACCACTGGAGTTGTTCCCACTCCTTCTGCAGGTGGGTGATGTTCTATAGCAGCCTTGTAGATGGAGGTTGCTTACAATGGGTATCTGGTGGTCTCCTTACCTGCTGATCACTGGTCCTTAACTTATGACCACAATCAGAACCAGAATTTCCATTGCTAAGCAAGGCTGCTGTTAAGCGAGTTGGGCCCAATTTTACAACCTTTTTTGCCACGATTGTTAAATGAATTACTTAACAATGAAGTATTTCATTGCTGTTAAGTGAATCATGCCATCATTAAGCGACTCCAGCTTCCACCATTGACGTACAGGTAATCCTCGACTTACAACATTTCATTTATGACCATTCAAAGTTACAGCAGCGCTGAAAAAAGTGACATATGACCGTTTTTCACACAACTGTTGCAGCATCCCCATGGTCACATAATCAAAATTCAGACACTTGGCAGCGTATTTATGACGGTTGTTGTGTCCTGGGGGGGTCATGTGATCCCCTTTTCCGACCTTCTGACAAGCAAAGTCAATGGGGAAGCCAGATTCGTTTAACAACCGTGTTACTAACTTTAACAACTGCAGTGATTCGCTTAACAAATGTGGCCAGAAAGGTCGTAAAATGGGACAAAATTCACTTAACAAATGTCTCCGTTTAGCAATGGAAATTTGGGGCCCAGTTGTGGTCGTAAGTCAAGGACTCGCTGTAGTTTGAAGCCAACTGGGAAGGTCGCAAATGGTGATCACATGACTTTGGGATGCTGCAACCATTGTTAATGGACGCCAGTTTGCCAAGATTTTGATCGCGTTACTGTGAGGATTCCGCGATGGTTGTACAGTAAGTGTGAGGATTGGTCATAAATCACTTTTTTTTCAGTGCCATTGTAACTTTGAATGCTAAATGAATGGGTTAGTTGAGAACTACCTGCATAGCAGTAGCAATAGCACTTAGACTTAGCACTTAGACCGCTTCATAGTGCTTTTATAGCCCTCTCTAAGCGGTTTACAGAGTCAGCATATTGCCCCCAACAATCTGGGCCCTCATTTTACTGACCTTGGAAGGATGGAAGGCTGAGTCAACCTTGAGGCGGTGAGACTCGAACTGCTGGCAATCTGCAGTCAGCAGAAGTAGTCTGCAGTACTGTATTCTAACCACTGTGCCACCACAGCTCAGAGGTTCCTTTTCCCCTCAGAGGCTTGGAATCATGGTTTTTCTTCCACTTTACCTCCACTGTGTTTCTCCCATGAGGGAGACTAATAACCCTAGGCTGGCCCAATTGGAAGAATTGGGATTTAAATTCAGGAAGTCTTGATCCGAAAGCCAGTCCTATGGTGCGCTCACCCTGGCTCACCCATCACACTAAGCCATAATATGCTGTGTTTGATTTCGGGGTAGCCCATTTATATAATTCCAGTTAGTGTGTAGTTTATTCAAACCATGGCTTGATATATTATGTGAATTCAAATCATCTCATCTGGCAGAATTCCTGCCCCAAGTTTTTCAGTTTGATGGGATTTTGTTCATTGCACTGCCTTAGTCTCTCCCCTTACCCACCTCAAGGATCTGTTGTGATGGATTGTCCTGTTGTGATGGATTGACCTTTTAGCAGTAGCAACAGCATTTAGACCAGCGGTGGGTTGCTCCTGGTTCGGCCCGGTTCTTAGAGCCGGTAGCGGCGGCGGCGGGAGGCTCTGCCCACCCGCCTGGGACGCTCCGCCCACCCGCCCAGGATGCTTCTGCGCATGCGCAGAAGTGTTGCACGCGCGCACGCGAACCGGTAGTAAAGGGTTTTAGAACCCACTACTGATTTAGACATATATACCAGGAGCCCTGATGACGCAGTGGTTAGAATGCAGTATTGCAGGCACAATCTGGAGTTCGATTCTGACTGGCTCAAAGTTGACTCAGCCTTCCATACTTCCGAGATAGGTAAAATGAGGACCCAGATTATTAGGGGCAATATGCTGACTTTGTAAACTGCTCAGAGAAAGCTGTGGAGCTGTGGAGTGGTATTCTAAGTGCTATTGCTATTGCTATACTGCCCCATAGTGCTTTAAAACACACTCTGGGCAGTTTACAATGTCAGCATTATTTGCATATTGCCCACAACAATCCGGGTCCTCATTTTACTGACCTCAGAAGGATGGAAAGCTGAGTCATCTTTGAGCCCTGTCAGGATTGAACTCTAGGCTGTGGGCAGAGTTTGCCTGAAGTGTTGCACTTAACCACTGCGCCACAAGGGCTCATGTGGAGCCTCATAATAGATTTTGAAAGTGGATGGAGGATGAACATTAACCTAATCATGAATACATGAATACATTGCATTAGATCTAACTGCAGCATTTTAACCTGCATACATACAGGTTAAACTGTACAGTGCTCTCCATCCTCTCTCATCTCAATTGATGCCTAACCCTAAAAGGAATTAGGACAGAGGTGGGCAACTATGGCAACTTTACAATCTGTGGACTTCAATTCCCAGAATTCCTGAGCCAGTCAGCCATGGCTGGCTCAGGAATTCTGGGAGTTGAAGTACACAAGTCATAAAGTTGCCATAGTTGCTCACCCCGAATTAGGAAGTATGTGGGCAAACATCCTCCCTTCCTGCACATACAGCCACAGACACCCAAGCAAAAAGAAGCAGAGGTAGAGTAGTGATTCTAGGGAGATGTCAAGAGCCCTACTGGACCCTGTACTGGCTGCATGAGGCTACCACACACAGGTTGTACACACCTGTGACTTAATGCATATATCTTTTATGGAGCGTTACAGATCCTGTTACTCCCCTTTTTCAGAACAGTGGGGTCACTGCAGCTTCCCCAGTTTTTCCATATAGTAATTAGGATCCCTCTATAAATAACACCCCCAGGAATAACTTAACTCAAAGGGTGCCCCTCTTAGCCTAGATAAAATTACATACAAAAATAGACTTTAGGAAGTTAAGCAGCAAAGAAGAAAGACCTTTGTGGAGACCATCTTTCCATGGACTACCCAAGCATGGGCTAGTCATTCCCTTTCTGGCTCTCCTTTCCTAGCCACATGACCTGCGCTGTCTTACTAGATTGCATGTGCTTTTGTATGAGCAAAGCACAGGTGGGATTCACTTACCTTCCCTACCGGTTCGCAAATGTGAGCGCGCTCGCTCGTACCGCGTCTGCACATGTGCAGTGCTCGTGCATTACATCATGGTGGGTGGGCGGAGCCTCCCGCAGTCGCTGCTACCGGTTCGCACGATCCGGAGAGAACCGGCTGAATACCACCACTGGAGCAAAGGAATGGTTGGAGAGATTTCATGAGTTTCTGCTTATTCACCTATTCTGACACTCTTTGAGAGATTTGACAAAGCCTGATGGAAAGTCAGCTGATAATCACAGTGTGTCCCTTTCACTTAGAAGTTGAACCAGAGTGCAAAATACATCACATGCTGGTCATGTAGATATGACTGTGGCTGCAGAGCACATATCTCCGTGAAAGACAGCTGCTCCTTTCCTGTTGTTCAGGGCTCTGGAAATGCATTTTTGAAGCCCTCCCATTATAAGGCATCGAAACTCTGAATTTGTTTCAAAATGACATTTAGTGGAGTATCTTCTCTTCAATGATGGCCAGCCAGTTGCTTTACAACAGTGGTGCCCAACCGTTTGGGCATCAAGGACCAATTCTGTGTAAAGAGGTTTTTCCGCTGACCGGAGGGAGTGTGGTTTTGTTTGCACGGCCCGGATTCTGGCATGCTGCAGACCTGTGCCAGTCCATGGACGGGGTTGGGGACCCCTGCTTTACAAGCTTGAGCACCATAGCTACCCCTGTTCATTGCCTCTGAACATAGGCTGCCATTTGAATACTTGGCTCATAGTTATTGGTAGGTTTGGCTTTGGTTTGTTTGTTTATGTTAGGAAAAATGGAAACAAGGACAACAAAACAGGTTAACTCATTTGGAAACCAGAATGACCATTATGACTGATAGTGGCTTTTCTCCCTACAGGTATATGTCTTTTACAACGGGCAAGAGAGTGCTGGGCTGGTGGAGTACCATGACCCGGTCAGTCACGAAGTGAAGGTGTTGCTTCCGGAAAAAGGTTTTTATGTCACTAGGAAAGCTGAGGAAGTGAGACTGGCTGAAGTTGTGATGTCACCTCTCCCCAAACTCGAGATGGACCATGGAACCCCTACAACAATGGATTATAGTCCGGTTCCTGTGGTGATGGAGCACTACACCTCTGCAGCAGACATTGCTGTGACATCTGCCTTGAGATCGGTTTCTAGGAATATTGATGTACCAAAAAGGTGGGTGGTTTGGAATGCTCATTTGGTTGTAGTTATGCAATATTGCATAACAGTTCCATAATAATTTAGAGATTTTTTCCTTGGCTGAAACAAAATGTGGAAAGCAGTTTTCCCCCCTGCTGTTTTCTTTCCCTTTCATTTTATTAGGTTGAAAGCACAAAGGCAAATACAGCTTTGTTTGCACTTGATCTTACATAAGCTACTCTAGGAGCCTTTTCAGCTGAAGGGTGGTAGAGGGAAGTATTTATAATATTTTAAACAAATGAGTAAATAATTTGCAGCCACAAACTAAAATAACATATCTTGATTAAGATGCCTTGGTGATAGTCGTTCATACCGTGATTCACCCATTAGGCTAGTGTAAACATGCTCCATGAAGGGTTGCCTTTGGAGATAACCCAGTAGCTGGACTGGGTGCAAATTGCAACAGCAAGATTGTTGTCAGGACAATTCCACCAGGGTAGGGATCTTTCCTATTTTGAAGTTGTTGTACTGGTTATTAGTAAGCTTTAGGGCCCAATTCAAAGTGCTGGCCATTACTTTTAAAGCCTTTTACTGGTCAATATTGAGTTATAATATTGAGCCATGGTGGCGCAGTAGTTAGAGTGCAGTACTGCAGGCTACTTCTGCTGACTGCCGGTTGCCTGCAATTTGGCAGTTCAAACTTCACCAGGCTCAAGGTTGACTCAGCCTTCCATCCTTCCGAGGTGGGTAAAATGAGGACCCTAATTGTTGGAGGCAATATGCTGACTCTGTAAACCGCTTAGAGAGAGGACTGTAAAGCACCGTAAAGCGGTATATAAGTCTTAAGTGCTATTGCTATTGCTATTGCTATAACCAGCAGCGCCTTGCCAACATAGAATTTGCCTCTTTGGTAGGGTCATATAAACTGAGTCCTTTTTCCATGCAGGGTACCTGGAAGGATAGAGAGCTTCATTCCTCTTTGCTTTATAAAAGCAAGTTTAAGTTCTATTATGTTTTGTACAGGGCTTTTGGCCCTTAGTTATGTCTGAACAGCCATTATAAGTGGTACCATTGTTGTTATTATGGTTTGGTTGTAATTATTGTATTTTAGAACTTCATTTGCTGCCTAGTATCTGTAGTGGCTGGGGCAGCCTATAAAAACTGTAATAAAGTAAGTAAACAAATAAATCCTAAATGCTTCAAAATGAATTAAGAAAAAAATGAGACAATAATTCCAACATAATTGATCTAAAAGCTTAACCTGCTACTGTCCAATTGAAACAATCATATTACATTTAGTTATTAAGAAAAGTGGTAAGAGAAGAGAAAATGTTACTTCCCTGGTAAATGCTGCCCATTAACATACTGAAGTTGAAAGGCTGCTTCGATATGTTTCGGCTTTCTGGTGTTTTAGGCGACTACTGCATTTTATTTTTCACTCCAGTGGGTAGAGTTAGATCTCTTCTACCTGCATACCTCCATTGAGGCCCAGCCCCTCCAAAATTATAACAGGCTCCTTATAAATAAGAAATCCCTAATACTTATCTGGTCTGCTTGTTTTTAAAATTGACAGTAGAAGCTTTTCCTACTAACTTCAATAGGTCTGCTTTTATGACCAGCAGGGAAGGGGTGGGGTTGTTCATGTTAAAAGCTCCCTTTAGAAATCTTCATCCTGGAGATGGAAGAGACAGGAGCGCTTTCCTGTGTCCAAATCATGTACAGATCCAGAAGGAAAGACCCGGATTCACTTGAATTTGTGGCTGTTAATGGCTTGTTAAAAGTTGAGACTTTGATCAAAATGCTTTACTGGTTGCTTTTTAACAATTAACTTGTGCCTGAGGAAGAAAGTCTTGCAAGGAAACAAATGCACGAGGCATGAAGCACTTGAGAGGGAATTGTCTGGTGAGCAATGTCTTCGCTAGAATAGTTGGTCTGTTGATTCTTTTTGGAGGAACCATCTTATCCTTCCCCCCTCCCTTCTCTCATTGCAGGAAACCAGATGCTGCAGTGGAGATGGATGAGATGATGGCGGCAATGGTGTTAACCAGCTTATCCTGTAGCCCTGTGGTGCAGAGTCCCCCTAAAAATGATGCCAGCATCTCAAGTAAGTTTGACATCAAAGGGCCTCTGATGGCCGTTTGGCATTCTGTGCCAAAACAAAACTGGTTTAGTGCATAGCTCATGCAGTGCAAGCACTGAGGCCACAATGGCTTAGCTGTATCAGCCCAAATAGATGTTCTCCTGTTGTTGCTGGAACACAAGTTCCAGGATTCTGCCATGCTGGCTGCTGATTCTGGATATGACAGTCCTGGCACATTTGGAGAATGCCAAGCTGGGAGTGATTATTTGGAACACTGACATTTCAATATCTGCTTTTTCCTGAACACACATACCTGAGAATTTAGGCTATCCACAAAAATATCTTAGCATTTCTTTTTTTGAGGCAACAATGTGGGCAATCAGGAACTGGAAAATTAGGCTAATGTGCCCAGAGCAGTTTTCAGCTTATATCAGAAAACTTTCTGATTAAAAAAATAATGCAAATGAGTCTGATTAAGAAACTTTCCATTAATTGTAGATTTGGGATATGAAATTTCCACCCTGTAACAATGAGTGCAGGGGAGAATTCTGTCTGATGATGCTGATGTTATGGAATAGAGTCCCTTTGTTTTTGTTTTTTTAAGAAGTTAAGAAAGCTGCTGTATTTCAATTGGAAGTATTTTAACTCTGTTGAAAAGCCTTTTTTGGGGGTAAGCGTTATTGATTTGTTGATTTTTAATTGTTTAGCCACTTTGTAACTCAATTTTGGAAGCTGTGTAAAAGAGAAAATGGCATAAATAAAGGGAGTAGAATAGCATTAAGTGCCCTGGCCAACACACAGACTGTTCAATTCAGCTTTCAGGGAGATCCAACTTTTCTGCTCTACTTCTTTGGTCTTTTGGGTTTCTTGGCTACCTGCCCCAAATCTGTGTTTCTAAAGCACTCATTTCTTTCTAACTTTCTTCCTGTTAAACGGCTCGCATATCTCTTTCTTATGTCCTAGACAAGCTTTTCTCAAAAGTAGGCCATACCCAGTTCAGATCCAGAATTTTATTCCAGCTGTGAGGTTTAAGAATGAAGTGTCCATCATAGTAAACCAAGTCCCCTTTTGATAACCTTCTGGGTTCTACCAGATTTTCCTTCCCAGCTCTTCTCTCTTTGCCATGATTTTACTAAACCCTTTTGCCTGGCAATTCTGGCTCTCTTATGTACTTAGCATTCCACAGGTTTCCGAACTCTTGAAGATCTGCTCCAACATATCCTGACATAAAGTGAGTCTGTTAATATTGTCTGGTGAACTGTTTAAGCGTTGCAGAATGGGGATAAGGAAAGATGGCATATTGGGGCACTTTTGCAGTTCTTGTTCCTTTTGATGAAGTATGGAGGAGCAAGTTTCCCCAGAGATTGTCCCCGGTTATTGAGTTCTAGCACATAAGGAGAATATCTTCTGTGCTAGAACTGGCTTCTGACACCTCCTTGATGCTCACTGGTTTCTGCTGCAAAACACATTGAAATGCTCTTCTTCCTTGGCTCCTAAGAAAACGAGAAAGGGATTTTTAGTATTATCTTTCTCTTGCTTCCAGTACAGGAAAAGGCTGACTTGAGGACATGTTCTGTGAGAACAGACTGAACAAACTTGGGATGTTCAGTCTGAAGAAAAGAAGACTTAGGGGAGACATAATAACCAAGTTCGGATACTTATTATTATTATTATTATTATTTATTATATTTGTATGCCGCCCAACTCCCAAAGGACTCTGGGCAGCTTAACAACAAACAAAAAACATTAAAAACATCATAAGCACATTAAAAACATCCTAATCAATAATAAAACATTAAAAACATTAAACATTAAAACAATTTAAAATTTATGCATATCCCATCATGGCCGGATCTCGCAGATTACAACCGCGAGATCGCGGCCTCAGGCCTGCCGGAAAAGCCAGGTCTTTACTGCTTTTCGGAAGGCCAAGAGGGTGGGGGTGGTCCAGATCTCAGGAGGTAACTGGTTCCAGAGAGCCGGGGCAGCCACAGAGAAGGCCCTCCCCCGCGGGCCCGCCAGCCGACACTGTTTAGCTGACGGGACCTGGAGGAGACCAACTCTGTGGGATCTCACCGGTCGCTGGGAGCTATGCGGTAGAAGGCGGTCTCGAAGATACTTAAAAGGAAGATGGCCATGAATGCTTCTCCATGGCTGCAGAAACCTGGCCCACAAATAATGTATATTAGTTGTAGCTGTCTAGATTTCAGTTAAATATAAGGAAACACTTGATGGTAAAATTTATACAACAGGAAAGTAGCTCAAAGGTGGAAGTAATCGTTTCTCCATCTCTAGAGAATTTTAAGATGTTGGATAGCTGCCTCCCGGTTTAATTGATCTTTGTGCACATTGAGGGTTAGGGTTCTTCAAACCTTCTGGCTGGGGAATTCTGGGAGTTGAAGCCCACCCACATAACTTAAAGTTGCTCAGTTTGAAAAGATGGTCCTTGTGGTCTCTTTCAACTCTGTGATTCTTTTATTTTCTTGAGTGGCTGTTTCCATTTGCTGTATCCCTTACCTCTTGGCTCATGTTTCAAAGCCTGAAGATAAGGATTTAATTGTGCTATGATGTATGAAAACCAACACAACACTTGTGGGATATATAGAGAAAATATACCAGAATATTGATATGCCACTATGAAATGAAGGTGTAGTTCCCATAGGAAGGCTGCTTTTTGCACCTAGTTGGGTAGCTTCACAAATCACCAGAAGAACGCCCACAGGTAGAGGCCAGTTCATAGACTCTGTTGGAAGTGTATAAACATTCTTGAATCTCCCCCCCCTTCTTTAAACTTTTGTCCCTCTTTCTCTTTTTTTTAATCAATTTCTGAATTTATGGGGGCTAGAATCCAGGAGTGGGGGCTGTAAACTCAGCATGTTATATGTCAGAAGGAAGAAGTCAATACTGATTGGCTGATATTTTTAGATAGATTGTGGTGGTATTCAGGGAGGTGAGTTAATTCTGTGGCTGATTTGAATTGTGAGTTGCCGAATATGCCTTCTCCTAGTTTGATTTGTTTGAATTCCCAGCCTAGCCTGCAGTCTTAATACTTCCTGATGGTTCTCTACCAAAATACTAATAAGTTTAAATACTTAGCTTTTTGAATGCTACCACCTATCTTGGCAGGGGTCCCCAAACGTAGGAATGGGATTGTGAGGATAGACTGGTAGGTGGGAAAAGGGTACTGCCCCACCCCTCCTTCAGACCACCAAATCTCTTTAAATATCCTTTTGCCTACTAAGTTTGATCCAAATTCAGTGTTTTTGCCATCTCATATTTACTCAAGCTATAATTACAAAGTAGGAAGAAGATCATGGAGAACTTTTCTTACAAAATTGTCTGTGAGAAGCCTGTAAGTAGAATCCCTTGAGACTGGCTGTTTGTGGCAAGCAGTAAAACCTTACCTATAATCCCTCCAGCACACCCAGCCATTGGAGAACAGCTAGAAAAACAGCTGGCTGGATTAGGAATGGTGTCTGCCCTCCCCAGTGGAGGGAGGGGGTTGTGTAATCCAACCCCTGGCTGCCGTTTCCAGTTGGATGCTCAGACCTATTACGGGAGTAATAGGCACCAAGAAGAGCCAGTGTCTTTATATGGAGGCACTTCCCATAAGCCTCTTTGGACTCTCTGTGTGTCTGTTTAAAAATAGGAGCCTTCCAGCGTGGGAAATGCAGGTGCTTCGCAGTCAACTAGGGCAGCCAGGCCTGTTGTATGTCTGGATGCTGGACTGGCAGTGAAGGTGTGAAAAGGCTTCTGAAACTGAGAAGAGGGGGAATATCCTGTGGCTTTTCCTGTCATTCTCTTCCCAATTCCAATTTTACAGAGAAATATATGTGAAAATATGAGTTCATCTTTATTGAATTCAGCGGAACTTTGTCTCAGAAAATGTTTATAGGACTGTAGTCTCAGTAGGGGGCAGAATTTTGTAAACTTACTCTGAGTTGGAAGCTAAGCAGGGTTGGGCCTGGTTAGTACTTTAAAGGGAGGCGGTCAGGGAACACTAGGGATATAGGCTAGATGGGAAAATCCACACAACATCCTGGAAGTGGCAATCCACTTTTGTTTTGTGGCCATGGAAACTGTAGGGCCATGCCCATACAGTCATCTGGAGTCAAGCTTTTTTAGTTCTTAGGCACAATTGTATTGAATTTTTGGATAAAGAGATAAATAAGTTCAATACAGGTGTTCCATTCAGGTTGCACTAATCAAAATTTGTGCCAGGCTGTTTTTGGATTCTTAAATGTGCTTGGGTATTATACTTTCACACGTACAAGAACCAAGTTAGGCTTTGCAGCCGGGTGTCTCCATGTCTCCGGATGTTTTGCTTCTAGGATGGAATCTATTTGTCTTGATGTTATAGATAGATCTCATCAGTCTTTGTTCTAAAAAGAGCAATTCTACTATATGATTTCTTTCCTCTGCCCTACAGTTTAAAGTTTCCAGTTCTTGGTTCATTATCTCTGTATGATTCACACTTAAAATAGTGTTACTTCTGGTATGAATCCATTGTGGGAATGTATTCCTTTCTGGCTTGTTTTCCTGGCTGTATTGTGAAAATGTGATCAGTAAATTTAATCAGTTCATAGAATAGCAATAGCAATAGCAATAGCACTTATATACCGCTTTACAGTGCTTTACAACCCTCTCTAAGCGGTTCACAGAGTCAGCATATTGCCCCCAACAATCTGGGTCCTCATTTTACCCACCTCGGAAGGATGGAAGGCTGAGTCAACCTTGAGCCAGGTGAGATTTGAACCGCCGAACTGCAGCTAGCAGTTGGCTGAAGTAGCCTGCAGTGCTGCACTCTAACCACTGCGCCACTTCGGCTCTAAGAATGCCTCAGAAAAAGAGTTGTAACAACAAATATTCAGCATCAATAGAATGATTTTATAAAAAAGAACACGAGAAAAGGCACCATTACATTTGATATAAAGGGGAACATGGGCCATTTTTTATAGAATCTAAGGATCATATAATGTGTCACACCCAAAGAAATAAACAGTATCGTGGCAAAATATAATGTTCTAGTTTCACACAACATTTAAATTAATAGCCAGGTTTTAACACTTTGAACAACAAACTAAGCAGCCCTGCTTAGCCTAGTCTAGCAAGTTGTTTAAACCAGGGGTGTCCAACCTTGGCAACTTTAAGACTTGTGGACTTCAACTCCCAGAGTTCCTCAGCCAGCTTTGCTGGCTGGAGAATTCTGGGAGTTGAAGTCCACAAGTCTTAAAGTTGCCATGCTTGGGGACCCCTGCTCT
>QLTV01002265.1:4440190-4452300 GCA_003457575.1 Thermophis baileyi | reverse complement strand
GACATCATCTTTCTTTCCCTTCCAGACTAATCAGTTTATCAGTGGGATTTTTTTTTTAAAAAAAAAACACCTTTATCATTTGTCTTTCTTTTAAACCAGGGGTGTCCAACCTTGGCAACTTTAAGACTTGTGGACTTCAACTCCCAGAGTTCCTCAGCCAGCTTTGCTGGCTGGAGAATTCTGGGAGTTGAAGTCCACAAGTCTTAAAGTTGCCAAGGTTGGACACCCCTGGTTTAAACCCATCTGGAAGGGGCCATTTCAGCAACTAAGTCCAACCTTCTGCTCAGTTTAAAAATGTAATTTAAAGCATCCTTGGCAGACATTTGTCCAGTTTCTGGATGATTGCCTCTAAAGAAGGGGAGATTATCATCTCCCTTGGCAATTAGTTTCACTGTCAAAATGCTTTTTTAACGAGGTTTTTCCTAACATTAAAAAAAAAGGTAGATTATTTAGAAATATATATCTTTTGTACAAAATCCCATTCACATTCTATATTATAGAATGGGGCCACTATAAATGAAACACTAAGAAAAAAGCTATTAATAATAATTATTCTTTCGGTTCCCCTGTTCCCTGTTAGTAAATTACAGGAAAGTAAGTTTAGCTGACTTTTTTTGTTTCTCACATTCCCTGTTCTTAATAGCAAAATTTGCAATATGAATATTTTTGTGTTTGTTTTAAAACCTCAAATGCTAACAGTAAAAAGCAGACTGCTGAATGAAAACACAGATTTTCTTACTGCACTGTGCTTCGATTGACAAGCTCTTGGGAGGCAAGGAATTATTATTTATGCTGATTTCCTGCCTACTACTAAGAAATTTAAGATATCAGGTACAGTTTTTTTTCCAGTTTATGTTCATACCAACTTCAATAAATTACAGTACTTACATGAGAGGCTGTGATTGGCCTAAAGAACGCCATGGCCAAGTGGGATTTAAATTTAGGGTTTCTTGTTTTTTGTCTGGCTTTTGAACTGTTGCAGAGATCATTCTCTGAGCTCTCTGAAGCCATTGAAAGAATAATTCAATCTAGACTAATCCACCTCTTCTATTCAGTACCACCTTCATCCTTTTGTGCCTATGTCAGTGATGCGGAACCATGGCCCTTGGCTCAGAAATTCTGGAAGTCCACAAGTCATAAAAGGGTCATGGTTCCCCACCCCTGCTCTATGTAAAAGTGATGAAAGTGCTAAACTGAATAGAGAATCAACTTAACTGCTCAAGAGCTCAATAAAACCGTGATTCACCTGTTTATCCTCTCATCTTGTCTTCAGCATCCCAAGCAACCTGTGATGCCTGGAAAGAAAGTGGTGACATGTCAGATGGCGGGAGCAGTACCACAAGCGGGCACTGGAGTGGCATCTCCACCCCTTCTCCCCCACACTCAGAGGCCAGCCCCAAGTACTCAAACGAGGCCTTCAGTTCTCGGGCTGATGATGGCTTTGAAACAGACTCTGATCCCTTTCTCTTTGAAGAGCCTGCTCCAAGGAAAAGGAAGGTACATAATATGACTATAAGAGGGGGAACAAATTGTTCCATAAAAACTGCAGGTCTAAATATAGATTTCTCCCTATCCGATCAAGAAAGTAAAATATCTACACAAGCCTGCTGTTCCCGAATTTGTATTTTTACTATCAGAGCTACATCATTACTGTTTCTATCCACTCCATTAATTCCTGTTTAATTATTTGTTAGGACTTTGTATACTGGCTTTCCCTCAAGATCTTATATTGTGTATAGCCCTTTCCCTTCTAGTTTTTCACCTAAACAACACCCTACGAGTAGGTGGGCCTGAGAGACAAGTAACTTCCATGCCTGAGGTGGACCTGAACTTGGGACGTCCAAGTCCTAGTTTAACACCTTAACTATGATACCATCCTAATTCTCATTTTTATTGGCATCTGTTTTAACTCTGATTGGCTAACAGTGGAAATGTATTAATTTTGATGTGAATAGGACTTATTTTGCATTTCACTTTGATTTTTTTTAGAAAGTTGATATAAAACTGAGCCATCTTTCGGAGAACTGTTAACTTCAACAGAATCAAGAGAAGAATAAAGTCAGGGGTGTCAAACTCACCGCCCATGGGCCAGATGCGTCACACGCTGGCCACGCCCATCCCTGGTTTAGCGAAGGGGAAAAAATTTTGCGATATGTCACGTGACGACAATGTGACGCCGCGAATTTGACACCCCTGAATAAAGCGGTGCTGTCACCTGTAGTTAAGAATTCTGAGAGGTTAGGTTTTGCACAACTTATATATGGCCATGAATTGACTTAGAGTTGTTTTTCTTCTAGAATTCAGTGAAAGTGATGTACAAATGCTTGTGGCCCAGCTGTGGCAAAGTCCTTCGCTCCATTGTTGGAATTAAGAGGCATGTGAAGACTCAGCATCTGGGGTAAGGCCTTAAATTGCAGTTAGGTCACATTTGCACAGTTATATTGGAAAGGATCACCAGTAGATATAATTATATAGTATTTCAAAACAGTAACTGGAATGGGGATAATTTGATGCCAAGTCTGGACTTTTGGTGGACTTCTTCCAAGATGATCCTCATGAACGGTTGCTGGAGGGTGAAATCAGAGTCTAAGGAGGGACTTAAGGTGGATTTTGGTGTAATGCAGACAATGATCCTTGTCCCTGCTGACCATGTAAAAGGAGGTGGCTGGAGTCCCCATTTTTATTCCAGTAGTGAATAAAATGAGTTTATTGGTGTTTGCCAGTCACTCTGTTATAATGCACCTTTATGAGGCTGCAAAGATGATACGATGAGTAACTTACTGAGTCAAGTTCAGGCTCCGGATATAAAGTTCACTTTATTTGGAAAGGCCCAGATTATTATTATTATTTATTATTATTTATTAAATTTGTATGCCGCCCAACTCCCAAGGGACTCTGGGCGGCTCACAACAATATAAAAAACCATTAAAAGAAACCATAATAGATCAGGGATAGTTACTGATTTGAGGTTGGGCACATTTGGAACGTTGAAAGGAGGTAGCCATGCTTACAAAATGTTTGCTGTGGTGTGCGCAGCACTCATTTACCACAGGGCCGATGGTTGCAGGAGCTTCATGGTATCTCCTGTAGTTCCCCAGAATGGGTGTTAGAATGCTTAGTTCTTTCTTTTTGTGTGGGGCTGTTGGACGCAATTCTAAACAAAATATGATATATTCATCCACTCCTCATGATCGTCTGTGAGATTTGAAAATGCCAACTTTTCAATTGAATTAAAAACTCAAGTGAAAGAAGCAAATTAAAACTAAAATGAAGTTAACACTGAACTTAACTCAGTTGAGTTAAAATTGAAAATTTTAAGAAAGAAAAGGGATAGGTGGGTTGGATGTAGGGAGATGCCATGTGGATTGTTTGCAAGCATATTATCTGCCCTTGAGATACTAGATCGTGTTCATCATTTTTTGAATCATTTTCTCTGATGTGATGGGGTTATATTTATTGGGAATTCCTGGAAGAGAGCTCTTGTTCTGGTAGGCAGTCATTTATTTCAAGTTGGCCTGGTTTGGTTTTTTTTGTGAGTTAGAGAATATAATTTAGTCTGGATTTGAGCGTTGCCAACTATTTTCTCTGGCTTGAATGCAGTCTTGGTTACCTGGCTAGAAATGACTGAACCGTGTTTGATATTTGCTGTGTGGTTGTGGGGCCCTCTTGCGGGGAGAATTGGTTATACTTTTTCCATCTTTTTAAATATCTTCTTTTGCTTTCAATGATCTTTAGTTCTGTTGAGTTTTGCTTCTTCAGTTAACTTTTCCCTTGTTGATTTGTTCTTTTAGCAGATGAATTATTTTAATAGTGCATAATACATAAGCGTGCATAAGCGCACCAGAGTGCCTACCGTCCCTGTCCTATTGTCCTATTGTCCTCATCTATCTGTATTCACTTTGATTATGTTTATGTTTATACCTATACCTGCTATCTTGTACATGTTTGACAAATAAATAAATAAATAAATAAAAATAAATAAATAAATACCAGAGAAGCTCAGATGATAAACTTATTAATGGAGTTAGATGAAAGTTTTGCAGTCCACAGGGGAAAGGTCTGCATTCACCAGATAATTGTTCTGCTCCAAAAGTCTTTGCACCAAAAAGGGATCAAGTGTACCTGAAAAATGATTCCCATCTTGTTGCATCTGTTGCAGCAGATGGACTTTAGTTCTGCATTCTTCCCTTTGCTAGTCTATGAGCAGAACGTTACCCTGAAAGAAAGGCTTTATGGGATTCCATGAAACAGTTCTTGGTTCTTCTGACAAATGTGGAAGAATTTCAGAATTTGCCAGAAAATGTGCCTCCATCTCAGTGGACAAAGGAGGATTGGCAGAGCTGATGAGAGAGATGCTAGAGATGGTATTAACTTGTCTACTTTGGGGTTGTGGATATGAAAATTCACCAGATTAGATGTTCCTCTACTTTTACATTCAGGGACAAAACCTTTAGATCAGGGGTGTTAAACTCGCAGCGTCACGTCGTCACGTGATGTATCGTGACTTTTTCCCCTTCGCTAAACCGGGGGTGGGCGTGGCCAGCGCGTGATGCATCCGGCCCACGGGCCACAAGTTTTAACACCCCTGCCCTAGATTGTTTCAGTGGAAAATGTTACTTGGGAGTTACCTTGTTTATTCTATATCTCCTTCTTTCATCAATGCCTGCAGAGATGGTGCCAACTCTGACCAGAGAAAACGAGAAGAGGATTTCTACTACACTGAGATGCAAGTGAAGGAGGAGGCACTTCCGGAATCTTTAGTAGTTGCTCCCAATCCCACTGCAGGTTCCTCTCCTATTGTCATCCAACAGGCTGCCTCTCAGCCAGAGGCTCTCATCCTGGATCAGGCCACCCCTTTGGAGCCTCATCTGCCCAGCAGTGCCCTCAGCCAGTCGGCTCCCAGTTCTTTCTGGCACATCCAGGCTGACCATGCATACCAGGTAAGTCAATGCCCACCTGCGCCCCAGTGATAAGAATCTGTATTCCTCCTGAAGGTGTTTGGAATTCTTCTCTGGAATTGTTCACCCTAATAAATAAAACAGCCCCTCAGATAATGATTGGGTAGTTAAGTGGCAGGATTGCAGTTCTGAGAGTAGTGGTAGCAAGGTCGATGATTTGAGTTTCAAATCAAGAATAAGGTAAATGCAATGACCTTTCTGAGCATTCGTATTCTTATTCTGTTCGCTTATACTTTGGGGCAATATGTTAAGAGAACGAAAGAATAATGCATTGTTAATGTGTTCATCCTGTAGAGAACAGTAAAGGGATTGGGTATGGTTAGCCTAAAGAAAAGGAGGCTAAGGGGAAACATGATAGCAGTTTTTTCATACTATCATGGGGAAGAGGCTATGGATATATTTTCCAAAGTGCCTGAGGGCAGGGCAAGAACCAGTGAAAGCGCTACAGAGAGAGATTCAGCTTTGAAATAAGGAGTAGTTTTTAGTCCATGAGAGCTGTTAAGCAGTGGAACAGCATGAATCCTGGGGTCATGATTGCACCATCTTTGAAGGTTTTTAAATAAATCCAAAAATAAATAATTTTTTTAAAATTAAAAAAATAAACCCAAAGCACCTGTAGGCAGGACAAGAAGCAATGAGTGGTAACTAATCAAGGAGAGAAACAACCTAGAACTAAGCAGAAATTTCCTGACCATTAGAACAATTAATCAGTGGAACAACTTGCCTCCAGAAGTTGTGAATGCTCCAACACTGGAAGTTTTTAAGAAGAGATTGGATAACCATTTGTCTGAAATGGTATAGGGTTCCTACCTGAGCAGAGGGTTGGACTAGAAGACCTCCAAAGCCCCTTCCAACTCTTGTTGTTCTGTTAAACATTGGACAGCTTTTTGTTGAGATGGTTGAGGATTCCTGCACTGAGTTAGGGGGTTGTCTAAAAGATTTCCAATGTCCTTTTTCCAAGACTGTTTTCAAGTGTTGAGAAAATTCACCGAAAGTGAACATGAAAATGCTCTTCATTTCTTAAGACAGACATTTTTCTCTACTTAGGCTCTGCCATCTATTCAGATTCCTGTATCTCCGCACATATTCACCAGCATTAGCTGGGCTGCTGCAACCTCAACCATTCCCACTCTCTCACCGGTGAGTCTCACATCTTTATACTACTAAAACTCTCATCATGACCTTTAACTGGGTAAAGTGGTACATCGCAGGGCAATAATACCAAGGAACCTCAAGTGGACTAACTTAAAAGTATGCATTCAAAATCTGGGATCCGTAACTCCTGATGGAGTGAAATTTGAGATAGTTATGGCTGCGTCAGTGCTACTGGCAGCTGCTGCTGGGCTACTGCAGTCACATGCTCTTCATCAATTTTCAACATTCTGTAACAGTTTCCCAGCCAGTCTTGCAATCCCTTGCTCCCTCCCCCACCCAGTAGTAGCCACAAACCTGCCTGGTGGAAAAAGAGACCAGGGGTGGGCAAGGAAAGAAGGAAGATTTCCAATTCTCCCTACCAGATGTACACAAGGAATCTCAATGGGGAATTCAATAAGAGGTCAGGTGACATTACTGTTCCCATTGCTTTTTTGACTGCCCTTCATCATCATGTTTCGGTAAGGAAACATG
The DNA here is from genome assembly GCA_003457575.1 of Thermophis baileyi. Taxonomy (NCBI): domain Eukaryota; kingdom Metazoa; phylum Chordata; class Lepidosauria; order Squamata; family Dipsadidae; genus Thermophis; species Thermophis baileyi. Next base: position 4,445,716 of record QLTV01002265.1, on the reverse strand, counting down.
TCTGAAATGACAACCCAATGGGACACAAGTTTTATTTACTTACCTACTTATTTATTATTAAATTTATTTGCCGCCAATCTCATGTCAAATGACTTTAGAATCTAGAAAGTTGTCTGGGTATACCTAAGGAGAGAATCTGGATTAGTTCAGAAGATTGTTTCAGAAATACATTAACACGTACTTGGTGGGTGGCATGTTCTGAGAAAGCTGCGGTTTTTAAAGATCCCTCTATGCATGGTTATCTTACGAAATTTGCTACCACAAATTAAAAATAGATTTTCTTTTTTCTGTATGAGCAAACAGAAAAGTTCAACTGCCTGTCAGCCTGAAAAAAAAAGTCCCCTTTCTCCCAAAATAAGGCATTTGTAAACACAATGTTTCCAGAACATCCAATCCAAGTGGCTAGACAAGGGGTTTTTAGTTTCCAAAACTTTGAACTTGAGTTTGAGTTTGAATTGAACTGAGAGAGAAACATAGAAGTCAACTAGACAGGGAGAATCGGTCAGTTAAAAGTATGATGCAGCATTCGTCAAATAGTGTGATCCTTCCGAGGTGGGTAAAATGAGGACCCAGATTGTTGGGGGCAATGGGCTGACTCTGTGAACCGCTTAGAGAGGGCTGTAAAAGCACTGTGAAGCGGTATATGAGTTAAAGTGCTATTGCTATGGAGGGGGGGGGGGGTCAGCTGCAAATGTTCAGAAGGTGAAAAAAGAGATTTAATCAAATTGTTGTCAAGTTATAGCAGCCTCGTGCAATTTGGAAAGTGTTGCCCAGAACTTCAGTTTTCAAATTCTCTGAATCCTACAATTCTAAAGAGTGCTGAATTGGGAAAGGCAAATGGGAGAAGGCATCCTTCCAATAAAATACCACTTCTTATTTCTTCTCTACATACCTACCTCTATATCCTAGCCTCTGCATAGTAAAGACACATTTCACATGAAAATAAATGTAAAAGGAAATCTCCTTTTTTTCACTCTCCAAACTGATTGCTTCCTTCTTATATAGCTGTGAAAAACTTACATTTCTGGTTGGCTTTATTGGAAGAAGGCCTTTTAGGGGGATTGTGGCCAGTAGAAGAGAAAATGAGAATTAAAGGGAATATCTGCATTGAGAAGCAGCATACCTCAAAAATAATAGCAGCTTGTGTTCTTCCTGGAAGTATCACCTTGAAAAAAAGAATGCTGAACTAGATAGAGTTTCTGTAATCCGGCAGGGCACCAGTTCTCTGGAAATTGATATCTTTATTTTGATATTTTTAAAGAAGAAAATGCCGTAGAAGTATCTAAATAAGACATACTTTTAGAAAGTTTACAATTTTTACCTGAGTAGAAAAACCATTCAAAGTCTTTTAAGACATCCAGCCATGATCATTTAAGGCAGAATAATAAAACCCAAATAAATCAAAATGGTTTTTCTTGCAGGTTCGAAGCCGGTCTTTGAGTTTCAGTGAACAGCCACCCCCGCCTCCGGTGCTGAAATCCCAGCTGATCGTTGCATCCCCCCCAAGAGCACCCAGTGGCACTAGGTAAGACCTGGAGAAGACAGACTGAGCTATTTCAAGCAGGGCTGGGAAATAGCAGATGTCAGATACGCTCATAAAGAAAAATGTTGGGAGGTTGTGCTGTTGGCTTGGGCTCAGAGGAAAGAGCATTCTGCTTGAAATTTTGGCTGTCTCCTGCCAGAAGTAGTAGACAAGCATGGGCTGAAGGATTTTTTTAGATCAGTGGCCTGATTGAGCATAAGGCAGATTTGTATGTTTGGTCATTTTTAGCCGAAGCAAAATGTCTAGATTCATACATGGCAGTAAACCATAAACAACAATGTAATGGCTAGGTACCATGTTTGAATCCAACATTCAAAATACATTGAATCCAATGTATTTCATCAGCCCTAGTTACAGTAGAGGCAACCTCCATTTTCTAGCCTTCAAACAACATTTAGATTGTGCTGCTGAAATTGATGGCAAATGACTTTGATTTGTACAGCACAATCTATTGTTTTTTACTAATTTTAGGAAGAATGGGAAGTGGTGGATAATGTGCACTTGGGGCAGTTGTGGTGTCTTTGAATCAGGATTGTGTAAGCCATAGCTTTATATAAGTAGTTTTCACTTACTGACTGCAATTGGGACCGGCAGCTCTGTCATTAAGCAATTGTAGCTGTAAAGTGGGACCATAGGACTATGTTCAGTTAGGATGTCAGTTCCAACTGCGGTTGTGAAAGTGAATCACCTGTGATTGTTAAGTGCAACATCATGTGTATGACTTACGACTTCCTGCCAGCTTCCCCTTGCTTGTTGGAAGCTGACTGTGAAGGTTGCAAATAGCAATCTTGTGACTGTAGGATGCTGTGACCATTGTAAATGGTATAGTCCCATGATGGCGAACCTATGGCACGCATGCCACAGGTGGCACGCGGAGCCATATCTGAGGGCACGCGAGGCGTTGCCCTATGTTAGCTCCAGCACACATGTGCGCGCTGGCCAGCTGATTTTTGGCCTTCTGGAGGGCCGGGGGAGGCCATTTTCGCCCTCACCAGGCTTCAGGAAAGCCTCCAGAGCCTGTGGATGGCAAAAAACGGACCCAATGGGCCTACCGGAAGTTCGGAAATGAACTTCCGGTAGGCCCGTTGGGCCGTTTTTTGCCCTCCCCAGGCTTCAGGAGGCTTTCCTGAAGCCTGGGGAGGGTGAAAAACGGCCAACAGGCCTACCGGAAGTCCGGAGGCTTCAGTGAGGCCTGCGCACATGCGCAGGGGGCAGCGCGGGGGTGTTGTGCGTGCATGCATGGGGGGAGGGCATTGCATTATGGGTGTGGGCACGCGCACGCGCGCTATCGTGCACGCACACACACTTTTGGCACCCAAGCAAAAAAAGGTTTGCCATCACTGGTCTAGTCTGATAAAAAGAAGGACTAGGGGTGACATGATAGCAGTGTTCCAATATCTCAGGGGCTGCCACAAAGAAGAGGGAGTCAAGCTATTCTTCAAAGCACCTGAAGGCAGGACAAGAAGCAATGGGTGGAAACTAATCAAGGAGAGAAGCAAGTTAGAACCAAGGAGAAATTTCCTGACAGTTAGAACAATTAATCAAATGGAACAACTTGCCTCCAGAGGTTGTGAATGCTCCAACACTGGAAGCTTTTAAGAAGAGATTAGATAACCATTTGTCTGAAGTGGTGTAGGGTTTCCTGCCTAAGCAGGGGGTTGGACTAGAAGACCTCCAAGGTCCCTTCCAACTCTGCTTTTCTATGGTAGAGGAAATGCTCCTGAATCATGCTCACATGACTTGGGAAACTGTGATGGTGACAGCTTTGAAGACTGGTCATAAATCTCCTTTTTCAGCACCGTTTTAATTATGAACGGTCACTGAACAAGTATATGAACTCACCCAGAGGTGTGATTCACCCGGTTCGGACCAGTTCGGGCGAACCGGTAGTGAAAATTTTGAGCAATTCGGAGAACCAGCAAATCCCACCACTGGCTGGCCCCGCTCACCCGCTTGCCCCGCTCGCCGCTCGCCCTGCCCGCTTGCCCCGTCCTCTCGCGCCTGCTCGTCCCGCCCGCTCATGCCCGCCCCGCCCAGTCACTCCTCATCTCGCCTCCCCGGCATAGCTGTTGCTTGTTTGGCTCCTCTTGACCACACAGTCTCTGCGGGCCAGCCAGCTTGCCTGCCTTCCCACGTGGCGCCCACGGGCCAGCCGGTTCCCTCGCTCGCTTTCCTGGCTCCCCAGCCGTCACAGCTCTCCTAGGTCCTCTCCAGTTCCCTCACTGGCTCGCCCACTTTCCTGGCTCCCAAGCCGTCGCAGCTCACCTAGGCCCTAGCCTATACCACGTGGCGCCTGCAGCCCAGCTGCTCTCTGGCTTCCTCGCTCCCAACCTAAGCCTTCACCACTCCCTAGTTAGGTAAGTTTCTGTTTTACTTACATCTCACCCTCGGGGCCGTTGAATGCATTCCCCTTGAGAAATCTACGCTCGCTACCCACGCTCGCCTAGAGAACCCTGCCCTGGCCTCAAACTACACCCTCCCCCTGGGCCGAAGTAATTTACCTGGCCTGTGGCCTGCCGTGCTCGACCGAAGGGCCGCGGGGGTGGTAGCACGGGCGGGGGAGGGAAGCGGGGGCGTGGGGAGAGCGGCATGGGCGCAGGTGGGCTGAAGCAGTTTGGGTAAAGTTCGTACCTTACTGTCCCATCCGTAAAGCGCTGCAGCGGAGAGAAGAAGCTGGGTCGGGCCATTGTCTCGGGAGAACACGTAGAGCGTCTCTCCGAGCGCCCGAGGCTTGCTGTGCTGCGAAAGACGCTCTCCCAGCAAGAGCAGCAGCGGAGAGAAGCAGCCGCTGACCCGGAGAGCACATGGAGCTGCTCCACGTGTTCTCCAGGTTGCCAGCTGTTTTCTCTCCACCACTGCTCTTGCTGGGAAAGCGTCTTGTGCAGCACAGCAAAATTTAGCAACCGTGAGTTGCCGCTTTGGGTCCTGTAAGTCCCATCCGGAAAGGGCTGTGGCAGAGAGAAACAGTATTCAACCTGGCTGCTTCTCTCTGCCGCAGCGCTTTCCGGATGAGACTTAGAGGAAAGCGGCTGCTCATGGCTGCCAAATTTCGCTGTGCTGCGCCAGATGCTCTCCCAGCAAGAGCAGCGGCAGAGAGAAACAGCCGCTGACCCGGAGAGCACATGGAGCGTCTCCCCGAGCGCCCAAGGCATGCCCAGCACCAACAAGGGCTGCAAGAAGCGGCTGCGAGATCAAGCAACATCTTGATGGGTGGGAGGCCTGAGAAAAAATTCCTCCCCCGAGGGCCGCCCGACCGGAGCGCTGCTGCCGCCGCTCTGGAGCTCTCCTTCCGCCGCCGCCGCTGCCGCCGCCGCTCTGAAGCTCTCCTTCCGCCGCCACTGCCGCTGCCACTCTGGAGTTCTCCTTCCACTGCCACCGCCACTCTGGAGCTCGCCTTCGGGATGGATCAGTAAGTTCTTGCTTTGCTCCCCAGGAAGGGCTCTGTCATGGAGGGCTGTGTGCCCAGACCAGGCACTTTCTCTCGGGCCTCCCGCCTCGCATGAGGCGGTGGGAGGAGGAAGTGTGTGGTGGGGAAGGCTGGCTGCAGTTCTTGCAGCCAAAGCCACAATGTCTGCGAACTTGCGTATGTATGAGGTCTTCTGCCATGAGCAGAAGGTTGAACTATAAGACCTCCAAGGTACCTTCTGATTCTAAAGTCTCCAAAACAAGGGAATTTGCTTAAATTGTGTGTGTGTGTGTGTGTGTGTGTGTGTGTGTGTGTGTGTGTGTGTGTGTGAGAGAGAGAGAGAGAGAGAGAGAGAGAGAGAGAGAGAGAGAGAGAGAAATGTGGGGGTGCATTTTGGAGAAGTATCAAGAGAAATGCTAAAAGGGCAATCATTTTTGGATTAAAATCCAAATGAAATTGAGTCTTCAGGGTAAGGAGAGATGAAGAACTTCCAACTGCAGGTTTCTAAAAATCTTATTAAAATGAATGTCTAGAGGCAGCTCTTTAACTCATTAGTCCAGAGAGAGCAGAAGAGATT
>QLTV01002265.1:4409428-4440167 GCA_003457575.1 Thermophis baileyi | reverse complement strand
CTAAACATATTATTAAAATGAATGTCTAGCGGCAGCTCAGCTCCAGAGAGAGCAGAAGAGATAGGGTCCCAATGAGGGTCGTAGCTCAGGAACTCAGGAATAATGGAATAACAGAATTGAAAGGGACTTTGGAGGTCTTCTAGTCCAACCCTCTGCTCAGGCAGGAAAACTGAGGATGCCAAAATCTGAGTGGAGGGCCTGGGAAAGGTGTCAGAATAACAGAATAACACTTAGAAGGGACTTTGTTGGGGGGGGGGACCGTATACCATTTCAGAGAAATGGCGTCCAGTCTTTTCTTAAAAACTTCCAGTGATCGAGCACCCAGAACGTCTGGAGACAAGTAGTTCCACTGGTTAATTGTTCTCACTGTCAGGAAGTTTCTCCTTAGTTTTAGGTTGCTTCTCTCTTTTTTCAGTTTCCATCTATTGCTTCTTGTTTTGCCTTCTGTTTCTTTGGAAAATATATTGCCCCCCCCTTCTTTGTGGCAGCCCCTCAAAAGCCTGTTTTGTGACCTGCCTATCACATTCTTGGGCAAAGCATGTGAGCCATTTCCTCCTTTCAGTGGTCCATGAAAGTATATCTATAGTATGTAGATGCAGATAATAAAGTCGAAAAAAGGTGAACAATATTTTTACAGAACTATAGATACGTTGAGGCCGGGCGTGACAAGGTGTGGCTGGGAGGGGAGGGGCCGGGTGAGGTGCCCCTCGATGTGAATGATGTCGAGTTGGCCACGGCCACCCAGCCACATGACCACCCAGCCACACCCACCCAGTCATATGATGACCCAGTCACTCCCACCCAGCCACATGACCACCAAGCCACACCCACAGAACCGATAGTAAAAAAATTTGAATCCCACCACTGAACTCACCGTACACAAGAATAGGCTCCATTGCAAGTTCTTGGCTATTTAACAAGAGCCTTTTTGTGGCTGGAACAGAACAGTAGCCCTCAAGACTTACGGGTGGAAGGCCCTAGGTTCAGCCCCAGGGTTTGTATCAGATGAGAGAGAGACTTAATTGCTCAGTAGCTATGTATATTCATTGGTTTTCTGTCTTTTGTTTTCTCTAGGAAAGTCCGTGGCGAAGCCAAGAAGTGCCGCAAAGTTTATGGCATCGAGCACCGAGACCAGTGGTGCACAGCCTGCCGGTGGAAAAAAGCATGCCAGAGATTTTTGGACTGAGAAGGATGTATCTGTATTCACACCCCTTTCTGGTGGGAAGTCTCAGAGGGCTCTCTCTCTTGCAGTTACCCAAGAGCAAATAGCCAGATCTCTGTATTTTGGCCACATCCAGGGCTCTGTCGTCTTGGAAGCAATTCCTGGTGCTTTGGCAGAAATCACACGAGCCACGTGTTTATCCCAAGCTCTGTATAGTCTACGTCTGCCAGGTTTTCTAACGTCCAGTGTTTTGTGGGAAAGCTTTTTCTACACGATTTTTTCTTTTTTTTTAAATGACAAATAACACAGCCCCCCCTTCTATCTGTAAATAAGGAGGACAAAGGAAAAAAAAAAGCTGATTGCTTGATTTATCTTACAGACTTGTTTCTAGGTGGGTCCAGGGACCAAAGAACTTTGATCTGTTCCCCAGTATAGGGTGAGGTTGGCTGTGTGGTTGGATCAATGGCTGCAATATGGAGGAGAAAAGCAATTGTTTCACCTCCCCTGAAGTCACGTAACCATTTAGAGAGTGCAAAAGGAGGGACAGGAAGGGAACTATTAGCAGATGAGGACAGTTGCTCTACTAATGGACACTCTGTTTCCCTGTTAATCATCGGATGCCCGCACAGGAATTAGCCATTTGCATCCTTAATGAGCACTGCTTTTTATTTTGTTTTCTTTAGTTGCTGTTGGGAAACAATCATTGCTTTAAATTGTAAGACCCCAAATTCCAAATAACCCTGAAGTGGAAGGAACATAAAAATAATCTGGATTTTCTTAGCAAGTGTAAACCCCCAAAACAAATGCATTCTGTAAGAGTCTTAGAACTATTGATTGATGTAACTGGTGGTTTAAGATGCATCTTGAGCATCCACAATGCAACTTTTATTACCTGGATACTATAGGAATATCACAATCTCCCCATTTCCACTCTACTATGTGGCAGTAAATTAAAGTTCTTCATACTGTATTTTTAAGCAAGAATCTGGGTCAGTCTTGGCTTTCCCAACAGTGGGAATGTTTTCTGGAGTATGAATTTGACTTGTGCATATCACATTTTTACAACTCTGCATTCTTCTGCCTTTATTAATTGGCTCCCCAAATCAGGCCTATCTTCTAGAGAAGAAATAGATGTTTAATTATTAATTGAGTTTCCTATGAATGGTAATGTGTTTGGACAGTTTCAGTTCTCTTCTAATTATCGTAGGAGCCAACAGGTAATGAGCAAAGTAGCAAAGTGCATAAAAACCCATGATTATGCTTTTCCTTCCTCTTCAGGGTCAGCCCACCTTGTGCCAGCAGTCTAAACCTTTGAACACCAAGTGAAGCAGCATTCCAAGTTTTGCATATGAGAAAGCCTGAGCTGTTTTGTAGGGCATGCTGGTCCATGTTCAGTTTCTTGGAATGCCCATTTATTTTGCCCTGCCGCCCCATTCATTGTTTCCATCCCATCTTTCTGGCCACCAAGTGATCCTAGATTCACAGTCTATAGTCCCAGTCTCTCAGGATGTAGTTAGAAGAGAAAGAAATTGGAAATTGGGAGGGACACAGAGATCTGCTGGAAATAGCACTTGAAGACAAGCCAACATTGTCTTAGAATTGATTGGGATTTGATGAGTACAATTTTCAAAGATACTTGAGTCATCTGGGAAAAAATGAGCATTTTCCAAAAAATGTTTTTGGGGGATTGAAATAATAACCAATAATTCCATCATTATAAACTTGTATTTCCTTCATGACCTATTGGCCTCAAAAACCTGAAAAATTGTAATAATCTATCCCCCCACCAGATTTCTGTCTAACTATTCTTGTTATAACTGAGTTTGGGTTAAACTACAGTGAGAGACAGTGGAATTGGAAATGGTTGCCTGCTCTCCCAACATACTTGTTTTGCCTTCACACTTAGTGTTGGTTGTATCATCTACACAAGGAACTGTATAAATCCAAAGTATGTTAGCCAAGCTGTACAATTATTCCTTTCAATTTTTTGTGATTAGCATGTATATGTTAGGATTCATATAGACAGATTTCCTTGCAAATATTGTCTTTCTCTCTCTCTCTTTCTCTCTCTGGTTATCTGGTGGCATGAAGGTAGGCCAGGCAGGATCTCAGTAGGATGGGGGAATACAGTCCAATAAACCAAGTGTTAGATGGATGTTGCAATGGGTGGTAGCCAGCCATATGCCATCAACATAATAGGCAGGGCTGAACTTTTGAGGCAATTGGGTATTTTAAGGAGTGTTATGGGTGCCTTGGCATCTGTTGGCCTAAGCCATGCATTTCTCTTCTTAAATTTCCCAAATCAATTAAAATGGATCTGAATTTTTCAGCCCTGCCACGCAGGAGGGTGGGGGCTCTCAGGGCTGCAGATGATGTGTTGGAGGTGTATGGAAGTTTACATTCAAAGTTGGCAAACTCAAAAATGCATGATCATAGGAGGTGCAATGCTGCTTCAGTGGCAAGCCTAATTAAATTTGATGGCTAGCTTCACCATGGAAGTCATTGTCATGCTATCAAAGAACCATCAGTTTGGCTGATGGGGAAATCTGTTCCTCCATTTCGGAAGTCATGTGGCTTGGTTTGTTTTCATTTTGCAGATGTAAAATGGCAACACCAATAGTAATGATAATGGAAATGGAAAATGAGGTATATTGGTAGATATTTACATTGTTTTGAAGTTGGTTCTCTGCCTCTTTTCTCCCCTTCCCCGAAGCGTTTTGATAATCATGAGCCATAAACTAAAGAGACAAACTTCTCTCTGTAAAATAGTAACTGAGCTATATGTCCTGGAGAATTATAATTTCCTTATATAAAAATGTGAGCCCTTTTATCTTTCTTTGAGGGTACTTTAAGGGATGGGTGGAAGAGTTTGAAAAGGAATTATGTATATTTTTGGTGCTTGTTGATTGCTTTTTTTTTTTTTTTTGTAATCTTGTGCATAATATTCACAGTATGTCAGATTTTATTTTTCTAGCCTGGACATTGGATAGATGCTTAACTGATCTTGTAATTAGTTACAAATTAATTTGTACAAATTGCAAATTAATTTTTTGAAAATTAAAATTGAAATCAGATTTATATAGTGCAAATTCTGAATAGGGAATTTGGGAATATTGAAGTTCAGATAAGAGGTATCACAATTGAAGCTTCAGGTTTATAATAAAATGTGGGATTTAAAAAATGCATTGCTTGGGTCACAATAGTCTGATTTCAGTGAAAATGTCTTGGAACTTTAAAAATGAGGAGCTTGGCTTTGAAAATCATGCTCCATGCCAAAATACTATTCTAGATGAAATATTAGTTTTAGCTTCAGGAGAAACCTCAAGTCTTTTCCTCCCCATTCGAGATACATTTCTCTCACTTCTGCAGCTCTGGTTCAATGAGTTCTTGGGAAACATTGAAAGGGGTTGATACCCTCCCTTCAATAAAAGCAGGGGTCCTTGGTCCTCATAGACAAACCTGGCCCTTTAAAAACTACAAGTTGACCTCATCAAGGACGACCCATTACCAAGATAAGAGTTTACTAGGATTAGTGTCTGGGGCACAAAACCTTAGGCTTCCACCTGTTTCAGGATGCGGGAGGGCCTTGACCTACCAGCCTGTTTCCCATTACAGCCAAGTCAACAGAATTGTCGCTGTGGACCAACCATCTTGGTTCAGTTGTTTGAGTGATGGTCTCTGCTAAGCAAAGCAGCCAGTTGTCATTATGGAGTCATGATTTAGCAAGTGGATGAATGGTCTGACTTAACCATCCAAGAAGATGGATACTTCTTTTTGGAGATCTGTGGCTGATGTTGCTCAGATTAGATTATTGATGCCATTGGCTCAGAACTTCTCTGCTCTCACAAATCAGCCGGATTTTTTCTTTTTCTTTTTTTGGCATCCATTCTTCCTCCTGGCAAACTTTTTGCTGCTTCTTTCTGTCCCCGAATCCAGAATCTCTGGATTTCTCCAATGAAAGTACATCATCTGCGACTTCCAAGATAGAGCCATTCATGTTTGGAGGTTTGGGGCAGTGCAATTGCTTTTTCTTTATGGACTAAACTATAAAACATAAAACACTTGGCAGATCTGATGGAGTTGATTCCTATAAATCCTCTTAATAAAAAGAGAAAATATTAAAAATACATAAATGGGCAAGGACTTTGAAATTGCTCACTTTAACGATAGCACTGCATTGCTCTGATTTTCTATGGCTATCGAAGCTCAAAATATTTTTTAAAAGGGAGATTTTGGCTGCTTTTCTGCAGCTGCCTTCCTTCCTCTTAGTAACTCTCTAGGTGGCATGTCTTAATAGACCAAAGCGATAAGATGCAAAGCCAATCTGTTGCAGGTTGACGATCTCCAAATAATTCTGTGGGAACCTGTGAATTTCAAAGCCATTTCTTCTCAAATTCCAAGACAAGTAAGGCTCCAATTTGACATTGAAAATTGAGTATTGAGAACTAGGCTTGATTAAAATTCAGTCCCCCAAAGTAACATTAAAGTTTGAAAATCCCAACATTTTTAACTGCTCCTTCTGCTTCAGCCATTCTGGTATGGGTGGATCCTTGTATCAGAGTAAAATTGTTTTTTTTTTTCTGATTTAGGAGAGGCACCTCTCAATTTCGTGTTGAATCAGGAGAGTAGTCAACGAGTATCTTCAGATTGAGATTTAAAGATCAGTTTGTTCACTGGCAAAAGTCTGGGTCTTATGCTTACAAAAAGCAGGGTTTTTTTGGGGGGGGGGTAGCTGTTGTTAGAATGTGATTAAAAAGTTGTGGGGAGAAAAGGCCCTATAAAAGAATAAGCAGCGAAACACTGAAGCCTCTAGAACAATGTTTCTCGTCCTTGGCTACTTTAAGTTGTGTGAACTTCCAACTCCCAGAATTCCCTGACCAGCATTGGTGGCTAGGGAATTCTGGGAGTTGAAATCTTAAAGTGGTCGAAGTTGAGAAACACTGTTCTGGAATATAGGATATCCCTGTTATGCCATGACAGATTCTTGGAATCAAAGTGTTACTCCTTTTACTATGGTGTCAAAGGAATATGTGCCATTTGCTGGTGAGGTTAGGAGCATAACCGTCTCCAAAGCATGCAGTTCAGTGCTGTCCTCTTTTTTGAACAAAAAGCCAGCCTTTCTCAAATGCCTCATCCCCCCCACCCAATTTATAGCACTTAATTTTGGAGAGTGAAAAGAAAAGCTAGCCTTCCATGGGAATATATTTGTTACCAGTATTTTTTAAATAGGACATGTTTTTTCCCCTTCTTTTTTTTTTTCGTGAGCTATGCGGTACAATTAGACTGGACAATGTATGTCAGTGATTTTCTTTCCCCCCCCTGTATTTCTGTTTTTTAACCAAGAAACTTTGGAATATAATTCTCTTCCCTCCTTCGCCCCAACTATAACCTCCCCACAGGAAGGGAAAGTTGGAAGGAAGCAATTTTAGGAAATACTGCTTCCTAAATAATGGTGTTGTAAATGTTGTATTTGCAGTGGAGACCATCCTGTTTTCCCTTCATAGGAAGAACCTCGTTTCTTGGGGGCAGCCATTTTGCAAGGGCGGCCTGTATATGTCACTAGTCCACATTGTGAGTTGAAGAAACTGAGGTGCTCTGTCTTAAGTTCATTTCTGCCTCTTCTGCTCGCAGGATTGTCTGTTTCCCAACCTTTGCTCTTTCTTGCAATAGGCCAAAGAGAGAATGAAAGAGATTCCTATCTGTATCCAAGCCACTCCTTTTTATTCTTTTGTGAAAATTTTAAAAAAAAATGCTTGCCATTTCACAAATGCAACTGAGACTTTTCTCCTGGCTTTGAAAATAGCAAAAGAAAAAAAAAAAGAGTTTTCGGTTATTTAGACTGTCTCCTTTTCCCCATTTTTGTCCAGCCCAGTCTTTCTGATTACTTGAAACAAGGCTAGTTTTTCTGTTGGATTTGCACGGAACCTGTGGGTAGTGAATGGACACACTCCCTGTCGTCTTAGGACAGAGGTCCCCAAACTTGGCAACTTTAAGACTTGTGGACTTCAACTCCCAGAATTCTCCAGCCAGCATAGCTGGCTGGAGAATTCTGGGAGTTGAAGTCCACAAGTCTTAAAGTTGCCAAGTTTGGGGACCCCTGTCCTAGGAGCATAACTCATTTCCTGGGTCAATAGGATGCATCAGGACCCTACTGAGTGCAGCTTCCCAAAATAAGGTCACTAAGGTTTGTTTTTATTACTGAATTAAGAACATTAGTGTATTTCTGATGCCCAGAGGATTTTAGCTTTAATATAGTAATCATTCCGTGGTCCTCTTGTCTGAATTAACGAGTGGTGCAGCAGTCTTTAATTCTTCCATTTTGATTTTAGTTACTTTGGATTACAGCAGTGTTTCTCAACTTTAAGCTGTGAGGACTTTAAGCATGCTGGGAGTTGAAGCCTTCACAGCTTAAAGATGCTGAGGTTGAAAAACGCTGGTTTACAGGATTGATTTCTAAATCTTATATCCATTTTTTCAAAAATTAATTCGAAGATCTAAGATCTGCAAATACCACTGTGTGCTGCGTAACTTTTTTTTTTTGAGGGGATGGGGGAAAATGACTTGTGCACGCATATATAACCATTTTATTAGCGCTAACCAGGGCCTATTTTCTATTCATGCTGTGCACTGTGAACCCTTGATTTTGTTATTTCAAACAAAAGCCACCAATGTTATGTAGCAAAATCAGGATACTGGAAATACCACCAACCAGGTGTCCATCTGCTGGGTCGGACTCCACCTCCCATAATTATTAATCCGCATGGAGACTCGGGATGATGGAAACCAAAACACCTCGATGAGGCTTAGATGTAGAACTCCAAAATCCAATTACGGTAATTTCATGTGTCCAATTTTTTTAAAAAATGTCTTTGCTTTCAAATAGGAGAAGTGGAATTGATTTCCAAATAAAAGGGCTATATGATTGCACAACGGTGTATATATATGTGTGTACTGAGTGCAGATGTGCGTGAGTGCCATGCCTTGTTAGGCATGTGGAGACAGTTTGCCAGCTCATCCTCTGGGATCAACATGCAATTCTAGGCAGATAGGATTCTCCCCTAAAACTGAATGCACACATTAACTCCAGTGCAGGGTAGAGAACTAGGAAACTATTTGTATCTTATCATTCTGCTTTTACATAGAGCAACACAAAGTGAACAGGAAGCCCCAGAACTAGCTTTCTTAGAAGATCAAGAATAAGTCTGTTAAAACCTCAGTTGTTAAGATCACCTTAAAGCTGTTACTCGGTTGGTTTTCTGAGCTTGAGATTGGTGAGTCTGGCTTTTTGAACGTCTTAAGCATGAGAGATTTTTTTGGGGGGGAAAAGAAAGGAATGAAGGTAGGAGTGGCTGGATAGTTCTTGTAATCTGCAAACCGCTGCTCTTTCGATGGTGATATGCTATCAAGCCTAAGGGGAGGGGGAATCTGTTGTATCGTGAATTGCTATCTAATTGGAGCTTTTCTTTTGATTGTCTTCCAAGTATTATTTTTTATTGTAAACAAAAAATGTGAAATGTAATTTTTACAACAGCAATATGAAATATATTTTATAATAAAAGGATATGGCCTGGTAGATGCCGGTTTCTGTATTTTTTTGCTCCTTCTCGGGAGGGAGGGTGGGTAGGTAGGCCTACATAAAGGTGATTCTTCCGCCTACTTTTCCAGAAGACTATTGACTCATAGTCCCAACTGGTCAGGATTTATATGGAGGCATAGAAAATGGACTTTTAAACTAAACCAGGCTACTGGTACAACTATTACCCCAATAGCCAGACTGGACTATTCATGTGGAGCTGAGATGTCTGGCCAGATGTACTTCTTGAGAGTCTACTATTTGAAGAAGTCTTTTGTTGAACAGTTTTTCCTGTTAGAAAGTTCTGATACCTAACTAAATTCTACTTCATTGTAATTTAACACTCTGCTCAAAAGCTGAGGGATATCTGTCTCTATAACTAAAGGGGGCGTGGCACCAGGGGTGAAATGCTCCCAGTTCGGGCTTGCCTGCGGGTCGCCGAACAGCTGATAGCAACGGAAGCGGGAGACTTCGCCCGGACGCCGCCATTTGGGTGCTTTTACCCTCTGCGCATGCGCAAAGCATTCTGCGCATGCGCAGAGGGTAAAAGAACCCAAATGGCGGCGGGTGGGCGAAGTCTCCCGCTTGTGTCGCTACCGGCTATCCGGCGACCCGCAGGCACGGCCGAACCGGGAGCATTTCACCCCTGCAGTGACGGTGGCACCAAGATGGCGGGCTAACGCGCGCGGCGACCCCCGTGAAAGAGTTGTTCGACCCCCAAAGGGGTCGCGACCCACAGGTTGAGAACCGCTGAACTAAGATAACTCCTAATGAGTGACACTTTCCTCCCTGTGACATTTTTCAAGCTAGAAATTTCTTGATTAGTACACAAGTATACTTGTATAATTGAGCAGAAGGTAAGAGTGTCTCAAAATGCATTTGTACTGGTGTAGGTACAAAGGTCATCCAAATAGGGAACTGGCGCCCCAAAGCTTCATATGATTCCTCTTAAAGCAGATAGATCTGCATATATTTCAACCAAGGGACCTCCACAATAGCTATCAAGATTAGTAGTGTATTAGAGCAGAAACTTTGGTGGATCTTCAGATAAATGTGGCCAGTTCTCAAGTGTTGGGCAGGCTAGTAAGTGTAACTGGATATAGAACTCTCTGCTACAAACATAGTTTAACATATAGCAGCTCCAACTCAGTTGCAATTAAATGAAGGGTACAATGAGTGTTAACAGCAGTGGAAATTTTAGACAACCTGAAAGTGCAAAGAACAGTCTCTAAGGTTAGTTGTGATAAGCAGCTCCATAGCAGGAAGATATGCAAACTAGAAAGCATCATTTTCTCTTTCAACAATGGTTAATAATGGTAAGTTTTGGTCCATCTAGTGTTTCTACTACAGGATGCTATTTTTTATTACTCTAGTTAAACCACTAAGGTTGAGTGATCTTAAATCTTTCTGCCCCAAACTTCAAGAATGCCAACATGGAATGAGTGAAGACATATTGTTTTATAGCACACCATACTTAGGTGTATGCATGTCTTTTTTTAATGAACTGAAGTAGGGTGAGGTATGGCTAGGTGTGGCATTAATAGGAGATCTTCATGGAATTTCCTACCTCATTTTTAACTGCGATGAAATAATGGCTACACAAACATCACGTGCCAGGAGATGAAACACCTCTGGGCTGACTTGTTAACTAGTTGGATAGCCGACTCCTTGGGCTGCCCAAACGTTGGACAGAATTGTGGGAAAGAAATTCATTGCTAGAGTTGGTTGCCTGCCTACAGTATAAAGACGCTAATCATGGTTAAAGACCTAAGCAAGACAGGAATAAGGAAGCTGCCCACCTGTTCATGTTAACCAACCAGAGTAGTTTAACAATTCAGGCAAATTTGTCACCAGTGTCCCCATGATATTTTTTCCCCAATTTTTTATTCCACGAACGTGATTTTGTGCAACCTCATTAGGTCTTGAAAGTTCTAGACTGAGCATTAGTTTCTTAGACCAAAGTCAGTTTGCTACTTTTATGCTTCTGTTGTAGTCAAGCTGGACCAAGCAAAGCAGAACAAAAAAGGTGACCAAGTGTCTGTTCCTAGTATATAATTCCTAGCTGTACTATTTTCCTAAATCAATACACATCAAGATACTTTAAAACATTACATAAAGTATATTATTTAAGACATATAAAACAGTTGTCAATTAATTTGTTTCAGTGATCAGTTTTGAAACCCAACTTAAAAAATATACAAAAAACAATTAGTTAAGAAAGAGATGTAAATTAAAGTGTAACAGCAGGGTTTTAATCTCTTGGTGATTCCATTTTGTAAAACAATGATTTAAGTTATATTAAATAAATGAAACATTCTCCATAGTGGGTGGAGTTATCATCCAGGATGGGTTGACCTCGTCCAATCATCTGAGGACTGAGTCTGTTAATTTGAATTCAGGGACTCCGCCTTGCCTGTAATCCCGTTACGACTCAGTCCTCAGAGAGGTTGGACGTGCTTTCATCCCTTGCTGGATTCCTTCAGTCTTAATTTTTTCACAGTGAGTCCCTGCTCTCCTGCTGTCACAAGCCTTTTTTCTCAGCAGCTAAAGGCACCCGCCCATAAGATTGGCTACTGTGCCTGGATCTGCTGTGTCACAGGTGGCATTGAACCACACGGGGCCTGACCCTTGGTTCTGCCATGGGGGTTTGGCTCTCCCCCCCCACCCTTGGGGTTCTTTATCCATCGGAGGATTGACACACTCTGAGGGCAGAAAGGTGGTCTGGAGAGCTTCTGCACTCTCCCCCTCCCAAACAATGAGCCACCGGGAGGTTGGAATCTTTTTTCTGCGCTTCAGGGCATTTTGAACTGCTTCCTGCTTTCCTGCCCAGCGCGATTGCCTCTATTGCGATCCGACCACCATATGATTGTCACCCCGTTCGCAGGGGCTAATTAGCTGCAGCCGGCCGGTTGAGTGCTTGCATTCCCTCCTACAGCGGATTGTCGCTCCGGAATGCTGGTTTTTTATGCATTTTGATTTACGAGCTCTCTAATTACCTGCTGTGTGCCTTAGCGGCTCCTTTGGAGTCGCACTTCTCCCGGCGGCTCATTTAGCCTTGTCAGGCTTTGGAAGATTGCTTTCGAGTCCCACAACGTCCTTGGGGCTCTGTTTTCACCGTCTTTTAACATCGGCGGCCATTTTTAGTGTGGAAAAAGGGCGCGAAACAGCGGGCGGCCATTTTATTGCCATTTTTAGTGCTCATTATTGCTCCGGCGGCCATTTTTGTTGAGGGAATTCCCCGGCGGCCATTTTAGGGCCCAAATTCCACAGGCCTTCTTCCGAGTCAAGCTAACGGCCATTTTTATTGCCTTTTAATTCCTGACGGCCTGGTTATTGCATACACGACCACTCAAGTCAGGCGCTTATTATTACTGCTTGCCTGCAGGGGGTTATCTTTTGCAATTCATCCCACAAGTCCCCTTAATTACCGGCCAATATGACAGCCAAGCCTACCAAATCTGGCAAGAGCAAGTCTAAATCAGGCTCCCCGCCCAGGGACGAGGAACAACCAAGCACGTCCAGGGCTGCAGAGGCTAGGCGAGAGGAAAGACCGCTCCATCCCAACTGGTCTAAGGCTACCGAACGGGATGAGAGGCGCCGCGACAAGGCACTTCAAAAGATATGTGCCCAGTCAGATACCAACAGGCCCAGTCATCAAATTTCTTGTCCTTCTGAGGGCGTCACAGCAGCCCTGCGGTCAGATCGCCTTTCTCTGGACCATGCCCAGATTGATCTGTCCTCCACCAATATCTGGGGCGGACCAGAAACTTCGGGTGTTCGCTTGGCTCCTCAACAGCCTTTGCCGCTGCAGAGTGGGGCTTCATCTGCCAGCTCAGGAAGTGCACCTTCATCAATGGTGCTCCCTATGGACCTGGCATCCTTCCAGGCTTTCATGTCAGCAGCCATAGAGCAGGGCATTGTAGCGGGTCTTGCTCGAGCTCAACACCGCCCGGGGGGACACCCTGAGGTCACTTGCACGGGCCCAGGGCCTTCTGTCCCAGGTCACGCTTCTGTTGGCCGTGATTTGTCCAGGGGTTCCTCAGAGGAGGAATGCTCCATTGTCTCTGAGGGAGGTGGTCAGCTGGAAGTGGACCTGTCAGAGGACAAGGGGTTTGCTTCGGAGCCCCCTCCTTCCTCGTTCTTATTCAACCCGGGGCTTTTCAGCTCCCTTCTCTACAAAGCCAAGCTGGCCGCTGGTTTTGAGGATCCACCTACGGCTTCCACCTCCACATCTTTTCCTACAGATCCTCTGTTTGCGGAGCCGACTCAAGAACTGGAGTTGGTTCCAGCGCCCTCTCTATTTGTGGAAACTGTCAAATGCCAATGGTCTTCACCAGCTTCGGGGCCCCTGCCTTCAGCAGCAGACCGACGTTTCTTCAATGTCGCTTTGACGCTTGGCAATTTGTTGCAGCTTCCCTCAGTTGACGCTCCTGTGACGGCTTTGCATTCACCTAACTCTATGCTGGGGGATTCGGAGGAGCTCCTTCGTCCTGAGGATCGCTGTTCGGAGCAGGCACTCCGAAAAGTCCACCAGGCGGCGGCCTGGGCTGTCCGGGCGTCAGCCACGGCCTCATTTTTTAATCTGTCTTCACTGATCTGGCTGAGACAGTTGCAAGAGCACATTTCTCCATCCGTTTTGAGGGCTCAGCAGGACCTCACTAAGTTAATGGCTGCTGCCCAATTTTCAGCAGATGCCACCCTCCAGGCCTCAAAGTTTGCCTCCAAGGCCATTGGCGCCTCCATGGTCTCCCGCAGGCTACAGTGGCTGAGACTGTGGCAGGCGGATGTCCGCCACAAGTGGCGCTTGGCGTCTGCCCCCTTCCAGGGCTCGCAGCTATTTGGGGAGGCACTGGACCCCATTTTAGTGGAGTCCAGGGACTGCAAGAAGGTCTTACCTTCTCACGACGGGGCAGTGTTAGATCTGCTCCTTACCCCCACCGTTCCTTTCATGCCCCAGATCAGGCCTCTTCCTTTTCCCGGGGTCAAAGTCAGTATGAGTGGAGGAATCAATCCTTTCCGGACAAGTCGAGCCAGGGTCGGTTCTCAAAACGTCCCTTCAGGGGCAGTAGGGGACTCCCCTTCAGACGAGGCAAGTAGCTTGCCGTCTGATCCTCCCATTTGGGGTCACCTGGCCCTCTTTGGCACCAGGTGGGAGGCAATTACTCAGGACAGGTGGGTCCTAGATACTGTTTCCAACGGCCTGCGTCTGGAATTTCTCTCCCTTCCCCGTGGTTTTTTCTTAGATGTCCGATGTCTAGGGACCCCTCCAGACATCGTCTCATGGCTTCTGCCATACAGCACCTGCTGGACATTCGAGCCATCCAGCAGGTGCCTCCAGAACAGATCGGACAGGGGTTTTACTCCATTTTGTTTCTGGTCCCTAAAACCTCGGGGGGATGGAGGGCAATTTTGGATCTGAAGCGTTTGAACTACTATCTTAAGTACCGGCGATTCAAAATGCACTCGCTCAGGTCCATGCTGTTGTGCGTCCACCAAGGGGATTTTCTGTCATCTTTGGACCTTACTGAAGCCTACCTGCATGTCCCTATACACGCAGATCACCAGCAGTACCTCCGCTTCTGCTATGCAGGTAGGCATTTTCAGTACAGGGCTCTCCCATTTGGCCTATCCTCAGCACCCCGCGTCTTCACTAAATTGCTGGCAGTGGTGGTTGCCCACTTGCAGGCTCAACCTGTGCATGTCCACTGTTATCTGGACGATTTGTTAATTTTGGCGCAGTCTCAACAACAGGCGCTGTGCCATCTCCAGATAACTACCCAGACGTTGCGACACCACGGGTTCTCAGTCAACTTAGCCAAAAGCCATCTTGTCCCGGCTAGTTCTCTGGTCCACCTGGGGGCCCTGATTGACACCTTGGAATGCAGAGTCTACCTCTCCCAGGAGAGGCAGGATAGTATTAGGGAGCTCTCTGCTCAGCTACAGCAACTACCTTCTGTTCCGATTTCGCTGTTGTCCACTCTCCTGGGGAAGATGATTTCGGCCATCGACATCGTCCCTTGGGCTAGACTGCATTCCAGGGACCTTCAGTGGTACCTCCTACCCTATCAGAGGGCGGGGCAGGCCACCTCCCCTGCTAGGGTCCTTGTGCCCCCAAACATTCGACGATCCCTGTCCTGGTGGCTGTCGCCGGCCCTTTCAGGGGGGTGCCTCTTTAGGGAGCAATCTTGCATCACGGTTACCACAGATGCGAGTCTTTTTGGTGGCTGCATCCCTCCATCTTCTGGGACCTGGTCAAGGTCTTTGGTCTCCCAGCAGTCGACCTATTTGCAACCCCAGAGA
The DNA here is from genome assembly GCA_003457575.1 of Thermophis baileyi. Classification (NCBI taxonomy): domain Eukaryota; kingdom Metazoa; phylum Chordata; class Lepidosauria; order Squamata; family Dipsadidae; genus Thermophis; species Thermophis baileyi. The sequence goes on along the minus strand of QLTV01002265.1, from coordinate 4,425,132 downwards.
ACACCCAGCTTCCTCGCTTCCTGTTGAGGTTCCTGTCATGTGGATCAGAAGCTTGCAATGCTCTTCGCGTTCCCTGGCCGAGGGAGTTGCTCTACGCCTTCCCCCCCATCCCGCTGATCTCCAGGGTCATTCAGAAGGTTCTGGCTGAGCGGGCAGAGATTGTGTTGGTGGCCCCACACTGGCCCAGGAGGCCGTGGTTTGCCGATCTCTGGACCTTGTCGGTGGCACCGCCTTGGCGGCTCCCTGTATTCCAATCATCACTCAGCCAGGGGGGCTTCTCCCATCCAGACCCGGGTTGGCTCCATCTGACCACCTGGCGGTTGAGCGGGGCATCTTAATCTTGCAATAGTTCTCGGACAGAGCCATTGAAACCATGTTGGCTTCCTGGAGCCAGTCTATGGTCCGTATTTATGCTGCCACCTGGAAGGCCTTCAACCTTTGGTGTACTAAGGTGGGTTGTTCCCCTGTTCAGGTGCCCATCCCGAAATTGGTTGATTTTCTGCAGGAGGGTTTGGACAAGGGCTTGGCTCCAAATACCCTTAGGAGGCAGGTGGCTGCTCTATCATCTGTGTTAGCATGCGGGCAGTCAGGTTCCTTGTGCCAGGTTCCGGCCATCCGGCAGTTTCTCAGAGGCGCAACCAACTTATGGCCGCCTGTGGTCCACCGCTTTCCCATGTGGGATCTCACTAAAGTGTTGAATGCGCTCACTAGGCAGCCCTATGAGCCGCTCCGGTCAGCCTCCTTGCGGCACCTTTCTTTTAAAGTGGCCTTTTTGGTGGCTATCACCTCGGCCCGCCGCATTTCCGAGTTAGCGGCCCTTTCTGTACGCAGGGACCTGTGTGTGTTCCACAGGGACAGGGTGGTTCTCCGCTTCGATCCGGCCTTTGTGCCCAAGATCAATACCTGGTTCCATCGGGCGGAGCTGGTACTGCCCAGTTTTTGTCCGCACCCTCTCATCCGCTAGAGCGCAAGTGGCGTAAGCTGGACGTCTGGAGGGCTCTCCGAATTTATGTTAAGAGAACTGCAGAATTTCGCAGGTCAGAGTCCTTATTCGTCGCTTTTCTACCTGCGACTTTGGGTCAGAAGGTGTCGTCGACGACCATCGGTAGGTGGCTTCGAGGTACCATTGCAACTGCCTACGACGCCTCGGGGACCCCCCATCCGGCGCGGATAACAGCCCATTCTAAGCGGAGTGCGGCGGCTTCGGTGGCATGGGCTACCCAAGCTTCTCTGGAGGTGTGCAGGGCGGCTACTTGGGCGTTGCCTTCCCAGTTTATCCGCCATTATAGGATTGATACCTATGCTTCGGCGGACGCCGCCTTTGGGCGCCGCGTTTTACAGCGGGTGTTGGGAGGTGTGTAACTCTGAGCCCTGTATTTTCTCCCCTCCCATGGACAGATGACTTGGGTATGTCCCATCCTGGATGATAACTCCACCCACTATGGAGAAGGGGCATTGATCCTTACCTGATACGCCTCTTCTCATAGGGGTGTGGAGTTATCATCCAGTCCCACCCAGTGTCAGGGCTCCTATTGTACATTGTTCTGTGACTAACCTTTTATTTGCCTGGTTGACTTGGGATGTTAGCCACGCTGAGTCTGTTTATTTTCCATTGGATGACTACCACGTCGTGTCGGTGTCTTCGGCTTTGTCGTAACTGGGGATTACAGGCAAGGCGGAGTCCCTGAATTCAAATTAAAAGACTCAGTCCTCAGATGATTGGACGAGGTCAACCCATCCTGGATAACTCCACACCCCTACGAGAAGAGGCGTATCAGGTAAGGACCAACGCCCCATCTCAAAAGAAACACTATCAATTTCCCAACAGTTCTGTTACATCTTAAGAAGTCACACAATTTCAGCAATACTATTCAACAAGGAATCTAACCTTTCAGTTTGCTAATGCCTGTACTTTACATATTTTATGAAATTTACGACTTTACAGGTATTGCATATTTGGACATCAGAGGTAGTCCTCATTTAGCAACTATTCAAAGTTATGACAGTGCTGAAAAAGTAACTTTGGGACCAGGTCTCAAATTTATGATCTTCACAGGTCTGTAAAGCAAAGGAAAGCCGACGTAAGGTCATAAGCAGTCAACTCACTTACTGATCATTTATTTAATGACTGAGCTGCTGGTCTCAACTGTGATTGTTGAACAAGGACTATCTATATTTACTGAACTAAACAAATATGTAGTATGCAATTTAAAGTACCAACTTTTTTCCTCAAGATCTCTCTTATCTCAGAAGCCCCCTTTTGCATTTTTCCTTGCAGGCATTGCTTATCCTTCTCTTAATTGCCGGTGTTTCTTTTCCCCTTCTGCCCTTGCCTCAACTTAGTACAGACCTTGATCAGAAATATTCAGTCCTATTTCAATTATCTGCATTTCTACTTTGACCTTTTATTGGCTTACAGCACAATTCTATGCAAACCTGCTCAGAGGTTAAGTCCCATTATGCAGCTTATCTCCAGGAATGTATTAAAAATTCCTAGTAATCAATTACAGACCTTTAAAGCTTTAATGTATTAAATCTTTCCCCTTTGCTTGGAATTGCATCTGGATGCTTTTTTCCATTCTGTAGGTTATTACACTAATTTCATTCTCTTCTCGTAAAAGCTATGACTGGCACTGCTGGGGGAAACAGCATGGTTTATTTTACTCCACACAATTATTTTATATGAATTTAGATGGTTGCTCTGAAAGTGTTTAAAAATTTCTTACAGGTATATACTCTGTCTACCTTTTGTTCAAAAAGAACGTTCTTCGCAAGCAATGTAAAATTTAATTACTCATACTTTTCAATTTAAACAATGCGTTAGAATTACCAATCTATTTCTAATCTACATTTGAATGACCACAGCAGAGATTTCTTAAGAGAACGAGTACCAACAAAATAACTTTTTCATATGGCTACCTTCAAAAATACAATTAAGTCTACACAGGTTGGTGAAAAGTCCAAGTTAAATATTTCGAAGTAATGCTTGTTCTCTGAAGATCTTTCTGCGCATATAAACATGACTTCTTCTCTGCATAGGTTTACTTCTGCTTGATAAAACAAAAGCTTTTCCTACTGCAATCTTTTATTGTCTCTCCCTGGTGTGTATCTTCTGATGTAAAGTTAGGCTTGTGTTTCGACTGAAGCTCTTCCCACACTCTAAGCATTTATAGGGCTTCTCCCCCGTGTGAATCCTTCTATGTGAAACAAGATCTGTGCTCTGTCCAAAGTACTTCCCGCACTCTGAGCATGGATATGGTTTCTCTCCTGTGTGGATTCTATGATGCCTAACCAGGCTGGACTGAGTGGTAAAACTCAGGCCACAGTCTGAGCAGCTGTACGTCTTTTCCCCAGTGTGAATCCGCTTATGTTTCACAAGGCTTGAATGGTCCCGGAAGCTCAGGCCACAATCCAAGCAGCTGAAGGGTCTCTCTCCGGTGTGTGTCCTTTGATGCGAAGAAAGGCTTGTGCTCCGACTGAAGTTCTTCCCACACTCCAGGCATTTGTACGGCTTCTCTCCTGTGTGGCTTCTCTCGTGCTTAATAAAGCTTGACTGATCAGAAAAGCTCTTGTTGCAGTCTAAGCAGCTGTACGGTCTCTCCCCGGTGTGGATTCTCTGATGCAAAGTCAGGCTTGTGCTTCGGCTGAAGCTTTTCCCACACTCTAAGCATTTATAGGGCTTCTCCCCGGTGTGGGTTCTTCTATGTGAAGCAAGGTCTGTGCTCTGACCGAAGTATTTCCCGCATTCCATGCACCGATATGGTTTCTCTCCTGTATGGATTCTCTGATGTCTAACTAAGCTTGACTGAGTGCTAACGCTCAAGCCACAGTCTGGGCAACGGTAAGGTTTTTCCCCAGTGTGAATCCGCTTGTGTTTAATAAGGCCTGAATGGTCCCGGAAGCTCAGGCCACAATCCAAGCAGCTGAACGGTCTCTCCCCAGTGTGTGTCCTTTGATGTGAAGAAAGGCTTGTGCTTGAATTGAAGCTCTTCCCACACTCTAGGCATTTATAGGGCTTCTCCCCTCTGTGAATTCTCTGATGCAAAGGGAGGCTTGAGCTGTGACTGAAGCCCTTTCCACACTCCAAACATTTGTAGAGTTTCTTGTCTTCCAGAAATGCTTGACCATCACCAAGGTTTTGGTTCCAATTCACACTCTTCCCAAATTTGACGTTTTTATTTGACTTTCCCTGTGTATGGATTAACTGGTGAATATTCAGACAATTGTTACACCTCTTATCTGTTTGGCTGCTAGGCTGAACTGGGGTTTCACTGAAACTTCTACCTTGAGAACTAATAGATTTATCAACTCTTTTCTCCACAAAACTTCCTTCTTCTCCCATTGGCCTACTTTGATTCCAAAAATTCTCTTTCAGTTCCTCAGCTTTGACTCTTTCTGATTGTTTCCCATCATTCTCACTCTTCCATCCATTATCCACTGGAATAAAAAGAGAAATCCAACAAAATGTCTAAGTACATATAACAGACATTGTGTTATATATCTGGTTAGATTCTTGGGCTCAACTTATTTTCCCAACAGTTAACTAGTCCTCTAGGTCCTTCCTAGGTAATCTGCTAAAGGGTTTATCTCTCCTTCCATTAGGATTCTGACTTACATAATAATGTAATAATAATTCTGACGTATATAATCTTAATGCCTCTTTTCTGAAACATGCTTAATCAGCTAGAACCTCAGTACTCTACATCAGGGGTCTCCAACCTTGGCAACTTTAAGACTTGTGGACTTCAACTTCCAGAATTCCTCAGCCAGCTTTGCTGGCTGAGGAATTCTGGGAGTTGAAGTCCACAAGTCTTAAAGTTGCCAAGGTTGGAGACCCCTGTTCTACATCTCATTAGCAGTGATTTTGGCAGCACACTGCTGCTTTAAATTGCTATTTTAGGAAAACAGACTCTCCACCCCACTTTTCCCATGAAATACCCGGTATCTTATGAATCCTTGTGTCAGTCAAATACTGGTAAGCTTTATTGTATCACTAACCCCCATCCCTTTTGACAAGAAAGCAGCAGTAGGAGAAGCTTCACCACTATAGCTGTAATGGGAATGAGCTTGGGAGACAGGAAGAAGAGTGCAGCCTAGATAGTACAGCAGTCTGATAAAATTTGTATCTGAAGGAGGTGTGGTGAAAGCATCTCAGAAGGGATCTTCTCTAGTTTTTGGGAGAGTAAAAGTGAAGAAAGGAAGAGGTACTTTTAGTCTTTCAAGATTCTGTTAATGTGACCTTATAGTAGAATTAGTCATCATAGTACTGCTTCATAACAGAACTACCTCAAAGGGCTAACAATAGCCAATTCATGTTGGAGAGACACGTCTCTGGGTTGCCAGATCTTGGAATAAACAAAACTGGTTTTTTTAGTTGTTTTTCTCTCTATATTGCAGAGTTATTTAATCAAAACAGAATGTCTAGATTTAGGCATGCCCACAACTCATTGGGTCAAGTTAGCTTTAATTCTATGCATAACTGGTTTGAGGGTGAATTTTATTGAGTGTTAACTAACTGGGTCAATTGGCCTCTTTTGTGTTACAACAAAAAACCCTAACCCTAACTCTGCCGCCAGCTGCACAGGCCGTTGGCGGACCACAACACTAATATCTAATCGTCCTTTCTACTGACCAAGTTCAATTTTGTTGGGATCAAACAGCTGTCCTCATTGTCATTGTTGTATCAGAAGCACTGAAGCGCTTCCGGGTTGAAAGGTTTAGCCAAGGGACATCACTGTTGCCTGGGGGAACCCAGCTGGAGCCTCCTTTCATGGCCCCATTAATGAGCCCACCAAAGTAGTACCTATTTATCTACTTGCATTTGCACACTTTCGAACTGCTAGGTCGGCAGGAGCTGGAGCGAATCATGGGAGCTCACCCCATCCCACAGCAGCATTCGGGTCTCAAGCGTGGGCTTGCAAATTGTCAACCCAACATTCCAACCGTGAGAGCTACCGTGCTTGGTTAGCTCTCCTAAAAGCATCAAAAATTAAGGCTACAAATTTGGTGCTTCAAAAATCCAGATGACTCTACATGACAAACAGACTTCTAACTTTGCTATCATTTGCTGTGGTCTGAAGTTTTGCAGGTCTGGTAACTTCACCAAAATGCCAAACTAGGGATCTCATTGAATTTCAGTGTTTTGATTTGTACTATTGTGCTAATTAGGTGCAGGCAGTAGCTTTTATGTCCATGCTGTTGACCTTTATGCTGTGCCGTACTTTTTTTTTCTTTTCATTTTGTCTGAGAGTAAATCCAGATAATTGGATGTACCGTATTTTTCGGACTATAAGACACACTTTTTTGTCTCCCAAAAGGGGGTGAAAATGTCTGCGTGTCTTATAGACCAAATATTGCTGAAGCCCTGCCCACCCGCCAGCAGTTTTTTGGCCTCCGCACGCCCCGTGTTCAGGCCTTTTTTCGGCCTTTTTTTCGGGCCTTTTTCGAGGCTTTTTTGGCCCGTTTTCTAGGCTTTTTTCGGCCCGTTTTCGAGGCTTGTTTCGGGCCGTTTTCGAGGCTTTTTTCAGGCTGTTTTTGAGGCTTTTTGGGGCCATTTTCAAGTCGTTTGTGAGGCTTTTTTTGGGCTGTTTTCCCCTGAAAAAACGGGCCAAAGAAAGCCTTGAAAATGGGCTGAAAAAAGCCTAAAAAACGGGCAGAAAAAAAGGCTGGAAAAGGCCCAAAAATGGGGCGCATGGAGGCCAAAAACTTTTTGTTGTTGTTTTCCTCTTCAAAATTTAGGTGCGTCTTATAGTCAGGTGCGTCTTATAGTCCGAAAAATACGGTAATTCACAGTACCAATGGGAACCTTGGAAGTTCTATATGGCCTGCAGCCTGGATAGTTTTGGGACAGGCTACTCCCAGCAGTACCAGTCAAACCTAGATGGGAAGATTCTCTTGGAATCCCTACTCCAAAGAGAGCAACCATCAAGCACAAAGCCAAGCCTTTTCTCCTACTGCCCCAGTGCTATGGACTAACATTCCCACTATGATTAGCCCAGCACCAACCCTCTTGCAATTTAACAAAGGCAAAGCTATTAAGACTAGGCCAGCCAAGAAACTGCTTAAGACTAACCTGAGAAATGAGATCCAACCCCCCAATGATTCTTGATCTGTTTTCTAGGAATGCTGTTTCTCAGCATAATACAATTAGAATTACTATGGTTATATTTGGTTACTGTATTTTATAATCCGTTTACTGAAATGGAATTATGCTGCGTGAAGCCAGTTGCAACTGAAGCAGCCCAGAAATTGCATAATACATTAAGTACACAGTAGCTTATTCAAAAAACCATGATTAAAGTAAGATGTGGCTTAGTGTTAAGAACAAAAATGAACAAAGCTCATAAGATATACCCATAGTCCTTACCAGTGTCAATTCTCAACTGGACACTAGTTCCACAAGGAGCTGGGCTCCCTTCTCTGCAGGGAATGGCTTTATTTGCTTTCTCTCCTGGGGCATTTTTTGCTCTTTCTTGGCTTGCTAAAGTCTTTGACCACTCCCAGTTCTGGAAACCATAATCCTCTCCTTTACAGGATGACTTGCAATATAATTCCATTGGTTTTGAATCTTCTGGTATATGTGTCTCCTCGCTGATTCTGATTAAATGTTCCTGGCCTGTTGAAGTAATTAAAAAAAACAACCCAATTTGTTCCCCAAATTAGAAAATATGCAACTTCAAACTTATTTTCTATATGTATGTGGAAATGGAATGAAGTGGAAGAATCACCTTTCAGATCTCAGAAGGCATTTAGCTGTCTCATGCATACGTCAGATTAAGGATCCAAAATTTTGAGAATAATTTTTCTATCTCTTCCATATATTGAACTTTACCCGAGTACAGTATACAAGATAAAAGGGAAAGAAAAAACAATTATATGCTTTCCAACACTCTGTTGCCTCTAGTCATTATGAAAAATCATGACTGCTTATAAGCCCAAAATAAAAATTAAAAAAAATAAATGTTATCAAGCATTCTAAGATAAAGACTTATGCAATTGTGAAGGAGGTGAAAGAATCCCCAGGTGCATAAGAAAATATATTTATTGAGCCCGAATGCATTTCAAAAATAATTGCGTTCAGTAAACCTATGTTGCATATCTGGGTTTTTTCTTCTCCTTCCCTTTCACTGCAATCAGGCCTTTCACCTTTCCTTCCTTTTTCATATCCCAAAGACCTTAAATAAAATAAGTTCCAAAAGAAATTAAATGGAGGTTGTAAATTTAGATCATGTGGGTTGGCCTCGGTAGTCTGCTTTTAAAAGATCAAATAACACTCATTAAACCTTGGGAAAATTATTTTGTCTACCCATTTCCATTTAGTGACCGAAGAGTGTGGATACTGTAAGCATACATCACCCTTTCTGTTCTCTGAAGGAAGGAGTCCTAGCTGAACACAATGAAATTTAGATACACAAAAGGGCATTCCTCATTACCCAAGAAGCAGACATCCACTGTTTCATCTACCCTCTTGGTTACAGCACACAGAAGTCTCCTTTCCATGTTAGCTGGAGCTTCGTCTTGCTAGAAGTTTGAAGTTTTCTTTTCCAGTAGTAGGAATGAATCCTTTCAAGATAAAGCAAAAAAGCGCCTAAAAAAAATTATAAGATCCAATTCTGTTTAGTAGCTCCATTAGCACATGCTAGAGGAACATCAGGACTGAATTACTTGAATGTATATTTATTGAGGCTTTTTGTTGGAAACTAGTTACATATAGTTCACGGCAACCTTGCATGCAGTTGACTCAAGACGACAGACGAGGAACTTTCTGTACTTTATAGTCTATGAAAATGTCCTCTTATGGCTAGACTGACCCTACAAAAGTGATATCCAATTCCACAAATTAATGCAAACAGAAAACTATTGTATGCTTTCTTTTGATGTCAATGTTGGTTATCAACCCTGATTTTCAATGTTGTTGGACTTCATGGCCCAAATATTTCTTTCCACCTCTGTATAATAAACGTTATGACCTAAGTTTTTCAAATGTAAAAAAAAAAAATAACAAATTCATTAAAACTCGGTCTTTTTGTATGGTGGAAATAAAGTAGAGCAGGAATTCTTACAGAATTTCAATACAGATCCTTATTGATCTAAAAGCAAAAAAATAGTAATAGATTATCACTTGAAATAAATCAGAGTTTACAATCCCTGATGGTTTCAGACTCTAGCTGTCTTCTCTTTCTCCTACTGTTATCCATATAATTACTTATGTCCATGTTCTTCCATCCTTGGAGTAGCTTTTTTATAAAATAAAATAGAGAAAAATCTCCTATGACAGATCTTACCATGATAAAACTACAGCATGTACTGTAACACACAAAATATGTAGCATCTAACAACACAAAATATGGTTTTCTCTTCTGAAAGTTACATAATCAACAAATTATGCCACATGTAATGTGATGAATTAACAAAAGTTGTCAAAATTCCCAGCTATACATATATATCTCAGTTCGGTTATTTCAAAATCCTTATTCTTTCCTTTGTTTCTTTTACAATGTTTTGTTTTGTTGTTTTTCTGTTTTGTATGTTACTTTTTATGATAAAACAGATAAATAATATACAATGAATTTATATACAACAGTAATATTACCGTATTGAAATTTGAATTTTTCCAGCTTCTTCTAGAGAAACTACAGTCATTGACCTTTTCTGCCACAGTTGTTAAGTGAATCTAGCTTCCTCCATTGACTTTGCTTGTCAGAAGATGGCTGGGAAGGTTCAAATGGTGATCAGATAGCCCTGGAACAGTGCAACATCATAAATATGTGCTGGTTGCCAATAATTTTGATCACATGACCATGAGGATAGTGCAACAGTCATAAGTGCAAGAAGTGGTCATAAGTCACTTTTTTCAGTGCCATTGTAACTTTAAACAGTCACTAACTGGTTATAAGTCAAGGACTACCTGTATATCATAAATTAACCTAACAGCAGGGTTTATTCGCTATGGTAAACTATAAAAAAAATCTGAGAGATTAATTCTACCCAAGCTTATTATGTTGTACAAATGCACCTGCCAAATCTTTAATTAAACGGGATGTATTCCCAAACAGGTTAGATCTAGGACTAGTGCCCAATTGACTTTAAGAAACAGAAGCCTCTAATTACTGCATATACAAGCATATTGCATGCTTCCTTATCACTGCCATCGGTACAAAAAGCATGGTAATCTGTGAGAACTGAAGTCCTCCAAAAACGGGAGTCCCGATCTGTGCATGAGTCTTTGTGTGTAGGGCTATCACTAGAGATGTCCACCCTCAATATCTGAGCATAAGTGGAAGGGCAAACAATACTATCCCTTGTATGTTTTGTGCAAAGCAGAACTATTAAGCAATGGGGTCTTAATGCTTTGTATAACAGCATGTAAACAGCATCTCACTTCTTCCCACAAGAATTTTCTTTAGAGTCCATTTTGGTCTAATTACATACAAATTATGCTTACATTAAAGTGTGTATGTCTATTATTTTTGAAATAATTATGTTTGTTATTAATTATACCTTCCCTTTTCTCTCCAATAAAGGAATAAGGGTTTTCACTTGCTTTGCAAGATCTCAATAAAGATTATTGAACAAATATACATATATCTAATATTCTCTAAAATGCACTGAAGCAGAAGTACATTCAAATATATTAACATTTAACATTAACATTTATGTTTATGTATCAAAAATTTAGATATCAGAAATTTAGTTATCAGTGTGGCAACATCTGCAGAACAATAATTACTTGCAATTTTTAATTTACTAATATTTAATGCTACAATAATCCCACTTGCAAATATTGGTGTAGTATAATTTTTGGAAAAAAATAAAGAACTGGTAACATTAGGATAATACAAGCATGGATGTAGTTTGAAAAATGAGCAGATGATAAATTCCTTGCAGCAGAAGCAAATGTTTTTTTTTTAAATAAAATACAAATAAAACAAACCCTACTGAACTGTCTCATCTGTCAAAGCCCAATGCTCATACAGTAAGTAACAAGGTTTTTGGGGTGGGTCGGAAAGCAGAGATTCTGAAGCCAAGCTCAGAATCCACAAAACTTCATATGGGGAAAGGAATTATTTCAAGCTAAACCATGTGAGGTTTTAAGATCAACACTAAATGGAATCTGGAAATAAATATGCAATTAATGGTACTGGCGAAGAATATGCATAACATGATTCAAATGCTTCATTTCTCTCTCCACATCTCCCCTCCTCATGCATATACACACACACCTTGCAGCCTGTTTCAACTGCTGTCTGAACAATCTCAAGGTATACTTTATAATAATTTAGCCTGGCCATAACCCCACACATCATGGAAGCTGGGTCAATTTTATCTACCAAAGATTGCAGCCATCGAACTAGTGAAAGCTAAGCCACCAACCCAGAATCACTCTAAGCTTTAAGGGGAAAAGCCTCCAGCTAAGAATTATATTGCAAACTTCCTTCCTTCCTGAGCTGCAGATTTTGCTCCCTGCCACCTGCCTGGACGTAGGCTTCACTTGGCGTGCTCCCCTCCACGACCCTTTCTCGTCTTTCAATCGCATCCCTCTGATAAGACCATGATAAAAGAGGTCGACCTGTTTGTGATCGACGTCCTGATAACCTTCTTGCAGATTTTCAGCTAAGCTTTCCCTGTAATTTCTCTCTCTACAGGTGTTTAATGAAGCCCGAGGGAGGGCAGCTTCAGAGAGAGACTACAAAACCCACTAGTCACCAGGTATCGCAAAGGTCCCCTTTCCGCTATTACACGCGCAGAGGAAGGAAAACTGGTCCCTTCTTACGAGCTGGGGCTACGGGGGATGAGAAGGAGAGGCAGCTGGTCTTCGTGTCCTTCCGATCTGCTTCTCAGCCTCTTTCGGGTTTTTTCTTGGGGGGGGGGAAATCCCGCTCCCAGCACTCACCCAGGTCTGTCTAAGCCCTTTTCTCCCACCTTCGAGCTTGTAAAATCCAAGAGACCCCCCCCCCACCTCCCCTGGAGCTCTCAGGAAATCTTGCTTGCATTTTCAAACACCAGCTTCCGGGGCGGGTCTAACCAAGGAAGAGCCAATAGCAGAGAGAGGGGGGGGAAAGCGGCTTTGCTCATTTGCCTAGGTAGGAAATGGTCGGGTTGGTATCAAGAAAGTCGCTCTAGAACAGGGGGCTCCAATCTTGGCAACTTTACGACTTGTGGACTTCAACTCCCAGAATTCCTCAGCCTCTTAAAGTTGCCAAGGTTGGAGACCCCTGGTCTAGAAATCCCCCCCCGAACATAGTTAAGATGGTCCTCCCTCTCTTCAAAATAAGTAGACAATAATTACAGAGTTCGGGCTATATCAAACTCAAGTAATATTTTGTGTGAAGCCTTTTCTAAAAATGTTTTTGAAAGTATTTATGCAAAACAACCTTGATTTTAGATACTGTAGTAGGAGAGTTGGGGATGGGATTAGGGTGTCAGGTTACAACAATCTTCCAAGATAGACCTGTGCTTGTACTATTACTGTGGAATTTCTCAGGCTTGGCAACTTTAAGATGTGTGAACTTCAACACCTGCAATTCCTCAGTCAGCTGGGTGGGGAATTCTGGGAGTTGACCTCCACACATCTTAAAATTGCCAAGCTTGAGAAATACTGGGTTAGAGTATAAACAATTTGCAACCCAGTACATACCTAGCCAAGAGCTAACCACTAGGTATCCATCCCATAGAAATTGGAGATAGTAAGCAGTCTGTTGGTTCTGTATTTCCATTTAGAGAATAAGAGGAAGAAGAAGGAGGAGGAGAAGGAGGAGATGATGATGATGATGATGATGATGATTTGGCTGTGCACACATTACATGGAAGCTCTTTGTAATTTTGGTCACCAAACCTGGAAATGGGAGGTGAGAATTTATGATTCTGCACTTGTAGGGAGCTGAACAAGCATGCTGGCTGGATGTTGCCAAGCCCATATTTAAAGTTGCCAAGGGTGAGAAACACTGTACTATGTTATTGCAGTGCACCATGTTTGGAAAAAGAATGTAGAGCAATAATCCATGGTTTGAACTGCAGGGTGAGGGGAGGCACAGAAACTCAGCCGAATGAGGAAGACCAGTCAAAGAAATCAATACTATATGGATCGGAACTATTTCTATTTGAAACAGCTTCAGTGACAGAATCTTGCATATCTGAATGTGTTTCCTCCTTCCTCCCTTTGTCTGTGTGTGGATTAGGGAGAAGCTTATCTGAAATGTTTTATCAAGTTATTTTCTTGGCCCAAACTCAAGCCACTCTTATCAGACTGTTGGCTCAATAGCGACTCTTTTTCCTGTTCCTTCTTCCCTCCATATTAAGAGCCATTCTGATATGAGAAGGGATCTATGTAAAAGCTCAAGTCCTCAGTTGGAATCTTATCTCTATTACAAACTCATGGGCTGTATTCATACAACATACTGAAGTGTAATAAGCTTGATTTGGTTTTGGTTTAGCAGGTTCCGTACATTCAATCATTGTAGTGTTGGAAGAAATGTCCATCTGGGTTCAGTTCCAAGTGGGGAGAAAGACACTGGAAACATGGAGGCTGATTGGAAAGATGGTTTAATGGTGAACAGGACCACATGGGTTTGAAGTCCTGGGTAGCTGACCACATGGAGTGGAGAGAGAGTGTTATTTATACCCTCTCTTGGAGTTTGAACTTGAGCTTCCTGGTCCTGTGGCAAGGGCAAGTATCCTATTGGCTCTCAGACTCCCAGGGGGCGGAGGTCTTAGCTAACTTTGTAGGCGGTCTGTGTCCCACGCTTGGTTGAATCAGAGGTGGGTTCCTCCCGGTTCGGACAGGTTTGCCCGAACCGGTAGCGACCCACTGGTGATGTCACGATGACGTCATGGATCCGGTTTGGTCGGTGCCGGTCCGTGGATGCCGCCATCTTTTTTTTTTTGAATTTTTTTCCGGGTTTTTTTTCTTCTGCGCATACACAGAAGCCAAGTTTCCAGCACTGCGCATGCGTCGCCATCTTGTTTTTGGGTTTTTTTGGGGGGGGGAATTTTTTTTAATTTTTTTGCACTGCGCATGCGCATGCACGCACCCACGTGGCGCACCCATGCGGCACGGGAGGAAGCGAACCGGCAGCAAGGTAAGTTTGAACCCACCCCTGGGTTGAATCTTGCTGGGTGATGTAATGAAGGGGCTTTGGGCAATTCCTATTGTGGCTGAGGGCTAATCCTACCTTTGTTGGGTCTTGGGTGAGGGTATTTGCTTATGAATAGACCTAGCCATCTCTTTCTCTCTTAAGTGCTGACATCTGCTGTGGGTTATTGAGGAGGGTGGGGGTTATTAAGAGTGAGTCTGCTTCCTGCCTCAAAAAAACCATGTTTCTCCATTTCTCATCCAGGGAAATATAATATTCTGCCTTTTTAATATTTCCTAGAATATTTCATTCTTCTAGGAGAGGGGTGGGTGCTAACGTTCTACAGTAGTTTGCACAATACAGGATTCTCACCAAGGAGATCCAGGTCCGTCCTCCTCCACTGGATGTCTTCAGGACAAGTGCTCTCAGCTCAACGTATTCCACACGATGCTTGTGAGGAAAAAATATATATGGAGTGAGCATTGTTGGCTGCCTTGTAATCCAACGGAGGAATGTAGATCTAACAAAGATGTTCTTAATGCCAATTTCAAATTATTGAGATCAAAGATTAGCTGATTCTTAAGGTTCTCACAATTAGACATTGCATATGAAGTGTTTCAGATGTCCAGAAATAAAATAATTATTGCTACATGTAGTATTTAATGTTTAAAGCCACAATCAATTGCCTCCTGGAAAAAATCAGTAGCCAGTCTCCACGTTTAGTCTCACAGACAGCAAGACATAGATGGAAGGGGTGGAGGATGCAATACCAGACATTGGTTCTTCATTTGGAAATATTGAATGGGTAGCCAAAGCGAAAAGCCATTCAGGAATAGAAGAGCAATCAGCAACTACCCTTCTTGCAGCTGAACTCTCCAAAGACTCTTTTTCTAGTCTCTTCACATGATCTGACTTGGTGGATCCCACACAGTCACCGTAGTGAGGGGGTTAAGGAGCTGCCTAGAACCAGTTGTGTACTCTTACATGTCCTCCACCCAAGAGATAATAAAGTTAACATTTATTTATCACTTGAAATTAGGCCTGTAATATGTAGGCTGCCTACATATTGTTTGAAGTCTGTGTGTGTTTGTGTGTTTGTGTGTGTGTGTTATAAAGAGAGGGTGGAGGGAGGGAGAAGGAGAGATAGATGACTTCCGGGGACTGTCTGTACAAGTTCCTGAAGTTTTCTTGGCAAGATTTTGGAAGTGGTTTGCCCTCACCTGTTTCCCAGGGCTGAGAGAGGAACTGGTCCAAAATCACCCAGCTGATTTGATGCCAGAGATAGGACTAGAAGTCACAGTCTCCTGATTTGTAGCCTGGTGTCTTAGTCCACACAACATGGACTTTGTAGTATACAACATGGACTTTGTAGTATTGTACTTGCTAATTAACATGGTTATTTTGTATTTTAATTTGACTTATTTTTCTCTTTTAAATGATGTTAATGGTTTACCAAGCCAATGCAGACTGGAATGTAGAATGAATTAACTGATAACTTCTAACATTCCTAAACTAAGATTAAAAAAAAAAGTCTTTGCTCTCCAGGTCAGGCTAAATAGCAGCATGTTTGTTTTAATAGGACGTCTGTAGTCTGTCTTTTGATAGGAGAGGGGGGGAGGGGGAGAGAGAGGG
>QLTV01002265.1:4381383-4392645 GCA_003457575.1 Thermophis baileyi | reverse complement strand
CACCGTCACTGCAGGGGTGAAATGCTCCCGGTTCGGCCGTGCCTGCGGGTCGCCGGACAGCTGATAGTGTCGGAAGCGGGAGACTTCGCCCGGACGCCGCCATTTGGGTTCTTTTACCCTCTGCGCATGCGCAAAGCATTCTGCGCATGCGCAGAGGGTAGAAGAACCCAAATGGTGGTGTCCGGGCTACCAGCTGACAGCAACCCGCAGGCACGGCCGAACCGGGACCTTTTTACCCCTGCAGTGACGGTGGCACCAAGTTGGCGGGCTAACGCGCGCGGCGACCCCTGTGAAATGGTCGTTCGACCCCCAAAGGGGTCGCGACCCACAGGTTGAGAACCGCTGCACTACACCAAACAGACTCATGTATATAGAAATAGAAAACTTAATACATTTAGCTGCTTTTTAAACATTTGTGTGTATTTCTATGTAATACAAGTAGCCCTTGTCTTACAACTGGTAGTTTAGCAACCTTTCATGGTGACAAAGGCCTTGGAACCTTGGAACAGGTGCTTCATGGCCCCTGAAGCACTTATGGCCATTGTAAAATGTTGTGCTGCTGCCCCCAATCACATGACCACATTTTCGGCGCTTGGCAATCTATTCATCTGGCCAGTTGCCAAATGTCCTGTGATCATGTGGTTGTCATTTGCAATCTTCTCTGCTGGCTTCCCCAGAAAGTTAATGGGGAAGCCAGCAGGAAAGGTTGCAATGCGGAGGGGACCTTGGATTTGTGCACTGAGGGATCTCCCTCCCCTCCATGGAGGGAGGGGAAATCCTTTTCCTCACTGGAGGAACAGACTTTAAACCTGGCAAAAAAGAAATGCTAATAAATGTCAGAGTTTTCAACTGTTGAGAATATTTCTGCCTCTCCGCAGGGGAAATTGCTAGTGAACACCAGCATTCTGAGCCTTTCAGAATGTTTCCACCCTCGTGGACGGCAAGGCAGGGAATGAGTCTATCCTTTCCTAGAGAAGACTGATGTGGTTGCTAAGAGTCAAAACTAACCCAACTTGACCACATTTAATCAAGGGTAACTGGGATGAGAATGATTAGCATGTGGGAGTGATTAGGACATCTCATAAGGGATGAGGCTCCTGTTGTTGTTTTTAAAAAATGGTTTTAGTAAGCTGAAAGTGAAAAACATTTACTACAATTATGCTGGAGAAAATGTTGTGTTCTGTAGCATTATAACTGCATTGGCAGATTTTATTTTTATCATCTGTTCCTTGGATAGTTCAATATAGGATTTGATTTGAACCAGTGTCCTTATAGTATGAAGCCTGCTATAAAAGCCATGCCAGTTTTAGAGACGATGCAAAAGATATTAACAATTTTCCCCCCTTCTGATTGCCGCAATGGTGGAAATAGAGAGATACAGTATATTAGCTGGAATTCTCTGCACAGGAATTACATTAAATGGGGTGCACCTATGTCTAGCTCACAGGCCCATAACAGTTTCCCCCAATGATTCCTCTGAGCATTGCTGTCTCCCTTTGAAAAGAAAATACAATAATATTAATTTTATCTCTCCTAGGGGTGCTTTGAAGATTAATGAACAGTTTATGATGATAGAATAGTGCCTTATACTTGTGCTAAGGGAAATGGGTAGATATTATTGAGGACAGTTGGTCTTGATATTGTTGGTCAATTTTTTCCAGTTATTCCTGTCCAATGTTTTCCCAGTGTGTTCTTATCAAGATGGGTTGATTCCCATTATTTCCTCACAGCGTAGCTGCCAGTGGTGCTTGAGGAATATATGCTCTTTCTCCAGGCAAGTTAATTTGGCTAAGATCTAGGGTTTTCTTCTTCTTTTGCAGTTTAGTCTCCTACTTCTACTCTAATTACCAATAGCAATAGCACTTTGACCTATATATCACCCCAGCGCACTCTCTGAGCAGTTTACAATGTCAACATATTGACCGCAACAATTTGAGTCTTCATTTTACCAACCTTGAAAGGATGGAAGGCTGAGTCAACCTTGAGCTTGTCAGGATTGAAGTCCAGACTGTCGGCAGAGTTAGCCTGCAATACTATCAATCAATCAGAATAGAGCTGGAAGGGACCTTGGAAGTCTTCTAGTCCAGACCCCTGTTCAAGCAGGAGATCCCATACCATTTCAGACAAGTGACTGTCTAGTCTCTTCTTAAAAACCTCTAGTGATGAAGCACTCACAACTTCTGAAGGCAAGCTGTTCCACTGGTTAATTGTCCTCACTGTTAGGTAGTTTCTCCTTAATTCCAGGTTGCGTTTCTCCTTGATTAGTTTCCATCCATTGTTTCTTGTCCTGCCCTCTGGTGCTTTGGAAAATAAATTGACCCCCTGCTCTTTGTGGCAACCTCTCAAATAGTGGAAGACTGCTTCATTGCTTTCATGGTGGGGGGGGGGTCACGGGGGGGGGGGGTGCAGCATTAGAAAGGTTGAGAACCACTGTTCTAGGGCAGGGTGTCAAACTCAAGGCCCATGGTTTGGTAGAGGGATCACTAATGGTCAAGCCACAAGAAGATACCTTGGACCATTCCTCTCTCCACGCGTACTCAGGGTTAAACTGGGTTAGATGTTAAGTGAATAACTGTTTTTCAAGTTGGCCTCCAGGATTTCAATCTTGTGGATGGGCGGTGCATTTTCCTGGTGGATAGGGAGAGCATTGTTGTTCAGCATCCTTGACTTTAGCCAAATGAGAGCTTGTTGTCTTCTAATGTGGGGTGGTATGATATTGCTAAGTCCTGGTAAGCAATGCACAGGATGGGATGCGACCTGTCAGAGATGATAAGCATTATCTGGCAGAGTTGGACATCGATCATTTGGGTGTGGGCGCTGTTAAGCCACACACTGGCACAATATTCAACTGTGGAATAAACCAAAGCCAAGGCTGTTGTTCATAGGGTGTTAGCATCAGCACTCCAGGATGTTCCAGCCAGTTTGTTCAGTAAATCGTTGCAGCTTTTCAATTTAGCAGCTGTTTTTGCTCATAACCGTAACCTTATATAGCCAGATCTGTTTTTCCAGATAACCTCTCATGGCCTTTTCTCTCTTGTAGCTAATAATGGTATAAACATACCCTGGCAACATTCCCATCCCCCCCCACGACACTATTTTCATCTCCAGACCATTACAATCAACCTTAAATCAGCCTTAATTGTACTAGTGTTAAAGTAGTATTTTTCTTCTTTAAGTGAAAAGCATCTAATGCAGAGGTGTCAAACTCAATTTCATTGAGGACCGCATCAGGGTTGTGTTTGACTTTGGGGGTGAAGGGGTGGGTGTGGCCAGGGGTGTGTGGCCAGGGGACGTGGCCACCTCGACAGGGTAGTGGCCCAAGCGCTCTGCCAGTGAAAATGGGTTCTCGAGCTCCGTTTTCGGCTGCGATGGCTTCCTGCAACCCTCTGCCAGTGAAAATGGAGCTTGGGAGGGCTGCGGGCTCCATTTTTGCTGGCAGAGGCACCGTGGACTGGTCCTTTGCTGTTTCCAGGGCGGCCCCGTGGGCCAGATCTAAGCACCCCGTGGGCCGGATCCGGCCCCCGGGCCTTGAGTTTGACACCCTTGATCTAATGGGAGCCACAAAGTTTGTAACATCTGTTAGGCTTTGTACCCATTACCTTGAAGGGAAATCAGATGACTTCAGTGACTGGAGAAAAGGATAATAGAAACAGGATAGGGCTCAACAATGGGGATCACAGACCTCATGTAGGCATTGTTTTCTGCTGATTCTGGATGGTTGGATGGATGGATGGATAGCTGGCCCTCCAGCTTGGCAGTGAGGCAGGGCTTTTAGGGCCATTGTAATTATTACTAAACCAAGCCCTGGGAAAAATCATCCTTTTCTAAACTAGAAAGAGAAACAATAGCAACATTGCTCCTCTCTTTATGCAGAGTAAAGGATAGGATTCAAGTGCTAGGATGGCTAAAGAGCCCCCAATTCAAGTTCAGTTTCAACCATGGAAACTCACTGGGTGACTTTGGACTAGTCACTCTTTCCCAGCTCAGGTTCTCTTAAAGGTTGTTGTATTTAATAAAAGGAGATCCCCATCTAATCATCACATGTAAGAGCCGTGGTGGCGCAGTGATTAGAATGCAGTATTCCAGGCTAATTCTGCTCACAGCCAGGAGTTCGATCCTGACTGTCTCAACTTTGACTCAGCCTTCCATTCTTCCGAAGTCAGTAAAATGAGGACCCAGATTGTTGGGAGCAATATGCTGACTCTGTAAACCGCCTTGAGAGGGCTGTGAACTACCGTGTTTCCCCCAAAATAAGACCCTGTCGTATATTTTTTTGAACCCTGAAATAAATGCTTGGCCTTATTGCCATGCACTCAAAAGCCCGATTGGGCTTATTATCAGGGGATGTCTTATTTTGGGGGACACAGGGTATGAAGTCTAAGTACTATTGCTATTAAGCTCTTGGAAAAAAAGGTAACAATTAACAATTTCATGAAACATACTGAACCATAATTAGCCAACCTGATTTTAGTACATGATATTGTGAGAGCCGTGCCATTGGGATGGGTGCATAACGTTCCTGAGAAAATACTTTATTCTGAGGAACCCCTCACATTTTGAAGAGTTGTTAAGGGAACCTATGCAGCCATCCTGATTTCCAAGTTCTCAGTATGAGAAACTGAGATCTCTGTTTAATTCTTTATCTGAGGACTTTGGAAAAGGGCATTACATGGGTCAACTGTTATGAAAGGAGACACCCATCCTGATCCCTCATTTGACAGGCTCTCTCTTTTAAAGGAGAATTGGCATTTTGATGACATTCTCATGGGTGGAGTTTGGCTGCACTGTACTTATAGTTAAATCTTGCATTGAGTTAGCAATA
Source organism: Thermophis baileyi (assembly GCA_003457575.1). Lineage (NCBI taxonomy): Eukaryota > Metazoa > Chordata > Lepidosauria > Squamata > Dipsadidae > Thermophis > Thermophis baileyi. Next base: position 4,387,823 of record QLTV01002265.1, on the reverse strand, counting down.
TGATCTCCAAGTGTTGTCTTTTATTGTAGTCTGGCTCTATAGCAGGCGTGCACGCTTTGGGCACTCGGTCTGGAAAAGGTTAGCCATCACTGCTCTATAGCATTTGATGACCTTCAGAAAAGTAAATAAAAATTTGATTGTAATCTAAACCAGAGGTGTGTTCCTCCCGGTTTGGACCAGTTCGCCCAAACTGGTAGCAACCTGCTGGCGAACCTATGGCACGCGTGCCAGAGGTGGCACGCAGCGCCCTCTCTTTGGGTACGCGAGCTGTCACCCCAGCTCAGCTCTGCCGCACATGCGTGCGCGCCTCCTGCCGGCCAGCTGGTCTTTGGGTGTTTGCTGCAAATGCGCGGGGGCGGGGCACATGCGGGGGGCTGCGTGCACATGCATGGGGGCGGGGTGTGTACGGGGGGCATGCGCATGCACGTGGGCAGGGCATGTGTGGGGTTGGGTGACTTTTTCTTCTTCTGCGCATGCGCAGAAGCTGAGTTTCCAGCACTGCGCGTGCGTCACCATCTTGTTTTTGGCTTTTTTTTTGGCATTTTTTTTCAGCACTGCGCACGAGCCGCGGCCAAGCAGTGTGGGAGGAAGTGAACTGGCAGCGAGGTAAGTTAGAACCCACCCTTTATCTAAATGCTTGCTAAAATACCAATGGAAAAAGAGACAGGGAGATGGAAAGAATATCTGCCCTCCAATAAGAAGGTTGATTTATTTTCCCTGGCTTCCAATACATCAAATAAATTCCAAGGAATCTCATAAAATGATTCCTGCCACAGGTTACTGTCTGTATTAAAACATTCTTGATAACATTTTGGAACATTTTTCTTTCTCTTGGTAATAATTAGGAAAATTGTTCAATTTCCTGCCCACAGATGTGATGGAACATTATGAAAGGCTATTTATATCCAGGAAGAAGCAGGGCCTGGCAATATTGAAATGGAGATTGATCTATATGTAGCTTGCCTCCCATCTCCTAGGCTATCTTTTTTGGCTAAGGAGGAGGAGGAGGAGGAGGAGGAGGAGGAGGAGGAGGAGGAGATAGTACCTCCCACCAGTGAAACAATGGTGCAGAAAAGATTGTGCAGATGTGACTTTTTCCTTTCTAGTACTTGGGGACAGAAATTTCTTCCTCATTGAAATAGTTAATTTCATAACAAAAGAGAAAATAAAAAATGCCATATTTAAAATTTGTACCTCCCTGGAAATTGACAAATATCTTTTTGAGAGATTGCATTTCTGACGCTTTTATTTTTTACTAGCTGATACCCGTGCTTTGCTATGAAACTATGTGATGGGGCTTGATAAATTGACACTTAAAGCTTGAAAATTAATGAGTAGTTAAAAAAGGGACTGTATTATTTCGTTAGAGATGGTAAGCTAAGTTTGTGTTACAGATGAAGACATTATTTGCATAGCATAGACTTTCTATTCGTCCCTCAGATGAATTACTCAGGACCTCCCTGTAAACAACATTCCTGGTTTTGCTCTCTGGCTGGAGGATGACCAGGCTGTCAGGTGAACTGACTCTGGAGCATGCCACATAGAACTGGCCATGGGAGAAACAGGCAACTACCCTTACTTGTATTTTCCTAATCGCATCTGTAAATCTTTTCCTGCGTTTTTTGCCTCTTTCCCCTTTAACTGGTGTTACAGTAGAAGGAACAGATTCGTCTGAACTGAGGAGGAAAATAAGGGGGGGGGAATCTGTCTCTGCCTACCAGCATCCATCAGTATTCATCTGGCTAGTGTCCTGTCAGTGTGTGAGAGAGTTGAAGGGTGTTTGGAAAGTCAAAAAGTATTTGTTGTGTGAGCAAGGAGACAGGAAAGAGCCTGGGCGTGGCTTAGCTCAACTGTTCTGTAGTAAAGGTGCTTGCTGCTGTGAAAGCAAAAGCGAAACTGAAACTCCTCTGCTTGTGTTTTGCATTTGGATCAGATTTCTTTTCAGGTGGGGAGGGGGGAGTAGAACTCCTTAGCATCAGAGCTTGTTAATAATAATATAAGAAATACTCATGCTGCGATGGTCATTTTGAAAAATCCTTTCTTAGTGAGCACCTAGAAGCCAAGAGGAACATACGTGGCAAATTTCAAGTTTGTAGGCTTTACGGTTCTGGAGATTTCGTGATTAATGTGTGAATGGTTTTCGCTTATATATATATAGATTTTCCCAGCTATTAAAAGGGGATTAAAGTACAATCCTATACATAAACCCTTACAAATATGCTCTACATAGAGGAGCTGTTTCTAAGGATTGCAGCTATTGTCTATGTGCTCTGTTCTCTTTTGCTTTTTTTAATGTCTTTAATGATTGGTAAATGGCCTCATTTTTTATTATTATTGCTTTAATCTCTGATATATTAGTTCAAGAACCAAATGGGAAGGAAACAACATATAAATGAAAATGCAAAAACATCATTCGTCCTGTTTCTCATGTTCAGGCAATAAGAGGCATTGTTTTTGGTATCAATAGGTTGTTTGGAGGAATGCCAAAGATGCAGAAATACTGGCTAGGCAAAAATAGATCTAGGTGTGGAGGATAAAAATAGCTCATTGAAAACTTTGAAAGCCCTCTGGGAACTGACAACTGGGAACAGGAGTGGTGAAATGGAATGGAGTAACTGGGATCCTGTATTCCAATTCTGTAGCATTTTTGTAAATGATGTAGCCAAATTATTTTTGGCTTTTCTGAGCAGAATCAGGGTGCTCTTGTTTTCCCATCTCAATGCTGCTATCCTTGCACATATCTGGATTGAAGATGGAAAAGAGATTTTTCTGTACCACACATGAACGGCGTTGTTGGTCCTCTTGAGCTTTGCAATGAAATGTCATGGCTGCCCTTCTGGGTTTGTAATGACTTCTGCTCAGTTAAATAATAATGAATATTGTTATAGAGCACAATGATACATCCAGCTTGCCAGCTGCAGCCTCATTTTGTATCCCTCGTGAAATACATACATTTTCCCCAAACAACAATGAAGAGTCAGCTCGGTACGGTATGTGTGTTTCTGCTCTTGTTCCATGGCATTAACTTTTATGGAAGTCCCTTTTGATTTTAAAATGTGATCTGACAAAGGATTCATCTGTCATCTGGCATGCTAAGTGCTTCCTAGAGCCTGGTTTATGAATGTTGGCACAGGAAAATTCTGGTTTGGGATAATCAACCTGTTTCGGCCCACTGAACCTCCTACCGAATATAGAACTTCTCTCTGTTGTATGTGGTGCTTTTTTCTTTCCAGCAAATGCGATAACATATATTGCTCTTTGGAAAGCTTATGGGAGAGAAGAACTGAATAGGAGGCAGTTAATACTCTTGTGAATCTGAAATGCTAACAACAAATCACACGTCTCCTTTCCGTAACATCATTCAAGCAGAGATGCTAAAGACCTTTTCTATTTTTGGACAGATGACGGAACATACTGCACTCAGATTTGGTGTTACATAGATTATCTGACTATGCAAGGCCATATATAAAGGAAAAAGGCAGGAAGCTATGTTAGTTCATAGAAGAAAACAAACTGCACAATAACTATGCGATACAGGTAGTTCTCGACTTACGATCACAACTGAGCCCAAAATTTTTGTTGCTAAGTGAAGACATTTGTTCAGTGAATTTTGCTCCATTTTATGACCTTTCTTGTCACAGTTGTTAAGCAAATCACTGCGGTTGTTAAATTAGTGACATGGCTGTTAAGTGTATCTGGTTTTCCCATTGACTTTCCTTGTCAGAAGGTCACAAAAGGGGATCACATAACACTACAACGGTCATCAATGTGAGTCAGTTCCCAAGAGTCAGAATTTTGATCACATGACTGATGGGGATGTTGCGCGCTTGTAAGTGTAAAAAATGGCCACAAGTCACTTTTTCAGTGCCGTTGTAACTTCAAACAGTCACTAAGTAAACTCTTGTAGGTCGAGGACAACCTGTACTTTATTAGGATCAGGTAATATATTATAAATTAGCAAGACAGCTTTTCCCATTCTCTGAAACTCTCCTTGAGGCTTAATCTGGCTGGGTAACCTTTTGTATCGAGGGCTGAACATTTTGGAGAGACTGAGGACAATGATGCAAAATGGATGGGGCTAATTTTTTTTTGCTTTCAGGAGCAAGTTCTTAATGCTTAAAATGTGCTTATGTTTGTTGTCAGACTTGGATTGTACTTTTAATGTTTTTCAGAACGGGTAAGAACTATACCATCAATTTTTCAGCCACAGAAGCCAGAGCATTTTTCAGATGTCAAAGAAGGGACTCAGGGATGTATTTTGCTCACCCCTGGATTAGATATTAAGCAGAAAAAAGCAGGGAAGAAAAGAGGAAGCTACAACATGTGGCATGAAGGATGAAATTTCTGATTTTATTGGATTAAATGACATCTAAAATTTTTATAGCACCTAGGAGAGCATCATCCAATTAACTGTGCAATCTTCATTTAAATTTTAAGATTAGAACTATTTGAAGCATCCATCAGTCAAAAATCATCAGGCAATTATTCTGTCTTTCCCTCTTTAATGGATTTTTTTTGTTGCTGTCAATAAAATGAAGGAAATGGTGGGAAAACAATGGGAGAAATTACAAGAAAGACAGTATTATCTGAACTGAATCAAATTATTTAAAAAAGCTGGGATTGATTGTTCAATCTTTTCTAAGTTTTTTCTAGAAGCAGCCTGTGACCAGATTAATATGTTGGTATTTCAACAACAAATTTACCTTTTTTTCCTTCTCTCCTCATCCTTTGCATTTATTATTAGTTTGGTAAAGGTTTCTGACAACCTGGAAGCTTGCTCAGTATTCTGCAATCAGCTAATTTTTTTTACAAACTTTTACAAACCTAAAGGGCTTACCATCCAAGGAGCCATGGTGGCGCAGTGGTTAGAATGCAGTATTGCAGGCTGACTCTGCCCACTGCCAGCAGTTCAATCCTGACCGGCTCAAGGTTGACTCAGCCTTCCATCCTTCCAAAGTTGGTAAAATGAGGACCCAGATTGTTGGGGGCAATATGCTTTATTCTGTAAACCGCTTAGAGAAGGCTGTAAAGCACTATGACGCGGTATATAAGTCTAAGTGCTTGGATGTTCATTATCCAATGTTAATCTCCTTAAAAGAACCCAGTAGATCAGATATAAAAGTGAGGTACTAATGGTGTTACTTTTCATACATTAAAACCATGTATGTAAAGTCACAGATCACTCACTTGAGTCAATAAAAACATTTGATAATTTGAGATCATGTCAGAAATAGTTATCAAACTGGGCTAGATTGATAAAAAAAAATCCATTCAAAAGAAGGGAAAATGCCCTATCATCCTCACCAAATCTCTAGGACACTATTATCCCAGTTTCCCTTTGTATTCTTTTCTGGACAGGTATACCGTATCTAAGCAAAACTTTTGAGTGGCAATCCTCGATTTATTACAATTAGGACCAGAATTTCCATTGCTAAGCAAGGAAAATGTTAAGTAAGTCACACTTGATTTTACGACCATTTTTGTCATGGGTTGTTAAGAGAATAACTGCAGTGGTTAAGTGAATAATGCATAGTGATGCTTAATAATGATAATCTCTTATCCATTTGAGGCACTTTCACCATAATATTCTTTGGGGAGATTATATGGATTATAGTAGGATCTTTAGAAATTTTTATGAATGGCTAAACATGTTTCCTAAAAAAGAATCCGCCCGAGACCAAATGCTGAATTGGGGGGGGGGGGAATAGCAATAGCACTTAGACTTATATACCGCTTCATAGTGCTTTACAGCCCTCTCTAAGCGGTTTACAGAGTCAGCAAATTGCTCCCAACAATCTGGGTCCTCATTTTTACCCACCTCAGAAGGATGGAAGGCTGAGTCAACCTTGAGCCGGTGAGATTTGAACCGCCGAACTGCAGCTAGCAGTCAGCTGAAGTAGCCTGCAGTGCTACACTCTAACCACTGCGCCACCTCGGCTCTTCTCGACATCATTGATAGAATTCTCCATTCTATGAGTTGATGCCTCCCTGCTTACTCCACTAGCTAATCTTGCTAAAGCAATAGACCTTAGATCTGTCAAGTTTTCTCTTTATGCTCAATGTTGCGGAAAATGCAAGCTGGGTCCTCTCCTTCAAATGAAGCAACGGCTCACTTATCTATTACCTTGATTACAAGGAGGTTATGAAAGAGGTAAGTGACCACTCAAAGATGAAACCTAGTTTAATTGCACTGTGGGAGAGATCATTAAAGTGGCAACATTGGGGAAGGTGGATGGTTCTGACTGAGGAACTCCCCCCCCCCAGGAACAGTTTATATCAGAGGTCTTCAAACTTGGCAACTTTAAGACTTGTGGACTTCAATTCCCAGAATTCTCCAGTGAAATCCAGCAGGTTCTGACAGGATCTGGAGAACCGGTAGCGGAAATTGTGAGTAGTTTGGAGAAATACGAAATACTACATCTGGCTGGCCCCAGTGTGGG
>QLTV01002265.1:4361239-4376746 GCA_003457575.1 Thermophis baileyi | reverse complement strand
GCCGGACTACCCCCGCCCTGCTGACCTTCCGGAAAGCGGTGAAGACCTGGCTGTTCCGGCAGGCTTGGGGCTGTTGATCTCGCCTCTGTAATTGGCGAGGTCCGGCCATGAAACGGTATGCATGAGTTTTTAATTGTTTTTAATTGTTTTTATTATGGTTTTTTTAACGGTTTTTTATATTGTTGTGAACCGCCCAGAGTCCCTTGGGAGTTGGGCGGCATACAAATTTAATAAATAATAATAATAAATAATAATAATAAATAATAATAAAATGTGCAAGAAATCCAACAGTTGTTTCTTACAATGGACTGTATCAGCAGCAAAGATTTTTCAACCTTGGCAACATTAAGTTGTGTGGACTTAAATTCCCAAAATTTAATTTTGGAAGTTGAACTCCACACATCTTAACATCATTGCCAAGATTGAGAAACACTGAGCTAGATAATACCCCTTAGGGTGTTGAATGTCTTAGGGGGTTGCTGGAATAAAAGAAAATTGCTCATAATTAAACAGAGTTCCATTGGAACTACTATACAGTATCATAATCCCTGTAGGTCATCCGACACTGATTTGGTCCTTTGGAGAAGCTTTGTGTGGCTACAGAGACATATAATGGGAAAGAAATGCTAGATCCTTTTCTTATAAGAGGCGCCAAGTCATTAAAAATCACAGAGCAAATGGATGTATCCGTGTAAGAGAGAAGAAACCAATTAGGTGGAAGGCTAAGAGAGAATGCAGAAATTCAACACACTGGGAAATAGTAACTTAGCTCTTCCAGCTTAGAAGTAGACCCAAAGGGGCCAAAAGCAAAGTGAGGTCTTGAACCATGCTAATGAGGTTGAGTAGATGCTGAGTGTATCCCAACAGAATTCAGAAAGTATGTGTATTAAGGGCACCCTGCGTGTGTCTGTTAACCAGTATCAGCTAAAGTTTTACTTGACTTACTTGCGGGTGCTCACATTTTCCTTTGCTTCCTCTGCAGTGATTGAGTTTCTTTCAACTGTCTTTAGTTTTTGTTCTTTGGATTTTTTTCCCCATCAATTGTTTTGGAGACAACAGAAAAAAGTGTGACTATATTAAGACTGCTGCTTCCCTCTTTTTTGGGTACTAGGAAACACAAGAACACAAATATATACACTGTGAACCATTGGGGCTCTTTATAGTACCAAGTAATATCTGGTAACTTTTACAACTATTACAATCACTTGCATGGTGCTAAAAAACACAGTAGAGTAGCTGTTTATAGGAGCTTTTTGTGGAAGAACACAACTTCTAAAAATTAGTTTACAAGGCAATTGAACTGATTAGGTTTGAGTTGCAAAAATTTGAATGAATCCCAAACGGCAGCTAAGATACGTATATACACTAACTTTTTGCTACTATACAGATAGTCATTGACTTACAACCATTCGTTTAGCAACTGTTCAAAGTTACAATGACACTGACTAAAGCGACTTAGGACTGGTCCTTGCACTTATGACCATCACAGCATCCCCATGGTCATCTGATCAAAAATCAGTTGCTTGGCAACTGGCAAATCAATGTTTGCTTCCCACCTGGCTTCCCACAAGCTAAGTCAATGGTAGAAGCTGGATCTGCTTACCGGCAGCATGATTCACTTAACAACTCGTGGCAAAAAAGGTTGTAAAATTGGGCAGGACTCAATAGCCATGTTGCTTAGCAAGAGAAATTCTGGTCCCAATTCAGGGGTGGGTTCCATTTACCTTCCCCACCGGTTCGCATCGCGATGTTTTACGCGTGCGCGCTTGCTCCGCTCGCGTACGCGCGCACGTTCCCTCACGCAATTTTGCTTCCACGCATGCTCAGTAGCTGCAGTCAGCCCGAAACACAGCTGAGGAGCTGATCAGCTGTGCTTCAGGCGAAGGAATAAAGGTCAGTATAAACCCAGGGGCGGGCGGGAGGGCCCTTTTTCAAGCAGCAGAACAGTAAAAAAATTCACAAAAAATTCCCAAAAAAAGATGGCGGCGCCCACGGACCAGCACCGACTGAACCAGATCCGTGACGTCACCAGCGGGTTGCTAATGGTTCGAGCGATCCAGTCCGAACCGGGAGGAACCCACCCCTGTCCCAATTGTTTTTGTAAGTCAAAGACTACCTGTATACAAATCCTTGAGCCAACCAAAAAAAACCCCCTAAACTTGTATAAACTTTGCTGTCCTGTTGCTATTTCTTTTCTACCTCCAAATGGTAATATTCTGATTTGAGGTGCACAAGGCATATTAAACAAAGACATTTGTTAACCTTTCTGGCTTTGCTGCATTTCTATTTGTACATCATGGCCCAGTCAGCTAGGATTTAGGCCAGTCCAGCTTTCTGATGTGGGGATTGGCTAAAACATGGCAGGAATAATTTGTAATGTCTGAACTCTGTCCATTACCCCACGAAAAGTGGTCCAGGTGTGGAAGAGGCAGGCATACTTTACATGATCCCAAAGTGGGTAATTGATTACTTCTCTATGACAGTGGCTGAGAGGTTAGTGAAACCTATCAGATAATACTGTCTGCTTAAGGGGAAAAATAGTACTTTAAAACCAGAACAGCTATGACCTAAAGCTGCCTTAAATATAGGCTGAGGATGAGATGGACAATATTGTAATGGCATATAAGAAAAGAAATGGCCAGGGCATGGTCAAGTGCAAGTGGAGAAAAGCCCTTGGGGTCATAATCAAAGAATCATAGGGCTGGAAGGGACCTTGGAGGTCTTCTAGTCCAACCCATTGCCCAAGGCAGAAAAAGATGATGATAATAATTTATTATCATCTTTTTCTGCCTTGGGTAATGGGTTGGAAATGTTGTCCTAACTTTGGCATGCTTGATGTTGTTTTAACCTTGGAATGCTTTAATGGCTAAGAGAGCTAACCCCTTTTCCTCAATGCTCATTTTAAAGAGGATACGAGAAGTATGTGTGTGTATTTGGGGTGTTTAATATTAAATTTCTGCTGCCTGATAGATAAGAGGAACAAATCACCCCTCCATGCACATCTTGTAGTTTTCCTAATATCACAACCAAAGGCATTAACTCAAGGTAAATCTGTTCATGGCATAGGGCCTGTCTATCTGAGGGACCAACTGTCTACCTATAGTGTCTGTTTCTCCTGTCAATCCAACCAAGTCGATATCCTTTGGAACCCATTGATTAAACGTTTATTCCCATTTGGTTGGACTCAGGAAATAGGCCTTTTCAGTGGCAGCACTGGCCTTCTTGTACAGCCTCCCCTCCAGAGATTTGAACTGCCTCTATCCTGGGCTTGTTCAAACCTCTTTTGTCAGTCCTTGGGTTAAGTTGGGTGATGAACTCCTGTGGAAAATTGATGTGGTTGAGGTGACGTTGGCTCTATTTTCTCTGGTTATTTACTATTTTGATTCTATTATTGCTGTTAATATGTGTTTAATATTGTATACTGCCCCAAACTGCTATGGGGTTGTGAGCCTTACATACGTGATTGATAGTAGATAGACAGACAGAGGATCTAAGCCCTTTAGAATTTAATAAATTAAATGTGTGCACATCTAGTAACAACAGGAGGAAGTGGAACTGTTGGCTTTTCCTCTAACACCATCACTGGAGAAACAAAATGAGAGAAGCAGAAAGCTTTTGAGAAGGAAGAACTCAGTATTTGTTTAAATGAGATTAGATTAAAGGGACAGTTATCAGACTGTTGGTAAGGAGAAAGAAGGGAATTGTGTGCAGTAAAATCCTGCTTTGCAGCAGATTTCCAGAGACCAACAGCCAGTGGAGGGATCCTGCTGTCTCAATCCATTTGCTTTTTTTTTTTTTTTTGTATTTTCCCTGCCTGTAGTAACCTTCCTGACATGCTGGAGAGAGATGCTAAGAGATGCTTCTTTACCTATCTAACCAGTGAGGAGAAAAAAGAGTTAATCTCTTAAGCACTAATTTAAAAAAAATGTTTTTAGACCCAAAGGCATAGTCTTCTCCCCCTAAAAATTCACTATTTCCTGCAAACAGTTGCTACATCACATGACTTTAATTCTGATTTGATTATATTGAGCAATCCATGTGGCGGGTTATTAAGTTTTGCATTTTGAACTACAGATTTACAATTTGGCATGTTTACTTGCTGGCCTATTTATTTATGATTTATGAGTAGAAATATTTGTATGCTGCTTACTCATTCAAGTGTGGCTTAATCTGCAACCATGGTTAAATAAACCATGGCTTAATGCAATGTATGAGCCCAATCTGCCATATATTAAATATGAGGTCATATCTGAACTCAGAAACCAGAATTCAGTGCCAACTTGCCAAAAGAGACTAAATGCGGGTGGAACTCCTTTGGGTATTCTTTTGGCAATGACTTTTGAAGCACACCATGGAGAAGGTCCTTCATTCCAGAAGATGCTCCCAGCATCTTCAACTTGCTTATGAGTCAAAACCGGCTGGTGGGGTCTCTTCTGAGGACCTGGCAAAGGGCCTTTTCAGTGATGAGGGCATTTTATACTCTTTAACGATACTGCTATGCTTTCTTTTTCTCAAAAATATTTTTTTTTTAAATAGAATTTTTATTTGTAGCTATTTTTTTGTTTGTTTAATTGTTGATCTATTTTTATTTCTTATTTTTCTTCTTTTCACTTATCTTGCTGGCAATCACCCTGGGAAGCAAGTGACTGAAGAGATACATACAAAAAGTATACATTGTGTGAAAGAAACAGTCAATTTTCACTCTTTAATACCATCATAAAGCTGCTGTCCATGACATCGTCCCCATCTCTTTTCTTCTAGATCTCCCATTGTGATCAAAGCTGGAAACATACAACTAGCGTTTTCTAACCTGGCAATTTCCAGATGTGTTACACTATAATTCCCAGTCCCACTCTAAGACGTAACAAATTGAGGAAGCTGCTGGTGATAATCCATTTTCAAGGATCAATGAAAGGGATGAAATTCCTGTTATCTTTCATTATGATTCTAAAGGTTGTTTTGGTCATGTTTTGTTCTGACTGTTTAACAGAGAAATGCCTTTTCTTTTTTCTTTAGTTTTCCAATAGAAAATAATTTCTTTAAATAATTTGAGAATGTTTGCATTGATGTTTGGCTGCATGTTCAGGTCACATCTACAGCCTTTCCTGGTACATAGGTTTATTCATTAAAACCCTGTACATAAAGAAATTGTGGTGATTGGCATAGAGGCAAAGTGTTGTTTTTTAAAAAAATAAAAATAAAGGCAGATATCAATATCATATAAGGGTGTATGTGTGGAAATGTGCATGACATACTACCATAAAACTATGTGTCTGAATCATATTATTTTTAAATGGATAATGCATTAATATTATTAGGCAAACAAAGCCAAATGGTGGGATCGTTGATAGACATTGTTGTATTTTATTTGTATACCCCCCCCCTCAAATTTTTGCTTGGTGAGAGTAAGTAGAGTAGATGCTAAGCTAAATGAATTTTATCCAGTAGGGCTTTTGAGGAATTTGTGTCATTTCTGGGCATAGAAATTGAACAAGTGAAAACAGAGAAGGTCCTTCTACAAACCTGGGAATTTTCGTGGTAATGGTGGCTGTGAAGATGAACTTGAAGTCGTGGAAAAACTGCCTGTTACAAAACTGCTTGTGGTGAATTTCCTAAAAATAATCACAACCAAATTCATGGTTATCACTTACCATTTGCTTAGTGCTTCATATGCATCATCTAGTTATAACCCTTACAACAATCCTGTAAGTCAAAATTATTATCCCCTGTAAGGTATATTGCAGGGATGTACATAAGAGGAAAAATGGCTTGCCTAAGGTTAGTGAGTTCATCAACATAGGGAAGATCTGAATTTAGTGTATTTGCAGTGTTTATATGCAACACAAATAAAAAAACAAGTGAAGGCACCATCTTCAACTTTTGACCACATGTGCTAGACACTCTCATCTGAACCAAGGATAAGACTCATATCTAGGCTGCAAAAATTGGGGCAACCTAATAGGGAGGAGTAAAATTTTTTGTTACCCCTTACTGTCTTCCAGAACAGGGATGAGCAACTATGGTAACTTTACAACCTGTGAACTTCAACTCCCAGAATTCCTGAGCCAGTCAGAAAGATCCAGGAAAGTTGAACATAGAAAGTTGCCTTATGCGATCTTAGAGAATATACACTATATCTGTCTAATCTATAATTTCTACTTTCAGCTGCAATTGCGGTAGTCCAGAAGTGTAGGGGCAATCCCATCGTTAATCTCCAGAGATTCTTTTAACTAGAACTTGTTTTCCTGTCAACTAGAAACTTTACCCCATTTTGTGGTATCTCTGTGTTGCCAATTTCTGTCTGATTTAGCAAGCTTGTTTGATTCTAAGTTGGCAGACAGTGTCACAAGTTAAATCCTGCCACTTTTGAACATGTGATGATGTTGCAGCTTGCACAAGAGGGGTGAGGCTTTGATCATAATACTGTGCCCACCATCTTGCTGATGCCAACTTCTTAGGGCTCAGAGGGAGGGACTAAACATTAAAATTTACACGTCAAAATGTGAAAAGCAGCAGGTCTTGTGCTGAGACCTTTTCACACAGGCTACTTTGCTTGTCTGAGTTGAGGCTGCAACTTGTCTGAACCTTTTGTGCACTGAGTAGCACTTTCCTTCTGAGTTTCAGGGAACAGTCCCCAACGAAAGTAATTTTTAGGGTTAAGGTAACTAAAAATAATTACGTTACTGTCAATCCCCGCTGCATACATTTTGGAATATTGTGCTCTTCTTGATTACTTATGACTGTAATTGAGCCTGGAATTATGGTTGTAAATTATGCCAGTTGTTAAAAGAGTCATCATGTGACCATGCTCGATTCTAAGGACTTTTTTGGGAGCAGTAATTAAGCAAATGTCATGGTTGTTAAGCGAACCTGTTTTCCGCAATGGGTGGGGTTTTTTTTTTGCCAGAAACCAGTTGCCAAAGTAATTGTCAGTTTCTGGCAAAAATGTCATAAATTGTGGTCCATAGGATGCTGCAAATAGCCGTAAATGCAGGGCACCTGCTTAGTGCCCAAAATGCAGTCTCTTGACCAGGGGTGGATGGGGAGAATCACAAGAACTTCTAATCTGGTTTGTAAGTACCATGTTGGGGGGTTTGTTGTAACTCCAAATGATTAAGTCATAAGTTGAGGACTACCTGTACCAATTTATCCCATGTTTTCCTTATAGCAAGCCACTCCTACTTAAGAATCCCTATCTGCAATGGCAGTTAAGAACACAGGTTAGATAACCTTACAGGTTTATTGTAAGTTTTCCAACAAGATAATGTTTGTGAAGTGCTATACAAATGCTACATTCTTATGTGGGACTTGCCACTGATTTTGAAATCCTTGTATTGCAAGTATTTCAATGAAAAAATTCTCTTTCTCCCAGTGTTGCTTTTTAAATGCAAAGAACAGAAGCTTGCTAATAGATGTTTTCACCAAATAACGAGACTATGACTATTGTACTGAACATAAGAGGGGATGTGAATGACCTTTATGAATTTGTTAGGACTTTTTTATACCACACTAAAATAACAGGCTCAAATTTACTTGCACTAAAGTTCAAGTATGTAATTTAATCTCATATAAGGCATTCACGTTAAACTGCAGTCTCTTTATTGATTACTCTTTTAGTACCATGTTGGTTTATGTTTTTTTAAATGTTCTACAGGGCAATCATAATAAGTTTGCTTAATAATCCTGCTCTTCTTAGTAGAGCTTAGTTTAATATTTCCCTAGTACAGTGTTCCTCAATCTGATCCCCTCCAGACTTACTGGAATTACAGTTCCCATGCTTCCCAGCCAGAGTGAAGCACATCGTCAGCAAACTTTGTCTTTAAGAAGTCCAGTCTCTCATATTTAAAAAAATGTGGATTTTTAACGTTTATGTAAAATTACTTTCCCTTTACCACAAAGAAAGCTAAAATGATATAGCTTCCTTCCCTCCTACTCTACAAAAAAACCCTGTCTCTTTAAAGTAACTGCATCCTTATCAGCCATATATGCATGCAGAGATGTCTTCCAGCTGTCAACATCAGCCAGGACAAGAAAAAGTCCAACTTACATTGGATGGGAAATGGCATTTTCTCTCTTTTTGTTACAGCAACCAAACAAGCTTAAATTGATTTAATAAATGTGAGAAGAGACTGCTGGCATCTACAGTTACTAGTTGTATCTGAACTGGTCAATTTTATTTACCAAGGTTTTTTTTTTTTTTTTGCAAATGTGTCCAAATGAATTATAGGTGACCCGCCTGCAGGGTTGAAAGCAATTATAGCTTAGATACAGCTTTTTGGTACTGTAATAAATAAAATCTGCTTCCCATGAAGCTTTGCTTAATAAATTGCAATGAACGTGCTTTGTGTTGATCTAGAAAAAAAATACTATGCTTGACAACATTGAGGGAAATAAAAGGCACGTTAACAAATAAATAGATGGACAAGATCAGGGAGGTCACTGGAATGTCCTTGGAGGAGTTACAGATTATTGTTTGGACAGATCAAGTTGATGGCCCATACAGTCTCCAGAGGTCCAACATAGTGTAATTCAATGATATTTTACTAACAGTTTTTCAGTACCTTGGACAAGTCTACTAAGCTGAACTATAGCACTCAGATTCCCATGCATACCCATTTTTACATAGCCACTCAAATGAGATCAGCATGCAACCAATATTTCTAAGTAGTCATTACTTTCTTCCCATTTCATCACCCTCAGATTCTAACACACTTTCTGGAGTGGATACATGCAGCGAGAAAAGACAAACATGGGAACTTCAACATTTCAATAGAAGAGAATATATGTAGTTCAGGGTTGAACTATGGAGTCTTTGGTGCTCTCTGAGCTTATGCTGCACTGATAATGTTACCTACTCAGGTAATGAAATGTCTGCATGCAAATAAAGAATCTTAGAGAACACCAAGGACTCCACACTTCAAAGTTTGTAGGATGAAACAATCCCGTTCAGATAGAACATCTTCTGTGATTTTATTGCCAACTCCGAACAGACACCCTGCATGCTTAGTCATTGAACATGTTCATACCTCAAGAGTCTGGTTCAGTGATTTCCTCTCTTTTAAAAAGGCTATTGCTTCCACTTTTGTATACTACTATGGTGCTTCTACACCAGGACTAAAATCCAGAGGATATGTTTGCTGTACAGAGTAATAATTTATATAGCACCCCTGAGTAATCAGTGTTTGAGACATATTATCTTGTTATCCTTTCAACAACCCTGTAAGGTAGATTATTCTCACTCTTCCCATGCTGAGTCTAAGTGGCTTTCCTAAAACCATCTGCATAGATCAAAGCATAGCTAGCAATTGAACTGAGAACCTTTAAAATCATTGTTTAACCAGCCCCTGGCACTTCTGTTCAAAATCCAACATTTTTTCCACAAGTTAAACAGTATTTGTGGGATAGTTGTGAAATATGAATGAATCAGCTCTTCCTCTACCTGAAGAGCTCTGAAATTCAATTGATAGTGAAGTTTTGAGTGGATTTTTAATGGATGAGTAACCAGTATGCATTTGTAGCCAGTATGCTAAAGCAGGTAGAGATAATCTTTGGTGCCTCTCATCTGAGCCTAATGATTGTGTTCACATAACAAACCTAATCAGATCAAACAAAGATTAAACCTACTAAAACATTTGCAAATCCTTGTTATTATCAAACTAGGCTAGGGTGCTTTTTGTGGCTTAGCATATTGTGGAAACCTGAGTCATTTAGTTAATATTCAGTTCAATGTATCATGCAAAACTAAAAATTAACCACAATTACTTCAGTAATGCAGCTATGGAATAATAAATTTCTCCCTATCATTTGACAGTAAGATGAATATTTTTATATGGAGAAATCTGGTTGCCTATGTTGTTCTAATATCCAGACAGAGAATTTTGACTTTTTTCTCCTTCCTGGACTATCAAAATACTAACAAAGAATAGTAAGATCTTCTTCACTACAGGGTTTGGCAGGATGATCCATATGACCAATTTACCGAATGGCTACAGATGCTTCCTTTCTTCTCCAGGCTTACCTGGAAGGTTTTGGCGTTTCACCCTTATAGGTCTCAAAGCTCTCTGATTTCAGAAAATCCTTCATTTCACTATAAGTCATTTTAGGTTTCTCCTGAAGTCTTTGCTGCTCATCCTCAGTATATTCTTCATCAGGGAAAACCAAGCTCTGATGAGATATTTTTGTGGTCTCTGACAAGTACACTACTGATTTTTGCTCTGGTTCCTTCTGTTTTTGCTCTTGCACCTTTGAAAGTGCAGAATATTTAACATCTTTATGGAATTCTTCCTGGAATCCTTCTTGGAATGTTTTTGGGACTTCTTCTTGGAATCCTTTTGAGACTCCTTCTTGGAATCCTTTTGAGACTCCTTCTTGGAATCCTTTTGGGAATTCTTCTTGGAATCCTTTTGAGAATTCTTCTTGCAATTCCTTTGGGAATCTTTTTTGCAATCCTTCTGGGAACCCTTCTTGCAATTCTTCTGGGAACTCTTCTTCAAATCCCTTTGGGAATCCTTCTTGCAATCCTTTTTGGCATTCTTTCTGGAGCCCTTCCTGGAAATTGAGGAAGTAAATAAGAAATAAAAAGATAGTTACATCTACCAGAAAAAACTCGACTGATCTACACTGTTAGAGATTTGCTAACCTGCCTACCCTAGTAAACCTTAACAAAAGCATCCTAGCTGGAATTTTCCTAGAGGAATCTAGTAATGAATTTCACACACTTAATAAAATCATAATTGAATGTGAATATTATCTGAGGTGTGTTGTAGTGCCAGCCATCCCAGAGGCACTTACAAGACTGTGGTTCCAGCAACTGGCATCAACAAGTAGAGAAGGCCAATTTCTCAATATCTCATATAATATGTGCTTCTGCCTCACTACAAGGGAATTAGAAAATTTTACCTATTATTTATTGTACTGCCCTGTTTTCACTTAAGCAAGTGGAAAATGTCTGGAGCCTTTCCTTATCTGAAAATCATCTTATCGTTATTTAATAAAATTGAATGTCTAATGAATTTAGACAAGAAGACAATGCTATGGAAATTAGCAAGCTTTGCACGTGCTGCTGCTAAACAGAAATAATATTTTATCAAAAGTTTCTGATTTTTTTCTGATATTTTACTTGCGGTAATAAAATTCTGAAGACATTGTGGCCAATAAATTTGGAGGATCAATATGCATATCAACAGAGAAGAAAGGAGATTTAACAGTGAGCAAACTGTTGTACAATATTCTTGATTTCATGTGCTATTAAAAAAAAA
This sequence comes from Thermophis baileyi, assembly GCA_003457575.1. NCBI lineage: Eukaryota > Metazoa > Chordata > Lepidosauria > Squamata > Dipsadidae > Thermophis > Thermophis baileyi. The sequence continues at coordinate 4,365,488 of QLTV01002265.1, read as the reverse complement.
CAATGTCTAGGATTATCCAATGCAGATTAGAGCCCTATATGGAAAAGGAGATGCCAGATGTTCACGTTAGTTTTAGAAAAGGTCAAGGAAAATGAAATATTATAGCTGATGCATGCTGGGTAATGGAGAAATCACCCAGCATTACAAAAGTGCAAAGAATACCAAAGCAAAGTCAGCATATGCTTCATTGATTGTGTTAGCCATGTCAAGCTGTGGAATGTGCTTAGAAAAATAGGAATCCCACAACATCTTATTCTCCTCATGTGAATTCTACACATAGGTCATGAATCCAAGCATGGATCGATAATGGAGAAACAGATTGACTCCAGCCTGGCAAAGGAGTGAGACAATATACTCTCCACTTATTCAACTTATCAATTTATATGCATTTATTTATTCAACTTATATGCAGAGTATATATTGAGGGAAGCTGGATTGGAAGAAGCATGGTTTTAAAACTGCGGGGGAAAATAATCAACAACCCTCACTGGGCTAATGATTCTGTTCTGATAAATTCAAATCATGTGCAAGATTTATAATGGAAATCAAAATGTAAAGTGGAAAAGTGTGAAAAAGTCTAATACAATTGATCTTGAAGATATTGAAGTGGTAGATACTTTTGGCCTTTTACGTAAATAGTAAAGGAATCAGCAAGAAATCAAGAAATACACATCAGAATAGCATTTGGTAGAGTAGGTAAGAAACATCCAGAAAATATTGATGGTTTTGAACTTTAGTGTGAGAAAAGACTCCTGAGAATGCCATACAAATAAACGGATCATTGAACAAACCAACCCAGAGAAATATTTGAGTTTGGTCATTTGAGGCACAAATGACCAAACTCAAATATTATGTACTTCAGAGATATTATGTGAAGATGTGATGTACAGTAGCTCTCTGAAGAAGTCTATAATGCTGGGAAAGGAGGAAAGAAAGAGAAGAAGAGAATGACCAGCCGCAAAGACTCATTTACAACAATGATGGGTGTACTGTTGTAGATCTGAAAAACCAGGTTGCAGATAGAGACATATTCTTTAGGAGAAAATCTACTTATGTGATTGCTAGAAGTTGACTCTAGCTTGATGGCAACTCTACCCTCTACTGTACTAGTACAAGAAAATGGAAGAGGGCTTTGCTACCATGTATTATCTACTGTATATATGGGTGCCTCATTTGAAAGTAAATAATTGTTAGAATTCTTGTGCTGTAACTTTCAACTTCTTCTAATAAATATTACCAATCAGAATGTTGAAACCTTTCCTTGGCTCAATTGTGCCCTGTCTGGATTGATAGAAGGAAAGAGTGACAGAGGATCAACTGGACATTATTCTTTCCACAGAAAGGGATTTCTTCTAGCCCATGCCCACACAATACTGTAACATTGCAACCTCATTGGAGCTATGATTAAATGGCTTTAATTTTTAAAAAGATGTTGGAACATTTTTAAGCCAGCTTTCTAAATTATTTTAATGGTTTTGTTGATCCATTTTTAAATTCCTAATTTTCTCACTTCTAAATGTAATTCAGGGGTGTCAAACTCAAGGCCCACTGCCTGGATCCGGCCCATGGGGTGCTTAAATCAGGCCCACGGTGCCGGCCTGGAAATATGAAAGGACCGGCCCGCGGTGCCTCTGGTGGCTAAAACGGGCTGCGTGTGCCCTCCCGTGTCTCGTTTTCACCCTCCATGGCCTCCTGCAGCACTCTGCCGGCTGAAAATGCCCCCAAAACAGCCCCAAAATGAGCCAAAACGGCCCTGAAAATGGGCCAAAAGCCCAAAAAAAGGCCCCCAAACAGGCCAAAAATGGCCCTTAAAACGGGCTGAAAAACAGGCCCAAAAAGGGCCAAAAAACCAGTCCAAAAATGGCCCAAAAACAGCCAAAACATGGCCCTGAAAATGGCCTGAAAAACAGGCTGAAAAAGGGCCAAAAAACAGTTCAAAAATGGCCTGAAAAACAGCTTGAAAATGGCCCAAGAAACCAACCAAAAACGGCCCTGAAAACAGCCCAAAATGGCCAAAAAAGGCCTGAAAAACAGCCCAAAAAAGGCTCAAAAAAAGACCCAAAAATGGCCATGAAAACGACCTGAAAAATGCCCGAAAAAAGACCTGAAAACGGGCCCAAAAACAGCCAGCAGAGTGCTGCAGGAGGCCATGGAGGGGGAAAACGAGGCACAGGGGTCCCGCATGTGGACCCCCTGCACCCCGTTTTGGCCGGCAGGGTGCTGCAGGAGGCATCCATCCTGCCCCCCTCTCCCCCGCCAGCCCGCAGAGGAGAACTACAATGCTGATCCGGCCCTCGAAGAAATCCAGTTTGACACCCCTGATGTTATTTAAAAGATTTGAGTATTTTTAAATGGAGTAACTTTTAATGAAGTAGTCTATTTTTTAAAATTAAATGAATTTTAAATAGTTTGTTGAGTTGCTTTCCAATAATTCAGACAGATAGAAAGAATTTTTAAGATTCCTCTGCTGGAAATATTGTGAACTAAATTCAGGCTTTTGTTTAATTCTTGACCCTGTTTTAAGACATTATCCCACCATATTTCCATTGCCAATAAAAGAGAATATGTTTAGCTCAGGATTTGAACTGTGGGGTCCTTGATGCTCTCTGAGCTTGGCTGGGTTTTTTTGCAGATGTTTCATTATCAAACTAGGCAACATCATCAGACTAGCACTGGTTTGGTAATGAAATGTCTGCAAGAAAACAACCAAGCTGAGAGAGCACCAAAGACCCCACATTTTCTTTGTCTTATGACCAAGGGTCCAAATTGTGTAAGTCCATGTTTGTTCTTACAATTTCCTCATCGCTTGGGATGATTTGAATGCTTAGGCTGTCAGTTACTGTGCAGGAGGTGGGTTGAGGTGTCAGGTAGCAAGATGGAGGATGGTGAAGAAGATAGACTAGTGTTAACCAGCGTTTAAACAGAGCCTCCTCTTCCTTAGTAGATGCCTGAAACTGTAGGTAATAAGAGCGTCCATTGATCAGCTGGATTTTGATGAGTTGCTTCTTGGGATTGTAGATGGAGATCCGCACAAACTTCAAAGGGAGGAGTCTGAAATTATACCAAAGTAATAAATATATAGAACCTTTCATTCCAAGCACTCAAAGAACTGTGGATGTATTTGCCCTTTATTTAAAATATTAGTAAGATGGTCCAAACAAATGAACAAACAAAAAGTGTCAAATTCATCTATGCTATGCCATTAACAAACCATATTGTCTGTGTCACTACGTTCATATTTATTTGTCAGCTGGACTCTTATTCTGAAACAACACTGTACACTGATATGCTGTTCTCATGGTACTGCGCATGTGTTAATCTTTCCTTTGTTCTCTTTGTTCTTCACCATGTGGACACAGACTTAGTTGTTCTTATTTTTGTTATGCAAATATATTACTTTTATTCTTTCCTGGCCTCCGGTCTTATTCTTGAGGATTTAGAGCATGGAAATAAGATTCATTTCGCCTCTAATTATTTTTTTCCACAACAGTCTGAATGAGCAACATTGTATACAGTTCATGTATGATTCAGAAGTGAAATTTTATAATTTTTTTTAACGTTGGCGAACCTTTGAAAAGTGGCTGGAAATTGTCATTGATTGAAAATGTGGTGCCCTAATTGCTAACTGATGCAAGATACATGGGTTACATGATGCCCTTACTGAAAGCCCTGCCTGCTGAACAGAATTTAAAGGGCTGGGATTAGGGATTAATGCCTACCTATCTGTAGGGCCACCTCTCCTGCAGATCATTTTGATCAGCAGGACAGGCTCTTTAAAAATGCCACCCCCACTATATAGCTTCTCCTCTGTGTAAAGGAATTACAACAATCTGGTGCTCTTAATAGTTGTCACAAAACATCCTTTTTGCATAACATTTAGTAATTACTTGGGTGGTGATAAAGCTAGGTACAATTTCTAATTATGCATTTTTTACAGAGGCACAATTGAGAGCATTTTAACAAACTGCATTACTGTTTGGTTTCGTGGCAGCAGTGCCTCAGATAGAAAGTCCATACAGAGAGTGGTAAGGACAACCGAGGAGATTATAGGAAGCTCCCTTCCTGTTATTCAGGACACTGCTTATAAGCGCTATGTGCTTAGAGCTCAAAGCATTGTTAGACCACACCCACTTTACGGTCTGTTTCTGTTGCTCCCCTCTGGGAGGAGGTTTCAAAGTATTTCTAGCAGGACTTCCAGGTTCTGTAACAGCTTTGTTCCCTAGGCAAACACGCAAGATTCATTTTTCTC
>QLTV01002265.1:4344767-4358929 GCA_003457575.1 Thermophis baileyi | reverse complement strand
TTACAATAATAGTACTCAACTCCTCTGCTCGCAATAGAATTCCTTATTCCAGTAGACTTGAAATTTTAGCCCTGGATAACCTTGAACTACGCCGTCTACATTCCCACCTAAGCTTAGTACACAAGATCATCTACCTTAACGTCCTACCTGTTAATGACTACTTTAATTTCAACCACAATAACACTAGGGCTATCAATAGATTCAAACTAAATGTAATCCGCTCTAATCTTGATTGCAGAAAATACGACTTCTGCAATAGAGTAGTAAATGTCTGGAATACTTTACCTGATCCTGTTGTTAGTTTCTCTAACCCCCATATCTTTTACCTTAAACTGTCTACTGTGGACCTTACACGTTTCTTAAGAGGTCCCTAAGGGGGCGTGCATAAGCGCACCAGCATGCCTACCATCCCTGTCCTATTGTACCCATTTGTATGTACTCATTTTATGTGTTTATGGCTATATAAACACATAAAATGTATTTATAGCTATATAAGAAGCTATATTTTGCTGCTTTATATCCATTTATTTGTGCCATTTTTTCATGTGTCCTGTTTCCTTGCACTTGTTGACAAATAATAAATAAATAAATAAATAAATAAATAAATAAATAAATAAATAAACAAACAAACAAACAGCTCCACTGAAGTAATTTGTTTTTCACTACTGGTATTGAGATGTATGCTATGTATCATTTCTTTTGCACCATCAAATGATCTAAAGAGATGGGTTTATTCAACTTGCTAAACTTTAAAGCTGGGTTTATAACACATAATTGCTAAGTTCTCCTAATGTGCTATACCCAACAATTTAAACACGTTATAACTTAAATGCAATGGCCTGTTTTGTACAATATGTTAAGTCAGTGGCTAAAGCCCTACAATACACTGAAACATGGACTATTGTAATTCCACTTTAATCTACTGCAGAAAATTACATGGACCAAACCAACATTTTATCTGATTTATGGTGGTACATTCCCCCCCCCCCGACATCCTCTGACTGGGAAGTGCTTTGAACTGGGTTCACTGTCAAGTGAGGTAACTATTCTTGCCAATGCAATTTTTTTCATTTAGATATTATTAAATTAGGTTTAGCTACTGGTGACTGCAGTATATTTACCATCTTGACTTGTCTTTAGCAATAATTCAAAACTCTTTCAAGGTCTTTTCAGTAATCCCTTTGATCAATCTTAACCACATTCATTATCCTCACTTCCTTTTACTTCTCTAATACCTTGCCAAATATAGTCATTTGATGTAGTCCATTATCAGCTTGCATCACATGGACAAAATAAGTGAGTTTCTGCTTGCTGATCTTTGCTTCAGAGGAGCAGCAAACCTTCATTTGCTACAAAATTGATTAGTTGGATATTCAAGTCTACAGCAATGTTAGTAATTATCTCCAAATCCATAATATGGACCATCTCTTTTGCTCTTGTCAGTCTCCAATATTCACAGCCAATATGTTACTACAGAGAGACTATTGCTTTCACTATAATGGCCTTTCTAAAGACTCACTTCCTTTCCAATTCTGAACTGTTTTGCTATTTTTGCTTCTCCAAACTTAGTTTTTACATAAGTTCTTGTTCATTATAAAGAGTCCTCAGAAAAATAGTCTGTACTGCTGTATCCATTAGCCTGTTTTACATTCAAAAGCTGTACTATACTAAATGAGCAAATATAAACCTGTTTTTCATAATTTTGCTTTTTCCAATATTTAGCCTGTATTACTTATCTGATTTCATATTCCTCAGTAGCTTCAGGAATATGCCTGCTTATTTGGTATTTCTTTCTCCCTGTGTAGCTCCACTCTTCTTTGTAAGACCTGAAGCAAAACTGGCTGCAAGAGGAACTACTGCAGTTACTTGTTAACCTTGCATTCTCTTGCCTCTCCTTTCTTGTCTATATGTAGGTATGTACATACATTTTTCATTTACATTTATTTTGTATTTATTCACTATCTCTTTAACCAACCCTTTTAGCATAATACATTTTCACCTGCTGAGATGCAAATACATGTGGTTAGGTAGCAATACCGTAAAATAATTTGGCTAGTTTTTGAGGAGGATTAATCACATTCTTCAGTAATAATTCGATTCTCTATATATTTTGCAGGAACAAAACATTTCTCATAAAAGAGAAATAAAGGGTGGAAAAAACAAGATTGGGACTTCATTGAAGTGAAGAGGTTAACTCTCTAAACATTGATTTGTCTGTATTACTGTAGGGGATCTACAAATGCTCCATCTTGTACAGTGTCTCTCAATGTTGGAAACTTGAAGAGACTTCAACTCCCAGAATTCTTCAGCTTGCTTTGCTGACTGGGGAATTGTGGGAGTTGAAGTCCACACGTCTTCAAGTTGTCAAGATTGAAAAACATTGATCTAACATTTCTCATACAGGATGAAGTTTCAGAGCTAGGAGGAAGACTAAAGCTTATATTCCTCCTAATACATAAATGAAACGTCAGAAACTAAAACAAAGCAAATAGTGCTGCATTAATTATGGTGATACCACAGCAAAGTGGGAAAATAAATCTTAGCTGTTCTCAAACTGATCTGGAGTCCTCATGTGATAATGCTATTATTTTCACCCATCAAAACTTTCTGCTTTTCATGGGAAAGGGGATCAACCATTGTGCAAAGAAAGCTACTGAGCAGATGTAGGGAGCACCTTGGCTGTTGTAAAAAAGAGGAAATTTCAGGATCTGGGAAATGAGCAAGGTAAGAGTTCCCATCACTATGAAACAGCTTGTCTCTTTTTGAAGCATTTCTTCCAGAACAGAAGTTGAATCAGTAACTACTTAGTTACTAGCATATTAAGGTACTAGCTGACCATCTCAAGCCACATGAAAACCATTGAGCGTATGCAAAGACCTTTACTAATTTCAGATCAGTATACAGGTAGTTCTCGACTTACAACAGTTCATTTAATGACCATTCAAAGTTACCACAGCACTGAAAAAAGTGACTTATGAGCGTTTTTCACATTTACAACCATTGCAACATCCCCATGGTCACGTGATCAAAATCCAGCCATTTGGCAACTGACTCATATTTATGACTGCTGCAGAGTCCTGGGGCCACGCAATGACCTTTTGCAAGGCTTCTAATAAGCCAAGTCAATGGGGAAGCCAGATTCACTTAACAACCGTGTTACTAATTTAACAACTGCAGTGATTCACTTAACAACTGTGGCAAGAAACATTGCAAAATGCGACAAAATTCACTTAACAAATGTCTCACTCAGCAACAGAAATGTTGGACTCAATTTTGGTTGTAAGTCAAGGACTACCTATAATCTTAGTATGTGAAAAAAACTTAAATCTAATATGTCACCTCGATGTCTGATGCAATGACTATTAGGAGGTTGGCTTAGGTTCAAATATGTCTACAATCTTAACAAGATTTTTAGGAAGATAAAAAGGAGATTCATATACATTGCCCGAGTTCATTTGAATTATAAACATAGCATCCTCCAAGTAGCTAACCATCTATTAAACCAAGTCAAGAACATTTCTGCTAATGCTTCCACTGTTCACGTTGACCTAGCATATCTTTATATTTTTTTAATGTTCTTCCAAGTGGCAGTATGCCATGAAGAACCTGTAGATTTTGGAGCATTCTCCTTCCCCATTATGCTCTCTCTTAGGTGTATTATACTCCAAGTCCTACCTCCAACTAGTCACATTGGATGGGGATGGTGGAAATTGCAATGGAACACAACCAGTTTCCAGATTGGGAGAGGTTGGCTGGTTCTTACTTGGACAAAGCTGCTTTCAAACATGGCAACAGACTGAAATGAAGGGTATTCTCCTTTTTCAAGGTATTTCTGCAGAACTGCCTTGCTAGGGGCTTGGACCATAGAAGTAAAATCCATACTCTGCTCAGTCCTGGGAAAAAGATCCAGCACCAGGCTATCTGCAAATGAGACATCAGGGCCTTCAACAATCATCTCACGTACAAAGATTCTACTTATCAAGCTAAACATAGAGGTCTTGTCAATGCTCTTTTTATTTTTAATATAAAATAAAACAACTCCTGAAAAGAGATAGTCAACAAGAATAGTAGTAATATACGATATTAAGAGAGTAAATATTTGACCAGAGTACTCTATAGTTCTGAAGAATCTTATTATCTTTAATAACATTTATAAAAGAATGGCATGTATTATAAAACCTTTTGGGTCTGTGTATCTTTTAAAACCCTCTATTTTACTTTTTCTATAGATACAATTTACCATGTTTTATTTTACCATATGCCAAGTGATATGAGTGGGTGGGGAATCTGATTTCCAGCACTGAATTATTGTCAGTCTGACAGATACAAGCAGGGTAATTAGCATGTCTTTTGAAGTAATACTTAACTAGGCTTAGAACAGATAGACAACAAATATAATTTTACTTCTGCTGCAAATGGTTTAAAAATAATACAGCTACTTTCCTCACTTGATTTATTGTAGAATTTTTTATTTTATTTTAGGTATTCCTAACAAATATATAAAATAGTTCCTTTTTGTCCATAGCCTTTTCAGATTAGGATTTCAACTAAGTTTCTGTGAATTTATTAAGATGTATTTGTCAGATCCCAAAACCATGATCGTCATGAAATGAATCTTTGAAGCAGATTTTTTAATTGTTCCTCCCTGATAGACAGAATCTTGCCAAACTGAAGCATGCTAACATTATTTAAAAAAATTAAAAAGATACTGTAAGAATTAAAATTTTAGGCCACCTGTTTGAGATTTTCAATGAATAATTAACAATTGTATTATCAGTTGTAAACTTGTTACTTTTTAAAGGTGAAAAATATATTTTGAACACATGCAAAGACCCAATATAGTTGAGAAGTCCATAATTCTGGGAAAGCTGGAAGGAAAGAGAAGAAAAGAAAAGGTTGAACTTAATTAGAGTGGAAATACTGTTGGCAAACCTGAAGAGCAAGGTTGAGATCAAATCATTGTCAAGTACTTGCTAAGAATTGGTAACTTGATCGTATATAATCAAATCAGTTTTGGAATAATTAGTAGAAAAATGAACTATGGAGTTATACACCTCTATTAAATGTATTACATGGACTGAAAATACTTGCAAAAATATTTAGCTATTGAGAATTTCAATCTATTGCATAACCTATAGGTTCTAAATTGTTTTCTAATATAAAAACCAAAGGGTTCTAAACAAAATATAAATAACAGAGTGAACAGTGATCACTCTTGTTCAGTAACACTAGCAATTCTAAATTGTGTTGAATCTCTTTCATTAACTCTAATACTAGGAAATGATTTAAAGTACAATTTATTTGTTATATTAAGAAACGGTAATCCCATTCTAATTAAAAAGCAGAAATTAAGACAAGTGGTTTATATGCACAGAGAATTGTCAAAAGAAGTTTGGTAATTTTACTATGAACTATATTATATTTAATAGCCTTCTGATAAGATCTGAAATTTGTCTGCCCTTCAAAGACAGACTGATTAGAATTAGCATAATGTGAAATAAATGAACTGAAAAGAATTGTTAATATAGAGGCAACTAATTTTATACTTTGATTTAATAATGTCGTATGTCTCTAGTTGGATACTTACATTTTATCCTTGCTATGTTTAAATAAACGGTAAAGGAGACCCTGCGGATTTTACTCCACTACTCGTTGCCAACCATAGGGGGCAGTGCTCATCTCCATTTCAAGGCCATTGAGCCAACGCTGTCCGAAGACATTTCTGCAGTCATGTGGCCAGAATGATGCCATAGAGCACTGTTACCTTCCCACCAAAGTGGTACCTATTAATCTACTTGCATTTGCATACTTTTGAACTGATAGGTGGGCAAGGAATTGTGAAAGGACAGGAGTTTACCTCGGGCTGACAAACCCAGCAACTAACCACTGAGCCACCATGCTGCCCCTACCATGTTTAGACAGAATAGAAATTCAAAAAATGTAGCCATGAATTGGAAGTTAGACCTCTGTCTCTTAATATTATAGAAAAAAATTACTATCAAAGCAATCATGCTATGTATATTTATTTTTTATTCAAAACATCTGTATAGTTGCCCATCTTAAATCAAACTCTAGATGATTTACAACCTAAAGTAAAACAACCTACAGGTAGTCCTCAACTTACAACCACAAGAAGAACTAGGTCCTAAGTGTTTTCTGCAAGATTAAAAGGGTGAAGATCTCTTGTGGTAGAATGTTCCATAGGACACAAACTGCAATGGAAAAGGCATGCTTCCGAGCACCCACAAGATGGCAATGTTTAAGGGAAGGGACCTGGAGTGTGGCTACCTTATCTATTCTCATGGGACCGGCACTTATCCTCAGGGAGTGGTGGTCCATATATAACCTGGTCATGCATAATGTAGGGCTTTAAAGATGATAGCAAGTAGCAATAGCACTTAGACTTATATTGCGCTTCATAGTGGTTTACAGTTTACAGAGTCAGCATATTGCCCCCAACAATCTGGGTTTTACCGACCTTGGAAGGATGGAAGGCTGAGTCAACCTTGAGCCAGTCAGGACCCAACTGCTGACAGTCGGCAGAATTAGCCTGCAATACTGCATTCTAACCACTGCACCACCATGGCTCAGTATTGCATCTGGGAGCCATTGCAGTTCATGCAATAAGTATATAATATGACAAACCTAGGGGTTTCCCAACAGTGTTATGCTGCTGCATTCTGGACTAGTTGTAATTCTTGGATGGTCTTCAAGGCCAGCCCCACATAGGCCATGTTGCAAGAATCCAAATGGGAAGTGAACAAGGTGTGAGCAAGTCTTCTCGGTCCAGGAAATGGTACAATTAGCGTATGTAACACATGTGTGCACATAAGACACATCTATGCAAAGTCCCCCCAGCCACAGCTGCCACTTGCTTATCAAGCAGCAGCCATGAATCTAGATGGATCTCCAAATTCTACATCATCTCTGTCTGGGGGAATGCCACCCCTTCCAGAGTTAAAGATGGAAGTCACCAGACCGTGAGGGGCCAAAAACCATCTTGCCAGGCTTAAATTGAAGATGGTTCCTCCCCATCCAGGCTCTTAGAGTCTCTAGGCATTCGGTTAGCACCACAGCAGTATCACCTACCCAGCCAGGGGTAGAAGTGTATAACTGGGTATCATCAGCGTACTGGTGATACTGCACCCTTTGCTGGTGAATGAGCTCACCCAGTGGTTTCATGTAAATGTTAACGAGAGGAGAGAGGCCTAAGCCTTGGAGGTACCACACATAGCAGGGGCTTAGGGAATCAACCTTTCTCCCCTCCAGCACCAATTGAAATCGGCCATGGGAAAAGGAGGAGGATCACAGCAAACCAGTGCCTCCCACTCCAGTCTCTGAAGCTGGTTCAAAAGGATACCATGGTTAATGGTATCAAAAGCTGCTGAGAGATCCAGAAGGGCCAGGCTGGTTGCATCATCGCCATCATGAATAGCAATAGCAATAGCACTTAGACTTATATCCCGCTTTACAGTGCTTTACAGCCCTCTCTAAGCGGTTCACAGAGTCAGCATATTGCCCCCAACAATCTGGGTCCTCCAGAGGCCATCTGCAAGCATAATCATTACCATTTCAGTTGTATATGCCAGCCTGAACCTAGACTAAAAAGGGTCCAGATAATCTATTTTATCTGTAGCTGAGCATCTACAACCTGTTCAAGAACTTTCCGCAGAAAGGGAAGATTGGAGACTGGACAAGCTGCCTAAAATAGTTGAATCCAAAGATGGCTTCTTGAGAAAGGGCATACCATTGACTCCTTCAAGGTAGGCCTCAGTTATCTGGATGAGCACAGAAATCTTATCTACACTCTTATTGGCAATGTTGGTGTTGTGCCTTGTTAATTGTTAGGGTGGTTTCTAAAGAGCCTTTCAGTGGCTACCACAGAACTACAATTCCCAGTTATTCTCAAATGGAGATCAAAACAGTTAAACTGCCATGTTAACATAGATGGCCCCATAGGTTATCTGTGAGACTGTTTTCCTCTGTTACTGCTAGTTGGAGTAGATCTGACAAGGTGAGCATGCTCCAAGTCACATTTATTAAGCAGTGTCATCTGGTAGAAACTTTCTGTGTAGCAGTATCTGCCCTTTGGAAAAATCATATCCCCCAAAATTTATTTAGCTGGCTGATGTTCCATAAATTCTCATAAATCTGGGTTTTTTCCCCAGGCATGGAGTCTGTAGTATGGGTGATCCCATCACTCTAGTTCAGGGGTGTCAAACTGGTGGCCTGGGGGCTGGATGCATCACGTGCTGGCCACGCCCACCCCAGCTCCGCAAAGGGGAAAAACACTGTGATACGTCATGTGACGGCAACGTGACATGGTGAGTTTGACACCTGTGCTCTAATTTCTTTGACATGACTGTGGTTATGTGGCTCAAGTTTGATTGCCCTCTGTGCCATTGTGCTATCATTGTGTTATTGTTCTTTATAATTATTATGTATTGTTTTTATTTTGTTGCTTTTAATCCTATATTCCATATCTTGAGCACTACTGTGAGATGAGTGCTATAGAGATTAATTCAAGAAATAAATAAGTAAAAGAAACTGCATTTATAGGTATGTCACACCATGCAAATATTGATCATATTGATCATTTCATCATAATGTGCTGCATTATTTATAATGACTCTTCAGCCGGTTATTAGAAACCCTATTTTTGTCTCTTGGAGATAACTGGCTACCATTCACTGTCTTGAGGAGCTAGTGAGATCTCAAAATATATGTCATCCTATTTGATCTGGTCTCAATATTGAGATTTTCACTTCAAGCTTTTCTCTACCTTTAGGACTCGCTACAACAGGTTGCCAATTCCATTATCTTTCAGTGCTTAGACCTTCATGAGTCTATAAATTGCATGTTCTAGACCAGGGGTCTCCAATCTTGGCAACTTTAAGACTTGTGGACTTCAACTCCCACAAGTCTTAAAGTTGCCAAGGTTGAAGGCCCCTGTTCTAGACCTATTCTCAACATTATTCTAAGCTACAGTTAATTAAATAAACTATACTTATCTGGAATTATACAAGTTGCTAAGCCGTAAGTCAAGATTTACAGAGGCTCAGTTTCTACAACATGCTTAGCCAAAATCCAGCAAATTGCATTTTGGCTTAGTGAAATATGAGATCCAATCCTTAGATACGGACTGACGGTTTTATCTGGGTTATAAACACATTTTATTGCTCTTTTTATTTTCATTCTGTTCAGATAGATTGGTTTTTTAAAAATATGTAAAGATAAAATTATGAGAGTACGCTTACATTTGAAAGAGTTTCATGAATGCTAAAACTAGTTAGGTCCAGCAATAATATAGTTTATTGGACTAGCTCCACAATTAGATAAAATGAGATGATCAATCTGGCTAACAGATAATTTGAAGGTATGGCAAACAGTGAGCTATAAAATTTGATCTTATTGGTTTAGTACTGCCAGGGCTAAAGGGATTTTTCCATCCAATGGGCCAAAATAACTTACCTGGGTTAGGGTACAAAGCAGTTTGGTTTTGAATTGAGGCAATAGGGGATTATGAGAAAGCAATTTGCTTGCACTGTTACCAATTGTTACTGGGTTTAATTGACATATTCCCCAAAAGAAAGGATTGCAGTTTAAATTCTCTGGATGGATAAAGCATCTTTTTGACTCACCTGAAAGACCTTTGACTCACCTTGATGATGATAACTCCTTTTTTTCTTGTGAACTTCTCTGTCTGATACAGATTCGCTGCTGGAACTCTTCTGAAAGCTCAGGACAAAATTTTGTCTTTTGATCCATGACAAAAATCCCATCTGGCCAATAGATATGTCAGTTCAGGCCTACTTAGCTTGATCGTTTAAGCTGACTGGAGCTCCTTTAACCTTATCAAAGTTAATCAGAGTATATGAAAAAGAGAGTGATGGAATTTTAACGGCGATGGGCCTGGTTTCAAGACCTCCCTTACTTGATCTAAGAATAACAGATCTCTATTTTTCTCTGCCAAACATTATAGGTTTTATTATGAGACCAAACCTACTGTCATACTGTATACAGTGTGTACTGGAATCCCTAGCAGCAAGTAAATACCTTTGCTGTGGAATCATACAATCACAGTATTGGAAGGGACCATAGAAGTCATTTAGTTCAACCACCTGTTCAGGATCCAGTAGACCAGGGGTGTCAAACTTGATTTCATTGAGGGCCGCATCAGGGTTGTGTTTGACCTCAGGGGGGCTGGGATGGGTGTGGCCAGGGTGGGTGTGGCCAGCTCAACGTCACTTGTGTCAGAGGCAGTTGTGGTGGCCTGAGCGTTCTGCCAGCTGTCACGCATGTGGCCCTCCCGAGCTCCATTTTCGCTAGCAGAAGGTTGCAGGAGGCTGTCGCAGAGCCAGAAACGGAGCTCTATTTTCGCTGGCAGAGGCACCGCGGACTGGTCCTTCGCTGTTTCCAGGGTGGCCCACAGGCCACATCTAAGCACCCCGCGACCCAGATCCGGCCCGTGGGCCTTGAGTTTGACATCCCTGTACTAGACCACCCAGTTTTGTTTGGAGTTCCCTAGTGATAGATAATCCACATGTTATGGCAACCTGTTTCACCGGCTGACGGCTCAGGAGGATCTTCTTCATGTTTGAACCTCCTTTATTGCAGGATAATCCATTAAACCCACTGCTCCAGCCCTCTGGACAATACAGAACATGTTCACTTCCTCTTTGGGGAGATAGCTTTTCAGTTTTTTTTAAGATCACCATCAAATCTCCCCTCATTTATCTTTTCTATACACTAAATATACCCAATTCCTTTAACCATTCCTCATAGGGCTTGGTTTCCAGAACCTTTACTATCTTGGTAGCCCTCCTCTGAACTTGTTCCATGCTATCACTGCCCTTTTTGAACTATGTTGCTCAGAACTGGATACTATACTCTAGGGGTGTCAAACTCGATTTCATTGAGGTCCGTATCAGGGTTGTGTTTTACCTCAGGAGGGTGGGGTAGGCGTGGCCGGAGTGAGCATGGCTGGGGTGGGTGTGACCAAGGTGGGCGTGGCTGGGGTGAGCATGGCCAGCTCGATGTAACTCGTGACGGTGGTACCTGTGGTGGACAAGTGCTAAGGCAGGACTTCCCTTAGACCCTCCCTCCCTCTCATTATAATCTCCTTCCCTCCTTCCTTCCTTCCTTCCTTCCTTCCCTTCCTTCCTTCCTTTTCTTCTTTTTCCTTCCCTCTTCATTCTTTCTTCTTCCTTCCCCTCTTTCCTTATTTTTCCTTCCTTACTCTCTTCCCATCTTTCCTTCTTTTTCTTTTTCTTTGTCTTTCCTCTTTCCTTTTCTCCTTTCCCGTCCCTTCTTGCATTCTCAAATGCAAAAGGGGAAACATATCTCCTTTTGTTTTGTTTGTTTTGCTAGTCCTCTGCCAGCGGAAACGGAGCTCGAGGGGTTGCGCGCAGCACTCTGGGCCCCATTTTCAGCCAGGACGGCCTCCTGCAACCCTCTGCCAGCAAAAATGGAGCCCAGGGGCCCCCCAAGCTCCATTTTCACTGGCAGAGTGCTGCAGGAGGCTGTTGCAGCTGAAAACGGGGCCTGGGAGGGCTGCGCATGGCCCTCCCGAGCTCCGTTTTCATTGGCAGGGGCTCAGCGGGCCAGTCCTTTGCTGTTTCCAGGGTGGCTCCGTGGGCCAGATCTAAGCACCCTGCGGGCCTTGAGTTTGACACCCCTGCTATACTCCAAACGGGGTCTGACCAGGGCAGAGTAAAGTGGAACAGGAACTTCCCACAGTCTGGATTCCATATCTGTTAATGCACCCCAAAATAACATTTGTCTTTTTAGTAGTTGCATCACACTGCTGGCTCATATTTAAATTGTGGTCAATCAGGACACCTTTTTCATAGGTACTACTGTCAAGCTAGGCCTTCTCCATCCTATACTTGTATCTTACATTTTCCCTATCCAGTTATAGAACTTCAAATTTCAACTTACTGCTCAAATGTGTCTAGAATTTTTTGAATCTTCCTGGATTTGCCATCCTACCTATTTTATTTTAAAGCCAGTGAAGTTATTGGAAAAATAGGAATTGTAATTTTTTACTGACCTTTTGTCCCTGTGTTTAATTGCACCATGACATGCAGCAATGTGGCAGGTGAAGGATTATTTTTTTCTTTTCCTGGCCCAGAGATATGGAAAGAGAAGCATTGATAGAATTCTTTTAGTCCAATCGGCTTGGCCCAGGGACCCACTTTTGGCCAGAAGAAACTGTGGGAACCCACTTTCACAAGCAGCTATTCAAAAGACATGTTGTTTTCTTTCAAGAATGGCTCAAAAACAACCATTTGTTATTTTTAGAGTTGTTTTCTCTCAACTTCAAGGGAATGTAATTCCAGCTGTTCCAATTGGGATGGGATAAAATGGCCAAGTTAATGAACAGGCCAAGCAACTGTCCACCAGGCCATTGCTTAGAGCCGTGATGGTGAACCTATGGCACACGTGCCAGAGGTGGCACGCAGAGCCCTCTCTGCTGGCACGCATGCTGTCACCCCAGGTCAGATCTCCATGGCGTTTCTTTTGTGAGCTTCTGTTTCCCTGCAAACGACGAAACAGAAGCTCACGAAAGAAAAAGATCTTACCTCTTGCCACACTGCTGGTGTTGGGATGCCCTGCCTCCTGCCGGCCAGATGGTCTTCGGGTCTCTGCTGCGCATGCGCGCATGTCCACATTCGCGTGTGTCCGTGCATGTGCACCTTTCAGTTTGGGCATGCGGGCGTGTGCAATTTGGGCACTCGGTGTCTAAAAGGTTCACCATCACTGGCCTAGAGCAATGTTTCTCAACCACGGCAACGTGTGGACTTCAGCTCCCAGAATTGTGGGTTTACAGAGGACTCATATCTATAAATTCATGTAACATTAATATGAATTCAAAATTCAGAGTTCTGGGAATTGAAGTCTACATATCTTAAAACAACTAAGGCTGAGAAACGCTAGCCTATATATTCAATTTTTTTTTTCCAACAGGACTTCACCTTGATCAGTGTTAGCTTCCTTAGTGGAGTCATCTCCAAGTGTAATTGGCTACATTTCCCCTGCTAGCACAGCTAACATAACCGGAGAGCTTCTAGTTGGAATGGATGAGCAACCTTTTCATATCTGAGTACTACAGTTAACTAATTTTGGTTAGCCAGAAGCTGCAGAATAAATAGGTGGGAATGCAAAATAGGTAGATAGGTCAATATTTTCTTGAGAATTTTTCTTAAAAGGGAAGGAGCATTCACACACTACAAAGGGGAGGGGTTTGGATCACATGGGTGTGGTCTACATTTGGGTATTTTGACCCACTAATGCGGAAGGGATTCTGGGTTTATTAAAAATATATTAAGTCCAATTTTAGGGTGGAGGAGTAGAGCTGCACATATTCTGGGGACTGAGGTTTCTAACACAGTGGCTGGGGAATGCTGCTATATATTTACATTTAAGATAGATTCCAACACTGATCCACTCACATCAGGATTAGATCAGTTCGCACATCTGCGAAAAGTGAGGCAGATTTTAATTTTTTGTGGCCTTCACAATGAAACAAAATCTCCAGCTGAGAAGGCCATACACACTCTTCTGTATATGACCAACAGTCCTATTTGTAGAGAATACAGTTTACTCTTAGCCTGGTACTCTTGATTGAATCTCACAATAGCAGCACTAGTTATGGGATAGGAAAAATAGAATTTTCCAGAAACATCTAGCTGGTTAGAAAACCACATGTTAGACCAAGTAGCCTTTGGGTCTGTTTAAGGCACAGGAATATTCTGGTATTTTTTTTTTTAAATAAAAAGGTAACTAGCATGCCTGGAGGTTGAAGTTCTCCTTTGGAATTAGCACAATGCCGGGCGAATGGGCTTCTTTTCAGCTCAACTGTTGTAGATGAGATGTTGTTACTGAGGTATCTTGTAATCTGTTCTTCTCATAGGTGCAAGCAAGCTGGTTATGTAAAGCAACTCTGAGGTGGCAGGACATTGCCCCCAGCCTGTTCTGATCCTGCCTTGTGATGTCATTTCCCTGGTTGCATCACTGCATTCTAATCTATACTTTTTAGCACCTTATTCTGAGGTAATTCAAAATTTTTGTTCATCATTTTTATTGTCCCTGAATGATGAAATCTTTCATCTGTGTACCTGCTAATCATATATATATATATATATATATATGTATGTATG
>QLTV01002265.1:4306396-4344567 GCA_003457575.1 Thermophis baileyi | reverse complement strand
TATATATATATATATATATATATATGTATGTATGTATGTATGTATGTATGTATGTATATGTATATGTATATGTATATGTATATGTATATGTATATGTATATGTATATGTATATGTATATGTATATGTATATGTATATGTATATGTATATGTATATGTATATGTATATATGTATATGTATATGTATATGCATATGCATATGCATATGTACCTGTAAATGTATATATGTATATATGTATATATGTATATATGTATATATGTATATATGTATATATGTATATATGTATATATGTATATATGTATATATGTATATACACACACACACACACATTTATATTTATATTTACATTTACAGTGTGTGACAGGTTTTCATTTCATAAAGTCTTGTGCTATAAAAGCTTCTGGTTCACTTGCTCTTCTTAACTTAGGTGGGGGTTTTCCCTATGTATATATGTATATATGTATATATGTATATATGTATATATGTATATATGTATATATGTATATATGTATATATGTATATATGTATATATGTATATATGTATATATGTATATACACACACACACACACATTTATATTTATATTTACATTTACATTTACCTTTACCTTTACCTTTACCTTTACCTTTACCTTTACCTTTACTTTTACAGATGGGAAGGCAAGAGATAATTGCCAAAAAAAGAAACAGAATCTCTTTGCCAGGAGAAATGTTGCTCCAAAGGCCAAAGTTTAGCAGAACAGTGTGCATAGAAAGCAAACCCTGGAATAATACAATAGAATTAAAATTAAAGTGCAGTCCAGACTGTTCATAAATCTCAGCTGAGTGAAATTCATCGTTGCAGTGTCTCCTTGAAGGCTTTCTGCTCTCCTGACATGAGAAAATAAATTTTAATGTCCAATCTCTCAGGCCCTTTCCACCTTCTGGAGCAAAATATCTCAAATGTCCTTGCATTGCAAGTTGTCACAATCAGCTCAATATTACACACATATATAAAATATACTGTATATACACACACACACACGCGCACACATATATGTGATATTATATATAATATATATCACAATCCACTTTGCAGAGTAATGCTTTTCAACCAATGTTTTATGCATTCTGCTAGACTCACTGAGTAATGTATTCGCATTTGCCCATTGGCTTTATTATATGTTAATAGAAGACTGTTTGAAAATAGATAATGATATGATGTCCTTGACTTGGGGCACTGAACACCTGTCCTTCTGTAGTCCACTTTGTATGTGCTATGGGCCAGGATATGTTCAGCTGAAGGCAATTCTGAACAAAAGAGTTCAGAGATCCTGTCTTTTCTACTTAAAAGCAAGGTGCTAATCCTCATAATTCTATCTGATTCAAAAAGTATTGGCAGATGACACCTGGGCTCAAAAATTATTCTATGGCATGCACAATATTTAAGAAGCTAAAAAGATGCTCTGGGTCCATTGTGTTTATTTATTTATTAAATACAATATATAGCTGATATCTCCTCCAAAGGGAACTCAGATTGCCCTGCTGCACCTGGCATAGCTCTCCAAGCAGAAAGAGTTCATTTCATACCCGTCTTTCATTAATGAGAAACTTGGACTTTCTGCATACAAAGGAATTCTTGGTCACTAAGATCAGAATAAAATGATCCTTGGGTGGTGCTGATAGAATGACTGCGTTTTTAGAGATACTCCTTTCCACGTGCGTTTGGCAGGCCACATTTGCCATTTTGTTATGTGGGCTGTGGAGCTATCTGGAGTGTCAGGGTTTCGACCAGTGCTCTAACGCAATTAAGAGTCTCAAGCCATCTGGAAATAAAAATCCAGTCTTTTATTAGGAGCACCATGTCAGCATTACCTAGGTGAAGCCAACTCTGACTTCACCCCCTTTGCGCCTTGCCTCTGACCCTGTTTCCCCCTCCCTCCAAAGTGTGTCACCCGGTCACATTCCCCAACGAGGTAATTTTGCGAGTTGTAGAAGTCACTCCCTCCAGGCATTGC
This sequence comes from Thermophis baileyi, assembly GCA_003457575.1. NCBI lineage: Eukaryota > Metazoa > Chordata > Lepidosauria > Squamata > Dipsadidae > Thermophis > Thermophis baileyi. Next base: position 4,342,573 of record QLTV01002265.1, on the reverse strand, counting down.
TGGTATCCACCGAGATGGCCTTGGCTTGCTCAGCCAGAATGCATCTTGTTATGACTGAGGAGTAAATTCCTTGGTGCAGCTGTGAGGCGTGATTTCCCATCCCTCTGCCTATGGCAACTCGGGAGCAGGCCAGGGAAGCTTCACGAGTTGACATGGAGCTTCCCACAGTCCAGCCATCTCCTTTTTGGGTCTCATGATCAGGCCTTTCACCTCATAGCTCAGCCCAGACTGATGCTGCTAATTGCAGGCAAATTCTCCCTACCTTGAGGAACAGCAGGACTCCAATCCTTGGGGGGGATCTTTTTTTTTAACATGGGTTGAATTTTTGTGCTTCTGCAATGAAGATTAATTGTTCTTTGAACTACTTTCTGCGCAAAATCTGTGTGAGACAGAAGTTTCTACAGTTAGGTCCTCTGACCCAGGTTGAATTTTAAATATATTTTATGATGAAAAATGTCTATCTAAATTCAGTCAGATTGCTTCAAGAAGAATGGGTGTGGCCATTACAGACAATTCTGTGATTAGTCTGTGAGAGCAAAGTGTTGGCAAATAATGTTATTACAGGAGGGTGAAAAGTTTGCTCTAAATTACCAATACAGGTATTGTGGTAGATAATTATTTGTTTACATTACTACTAAAACTCCATTTGCCAGTTGTTCTGGCAATAATTCAATCTGTCTACATATTTATTCAGATGAAGAGATTTTGACAATTTTGTCCTATATTCCAGTAGCCAAGTCCATTGTCCAAACAAGAGCTAAGTTCCTTCCTTCCTTCCTTCCTTCCTTCCTTCCTTCCTTCCTTCCTTCCTTCCTTCCTTCCTTCCTTCCTTCCTTCCTTCCTCCCTCCCTCCCTCCCTCCCTCCCTCCCTCCCTTCCTGTGAAGCAGATTAAATTTCATGGGTGGAGGATATATGTACATTAACCTTTATTGTTTTGGAATACTTCAAATTGTGATGTTTGGACTTGGCCATTCATGACACAAAGGATGCAGTCACACAAGGTTGGTGAATGTGAGGCTTGATTAGGCTTACTATGGCAACACAGCTTTTTTCTTATTGGTTAGTTTAGGTTTCAATGTACTGCATGCATTTAAAAAGGTTTAATTAAATAGCCAGATTAAGCATATTGTAGAACGCTGTCTGGGTTTGGATTGAATCAATTGACAATTAAATAGTGCACCAATTAATACAGTGCACCAGTGCTAAGTTTCATAAAGTTTTTAGTTCTCTCTTGTGAGAGGAAATAGAGTTTTATACTGTCTGAAGCTGATTGTATCCCCTGAATAAATTGCTAAAGCTATCCAATTTGGATTCTATTGATTCTTTTAAAAAAGCTGATATCCTATCTGACATTATCTCCAAATTCATTAATATAAACGTAAATTCCCACCACTCGCCTTCTTGGTATTCTCTTCCCAAGAAAACTTTGTTTTATTAAGAATGGAGGTAAATTTAACTCCAGGTGGATTTCATATTTTCAGAAATGAAAGAAGAGTCATGGTTCCTTGGCTTTTTTTTATCTAAGTGCCCTCTAGGGAAAGATACAACCAAGGTATTTATTTGGAGGTATTTATTTAGTAATCCTGAAGGAAACTTGATATCGCATGCATAACCAGAACATGGGTAGTGTTCTTATTGGTGAGGAAGGAGCTGAAAAATCATCCATCTGAACCTATAGGGCTATAGGACTTGTCCAGTGCCTCCCCCCCCCCAAATCCCTCAATTGAATAAACAGCTCCTATTAAGAGCAGGAACAGGGCTATTTGTAGAGGGGTCAAAAAGGGTCAAGAGAAAAAGTCAAGAGCCTGTAACCACACATTCGAAACTCTGCAACACATTTAAAAAAGGGATGAGGTTTTCACTACATGGTTGAAGACACCATCTGACTTTTGGATACCTGCTCCTCCTACCTCCAGCTGATCCTGAGCTGGAGTACAGTAAAGGCTCAACAAATTGTGTTTATCAGTGCTCTTCAACTCTTTCATTCAGTGCCATACACAAAGAAATGTAAGGTACCCTGTGTGAAAACAAGCAAAAGCAAGTATGAGGAGGAAAACAATAGAATAGAATAGAATAGAATAGAATAGAATAGAATAGAATAGAAGAGAATAGAATAGAATAGAATAGAATAGAATAGAATAGCAGAGTTGGAAGGGACCTTGGAGGTCTTCTAGTCCAACCCCNTTCGAACGGACCTTGGAGGTCTGCTAATCTAACACCCTGCTCAACCAGAAGACCCTATCCCATTTCAGACTAATCTCTTCTTAAAAACTTCCAGTGTTTGAGCATTCACAATTTCTGGAGGCAAGCTGTTCCACTGATTAATTGTTCTAACTGTCAGGAAATTTCTCCTTAGTTCTAAGTTGCTTGTCTCCTTGATTAGTTTCCACCCATTGCTTCTTGTTCTACCCTCAGGTGCTTTGGAGAATAGTTTGACTCCCTCTTCTTTGTGGCAACCCCTGAGATATTGGAACACTGCTATCATGTCTCCCCTAGTCCTTCTTTTCATTAAACTAGACATACCCAGTTCCTGCAACCCTTCTTCAATAGAACCCCCCCCCCTTTCCAGGGACAGGATTGTACATCTTCTGAGGGAGAACTGATAAAAACCCTGATAAAACATTCTGCTGTGGATGAAACCAAAATGTCATAACATAAGATAGAACATAATATCAATGTCTCTCATAAGTGGACAAATAAATGAAAACCTGATAGCTTGAATATCAGCTACTCATTTTTTCTTCTGCCCTAATTTCTAGATTGTTGGGTTTGTTGACTCCTTGCTAAAATGTAATAATATTTCTCTTGGAGTGGACTATCTTCTACATCTCTGGGTAGATGATATGACTGCCACCAGGTTCCAATAAGTCACCATTTTAAGAATTGACTAAGAGAAAATGTTATGATTAACTCATCTTGCTATTATCCCACCATGTCTGCCTGCAGGAGATAACTTCTATTAAATGTCTGTGAAGAGGACGTTTGCCAACTCTTCATAATTGAGTTTTTAATCTTGGTTTGTCCTTTTTTTGACATTTGTAATAGACCATTTTCTCTGGGATGGATATAATCCTTTCTCCAAAACCCAAGAGATTAAAAAAAGGATGTTAGCAATGCATTGCAACACAGAATATAGTATATGATTGTGGAAAGATTAGCTTGTCCAAGTGACTTGATGGGATATACCCCCCCCTCTCTCTCTGGTATGTGTGTGTGTCAGTAGTGGGTTTCACTTACCTTCGTTACCAGTTCGGAACTGGGAACGCGGGTGCTTGCTTACTTCGCTCGCACGCGGCGCTTCTGCACATGCGCAGATCGTCTGTGATGATGTGCGGGCGGGTGGGCAGTGGCAACCCACCACTGGTGTGTGTGTGTGTGTGTGTGTGTGTGTGTGTGAGAGAGNGCACTTAGACTTATATACCGCTTCATAGTGCTTTACAGCCCTCTCTAAGCAGTTTACAGAGTTAGCATATTGCCCCCAACAATCTGGGTCCTCATTTTACCCACCTCAGAAGGATGGAAGGCTGAGTCAACCTTGAGCCGGTGAGATTTGAACCGCCGAACTGCAGCTAGCAGTCAGCTGAAGTAGCCTGCAGTGCTGCCCTCTAACCACTGCGCCACCTCGGCTCCTTCATGTTTGCAATCATCACACTATATCACCATAATTATTATTTCTGCTATTTGCCTGCTAGTTTCTGGATTTTGAAAACAACCTTTCTTATTATACTATTATAGAGATATTTTGTTGTGCAAATTAGATCTTAGCACAATGAGACCAAGTAGTCTCTCTGGTATCATCCTTCCCAGCTTGGTGTCCTCTAGAGATACTGGTTGATGACTTTCAAAATTCCCACCCAATTCATTGCCAAGCATTCTGAGTATTGAAGGCCTATACTGCCATTTTAAGAACAATGTACTGTGTTAGATTGTCAAACGGGAGAAGAATATACTGTATCTACAGGTGTTGGAAGGCTTAGCTACCTGAAAGCAATATTTAATGACTCCTGGATATGTTACATGACTTAGTTGGGAAAATGGGAGCTGAAAGAAAAACAGGCTTTGTTTTGTTCACAGTTTTCTATATAAGTAACCCAGGAGAGCACAAGAAAACTGCATGGATGTAGCCTACAGGGGTTCAGTTTTACTTTAGGCCGCCTTAACATGCCATAGCAGAGGGTGGGAAAAACTGCCTGGTGCAATTTAACCCATTTATACTTGGAAATAGGTCCCACTGTGTTCCATGGGGTTTCTTCCTTATACAGTCAATTTAAAATGTGAGCCCAAATTCTTCAGCTGGCTAGAAACAAGGAGATCCACAAGAATGTGTGCTATTGCTCTTGGAAAGACTTAAGTTAGCTGTAGAACAGAAGCAAAACAGTTGCATTCACATAATGTGCTACATCCCCCAAAATTAAGCCATATTATAACTTGATATGATTCATACAACATGCGAAGATAATGGATGACTACCTCAATTACTACAAACCTAGTCAAATTGTTTCAGAACTAGAATCACATGCTTCCTTGACTAAGTTCCCTTAATTTTTGTTTTGTATAACTGTAAATTAAGTAAGGAGAACTGCAGCTATCCGGATACCAAATATTATTGAATTACAGCTCCCAACATTCCTAGTGAACATGCCCAATAATAAAGAATACTGCAGTTTTAATTTAGCAACAGTTAGTGGGTCACAAAGTGAGTAATAAATTTCAATGCATATAATTTAAAAATAAACCAAACTCCTCCTTAGAAAATACACTCCTAGCCATGCCTACTTCATATGACAATCTTATTAACTTCAATAGTCTGTAGTGAACTCCAGAGAAGTAAAACATAATTTTCAATTGGTTGTAACAACTGTATTGCAACCAATTATACATAGGTGTCCTGTCCTGTTCTTTTAGCATGCCAGTCAGCACAAATTAAGTCATATCTCTGTATTTTAGTACATAATTACTTTAACCGGGTTGAAAATCATCATTTGGGACACACAAAGTTCTCTTGACTTAAGTGTTCCCATAAGACAATCAACGAATGGTGGTAACTTAACTTGATTTGAATTAACTTTAACCCATGGGAGAAATTTTGTAGCCTCTTTTCAGGCTAAAACATTTATTCAAAGGCATAAACTTTTGTTAGCTGGAAAAGGTGCTACCAAACTCCTGAGTTGTTTTTTTTGTCACCATGGACTAACACTTCCTCCTACAATGTCTAATCCTTGGGAATTAATTGTCCAGGTTAATTGATCCGTTCGTAATATTTCTATAATGTCCTAGCTCCCTCATTAACCCTGGTAGGCATGTCGTGAAAATAGAGCTACTGTAGAATGTTGGGTTTGACTCAGAAGAGATTAAGTTCCACATTAATATGTATTGTCAGATGCAGCTGCATATGTTGGGAGAGTGGGAGGAGGGATGAATTTTGGCAATGAAAAAGTTGGGATGGGAATATACTTGTAAACAAAAGAAAGAGATAATAATTGAATATTAAAGTAAAAGCTCAGAAAAGAGCAGAGGATTGAAGTATCTTAATATGAACCTGTCTGTAAAGAAACTTTTACACGATGATGCATATTTGCATTAGCAAATGGGCTTACCTCAGACAATTTACTTTGTAAATAAAAACCATAACTGAAGACAAAATTAAACAGGGGATGTAATGGTATGTAGGAATGACCCTGGGAGACAAGAAAAAGAGCTGTAGCCTAGACAACCATAAATGAATTTTGAGGGGTAGGGTTAAGAGGGGTAGGGTGGAGAATGTGTCTCAGAAGGGACTCTGCCTAGTTTTTGGAGAGGAAAAATAAGGGATGGGAGTGGCACATTCAAGCTTGCACGATTCTGTTAATGAAACCTTGCAATAAAAATAGAGACATTCATCGTCGTCTGAACTACTTTAAAGAGTCAACAAAGTTCATTCTACCTGCACACATAATGCTCCAGAAGTAGAGCCGCTCCTGGTGCAATCAAACCCATATCATTGATGGGTGGCAATGAATCAGGAAAAAGGAGAATAAACTACCAAGCAAGAATGACAGCCCCTCAGACTTAAGGCTTAATTTGTTGGCTTGAAAATTGTTTTTTGTTCAGAAATGATGGGGAGCTGAACCTCAAAGGGGTGCTACTGTGAAAGGGTTTTTTGGCAACTTTCCACAAACTGTTGACCTCAAACATGCAAGGCTACATCTCATTGAATTCCTAATTAGCATCATTCTGCTAGTTAGGCTATTGGAAGTTCAGTGCGTCTGTTGAGCATCAAGTTAAGGAAAGCTTTTTTTTTTTTTTTAGTTATGGGCTGCAACAACCTAGATGACTTCCAAATGGCAATATTTTCCTTTATTTCTTTGCTACCCTCTAGTGCTCCTCCAGATTTTTTGCAGTCTAAATATGGCCTGGATTTTAGCATTGGAAACTCATATGTTTATAAGATGTGCAAGTGGAGCTTTAAGTGGTGATGAGAAAGCATGTAGCCATTCAAAGTGTGTCGATCACAATGCTACAGTAGAAATAGAAAACTAATTTATTAATCTTTTCTTTTTCTTTTTGCTATGTACAAGTTTAATGGAGAAATCTTTGTGCCTGAAATCAAAAAGGACAGAATTTGTTTCCCTTTTTAGATATTTAACATTCAATAATTAACAGAGGAAAAGTACCCAAGCCAGCTACATCATTTCTTTATCGATCATGCGTCTTGTTTGAAAATTGTTAGCAGGCAGCAGTGAAGAGGAATTCACTTGCTCCTGGTCCTGGCAACTAATAAAACACATCTTTGAAAATGACAGCATGGAGACAGCAGGCTTGACAAAATACATGCCATGGAGAGAGAAAGAAAATGGGAAACTGATAATAAAAATCCACAAATACCATAGCACTGCCATATCAAAGATGTCGACCCCACTGGAAAGCAAATCAGGGTTTGTTTGTTTTTTTAATTCTAGGTAAATCTCAGTTCTAAAAAAAACTCTGAAGCCTTAAACCAGGAGTTAGAATTTGGTTTCATATCCAGTTTTCCTAAGTGGTCAAAAAAAAAACCCCAAATGCACAGGAGCAAAACTTGGTCTTCTTTCTAAGGAACAGGCTGGAAGGATTCTGAATTGGATCCATGGAAACTGCTGGTAAGAATGAAATTTGCTGCATTTTTGAAAACCCACTTCCCTGATGAAAATGATTTTTCCTAAACATAGAAAGGTAATATAATAGAAGGAAAGCATTACCATTACCTGCCCTCTAGCGTGTTAACCGTACTAAATATAGATTTTTTTTTAATTTTATTCATACAAATGTAAAAATTGTGAAATATTATTACACAAAGCGATTCTGAATTTTATTTCAAAGAAAATAGGCTTCCCTTCCGATGCTAAGACTGGTTGGCTGATCATTGACAAAGCAGAATAGTACGAATGGGGTTGGCTTCTTTGGCCATGGCAGCTCTGAAATCAATTCACAACATGTTTATAATCTGAGAAGGAAATGACAACGACAACAACGACAACAATCCAGGAAAAGTCCATTTGTTTAAATCTCATTTGGTTCCTTCAGGTCATCAGCCAAGCCATCGTACTCAACGGAACGTGGGGACATCCCCAGATACTGCTTCAGGAATTCACTGAACCTTTTCTGGTTGTGCCACTTCCGGGCTGATTTCCGAACACCAATGAAGCCTCCGAATCGTTTTTGGAGCGCTTGCACCTCGGGTTCTTCCATCTGCCCATAGTTGAATGGGCCCCTCAGGAAATCAGCCACCCTCTTGGGAACCTTGAGCTGATCCTGTAAATCTCCAAGTGGAGTTTGGCTTCCATCACTAGTGTCATCTTCTGCCTTTGGCTGACGGATGAGACCACTCAATTTGGACACTTGCTTATCTTCTTCATCGCTGAGATCCACCATTCTGGTCAGGTCACCGTGATGTTTCAGGTTACTTCTGGCTCCTTTCAGGCTGCCATCCCACATCTCCAGTGGCCATTTCATTTCTTCCAGGCTACTATGGTCTAGGGACAAAGAACTTTTTCCGCTGATGGCTTTATTGCAAAGTCCCCATGTAGCACTGGAAAACAGTTTCCCTTCACACTCCATTACACAGATCTGTAGGGAGGAAACAAGGACAGTTAGTAATATGCCTCACTTTTTGAATGTAAGGAAAGGTACAAATCATAATCTTTGTGTCAAGGCTCTGACTAACGAACTCAAGCAAATCAGAACTCTGAGACTTGCTCCTTCTCAAAGGTCCTCTTTAATGAGTACATCATATCAGCACAGCTTCAAAGGAAAACCAAATCTAAATCTTTCCCGCGGTTTCAGTATAATTAAACTAGGAAATAACCCCATCCCCAAGTGTCATGGGTCACTTTGGCCAATTGGGTTAATTGGCGGGCTCTTCAGGCACTCCTTCCCCAACCTTATCTGTTGCCAGTAGAGATGACCTTGGTTCTCATGAGAAAGCTCTTTGTTGTGTCTAATAATGCATTCCAACCTCTTTCCCCCCTCCCCCCCAGTTGTGTGACAACTGAGGAACAGAAAGATGGCTGCGGCCAGGTTCAGTTCAAAGTTGACACTTTGCTGAAGAAAGTCAAAGAGGTATATTACCGTAAATTGTGTTTTAAAATAATCCTGTTTCTGCTTTTTGTTAGACATATAGCTTAATTTACAAAGAGTGCGTTTCAGAATCCATGGCTGCAATAGAGAGGGCAATTAAAATGTTATATTCCTTCTGATTTCCTTTCCTGGAAATTCTTTATGACTTTCCTTAAATCCTACAGGTTTGCAGACTAGTTCAGAAGTCAAGACATCTGTTTGGATTTGGTCTTCGCAGTGAATTCACCAGGAATTTTTACTCATGATCTGACAGATAGTGGAAATCTAATAGTAGTAGTGGTAGAAACAGAAGACAGTTTCAAATCAGTCTCCTATTATATGAAGAGTGGCCATTGATGACTGATCAGAACCGACATTCAAAATGGAATTGTTCAATTGCTTCCTAGGAGCTTGGTGAGCAAATGCCATCAATCTTTGAATATGCTACAGCTTTTGGGTTTCTTTTTCTGGTCCAATCTTCTAAAATTGTTGTTTTTGGCTTAGTCCTGCTCATTCTTCTGTGGATTTAATCATGGAGAAGATCTATATGCAGAGTTCTCAGAAGCCAGATGCTCAGGCTGTGTTGCTGTTGAATCACTAGATCTGTCAGAAATTAGGAGTCTGTTCTCTGATGGTGATTATTAATAAGAATAGCAACCCCAGGATGCCTTCAAGAATTTTCAAATCTAGCTGTTTACCCAGTCATATGGGGTTGTGGAAACTAAAGTCCAGAAATAGCAATAGCATTATACTGCTTCACAGTGCTTTACAGCCCTCTCTAAGCGGTTTAGAGTCAGCATATTGCCCCCAACATCTGGGTCCTCATTTTACTGACCTTGGAAGGATGGAAGGATGACTCAACCTTGAGCCGGTCAGGATTGAACTCCTGGCAGTGGGCAGAGTCAGCCTGCAATACTGCATTCTAACCACTGCGCCACCATGGCTCTGTCGAATAGATGCTGGATATCAGCTTGTCCAATTTGAATTAAATAGTTTTTATTCTTTCTTAAAAGTTTGAAGAGATGAAACATTTAATTCAGGGGAATGATGAGGTGGTAGACTCTACTTGTCACTAATGGCATTGATTTCCTAAGGAAGTATCTTGACAGACTAAACCATGGTAACTTTTGCAGCTATTTGAAGTCAATGTTCAAGTGTGTGCTCCTATAAAACATTGTTGAATACTTATTGTACCTGGTCCTGGCTATGGATTGGAGAACATTTCTTGTTCTTTCTGTTTCTTGGAATCAACCTCCCACACTGAAACTACTCTCCATTAGTCTCTGCAAGGAAAAATGTATTTTCTTTGGTACTGGTTCTCCAAGGGTTCAAACATAAAAATTCATACCTGAAATGCTTATTACCTCTTTAAAACAAAAACAGGGCTTCTGGTCTTTGTACCATTTTGCCCAATAAAGAATTCTAGAGAACTCAGAAGCTGTACTATGTTCAAAAAACGTATTGTCAAATGATAGATTTTTGTATTGTTATTTTTAAAAAGAAATTTACTTATATTCATTATGTATGTACCACCAATTTCACAAGAACTTTTAACAAAGTTATGTAAAAACAGTATAAATATTCTTATAAATGAGTGCATCAAATCAAATCCCAGGATTTTCTGCCACTCTGGATAGGCTGTTTGTTTAAATTGATGTCTGTAGATGTACCCAAAAAACCAACAACCCCATAACATGATGAAAACAATAGCTTGTGTACTGTTAAAAGGCAGCTAATCCAACTGCTAACAAAGAAAACAATTGCTTTTAGAAATACTAGCATGATTTTAAAGGTTTAGCAATCTGGGCATGAAAAAAGAAAGTGGGGTTGATCACACTTGGCTTTTAATAACCTCTTACTGTGAATTCCGTTCCCTTTGAATGAAAGGGAAGTGTCAGCCCTGGTTGCCATCTCATAATTGCTTTCCGTTAGATACTAACAACCTCTTTAAATGACTATTTGTGATGAATTAGCTCTGTAGTGAGAAGATGCTCGAACAATATGGTTAGAGTCAGAAAAAGGTCTTCTCTGTCACCATTATGAGAAATAACAGGCCTTATTTTTGAACTGGGATTTTCTGGAGTACATAGTAAGTGTCACCACTTGAGTGAATGTCAATAATTGAGGGCATTTGTGCATCACGATCTTTTTCACTTGGTGATCTCTCAGATAGAGTTGAAAATTATCAGCAATTGTCTATACTTCTTGGAGTCAAACAAGGAGGAATGACTACCACTTCCTGAACCTGAGCTGCCTCAGATAAAGGATTAGAGAAAGAGAAAAAGAGATTTATAAAAAGGGAAAGCAACCTGGCCCCCTTTGTAATTACTGGTGCTTTGTCAAAGAAAAGGAGAAAACTGACCAATCTGTCAACCTCACCCACTTTATTTCATCAGGACTACTGAAGGGTAGAAATTATCAAGCCAATGTATTCCTCTTAAAGGTCTTGTTAGGAATGGGAGGTGGGTAACGGTTCCTTTTAAAAGAAGAAAACATTTCAAAGCCTTGCAGAAGCTTGTAATGTTTTCAACCATTCTGTTGTCATCATATGGTGACAGAAATTAGGAGCTGCTTTTAAACCAGCACGAAAATCGTCATTGGGAAGTGCCTTCAGGATTTCAAGCTCTTCATTCACAACCTATGTAAATTATACCTCTGTCCACCCCGGGAACTCTTTATCCTGTCTTATGCCATGCCCCAGCGCCACATACACAGAATAACTAGGATGTTCTTGTAGGATTTAGGCTGCTTCCAGAAGAGCACTACGCAGGTCTTCAGTAGCCGTCCAATTGTTATAAGGGTTGTGAGGACCACTGGGAGAGACCCCTATCCTCTCATTTCAGCCCACTCCCGTCTATATGATTTATCTGGTGAATGTGGAATGAGATGAGAGGGAGCAATCTATAGATGCTGTGTGGGGAAATCAATTCTGAGGTTTCATTTTAAGCTATAATACGGATTATTTATGTGGGCATAGCATGTTTTGTGACTATAACAGTGTTTAGAGTGTGGGGTAATCCCTGCCTCAGTTAGAATTGAAGAAGCTTCTTAGAAGAGAATGTCTATGGAGATTCTTGATCATCCAGGTCATGGTTGTCCCAAAGGTGCTTTCTTTCAAAAAGCAACTGGACTTTCTTTTTTTGCTTGAAGACATTTCGCTTCTCATCCAAGAAGCGTTTTCCGTTCTACACCATTCACTCAGAACCAGTTGCCTTTTGAAAGAAAGCACCTTTGGAACAGGTTTAGACGAAAAGCAAAACATTTTCAAAAAACATTTTCAAAGACCCCCCCCCCCCCCCGAAACTCCAGTTCCCTTTTGGAAAAGGCACCTTTTGGACTCTGCCTCTGTGGTCATATACTAAATGATTTTACAAAAGGGAACAAATGTTTTGGGAATTAGCAAGATTTGCTTGCATCGTTGCCCTCCCCTACTTAACTTGACCTGTAGTTGTGTGGCCAGCCTAAAAGCAAATAATTCATCTTACCTCTCCCCCTTCCCAAAAAAAAAAAAAAAATCAAAAAAAATCAAGAAAACCTTGTCAGTGTTGGGCTCATCCCAACCAGTACAGTCTTCACCTTCCAAGGTTTTCTTGTGGACCCCAAGCACCAAAAGGTTGAAGAATAGAAGGTATAACTGCTCAAAGGTGGTGAAATTGAAACAATAGCATTTTCTAGATTACCTAGGAAAAAAACCTCTTGTTGTTGGTGGGCTTTCAGAGGAGCCTGTATGAAACTGCCTTAAGATCTATTTGGCTCCTGTAATCTACTGATCATTATCTATACTCAAATCAAGAAAACCAGTTGTTTCCACCTCATCTAACATGGTCATCGTGTCTTTACTCTCTTGGGGACAGCTTGCAAAAGGTCTGTTCCTTCTGCAGTGCCCTTGGACGTTGACTCAAGGTGGAGCCAATTATGGAAATTTGTTATTGCTGTATAATGAGGAGGCCATGCGTCATGGCACAGAGCGGAAAGGCTATTCAAATGAATATTAATGATCTGTCAATTGCATTTTCTAATTGTACAGAGGTTCTCCTGCCAGCAGGATGGAGACTGGTCTAGTTAGCCAGTTTTATTCATTCATTCTGACTCTTAAACTGCCCAGCCATGTCAGTAGATAGAAAATTAGCAATTGAAGTTACAGATGAAAGGTTACATTTCCTAATGTTGAGAACAGCATTAATGACAACATTCTTACATCTTACTGATGTTAGCCTGAACCACAAGTAATGAACCAAAAGAACAATTGCGGTTGTCATAATCTCAAGCCACTTGCTAAAGGCACACAATATCTGCCTGACTGTCCATCTGTCCACCCATCCACTCATCTTGCAAATTATGGATTTGGTGGCTAACATAGACTTAAAAACACAAACAAGATTAAGAATGAACATAAAAACCATGAAAACAAAACATAAAATAGCACAAACTTAGGCCAAATACAACATATTCAACAACTCAAGCTGTTTACTAATTGGGCTCACTCTAAAGTCAGACCCAGTACCTGCATGGGAAAAAAAAACCCTAAAAAGCTTTTAAGTTTGGGAAGAATAACAGGGTTGGGTCATCTGAATCTCAGGGATATGCTATTCCTGGAGGGAAAGGCAAGCCTCCAGGTTCCTATTAGATAATGTTGTTTTATAAAAGGAACCCAAAGCATGTCTATTCTCTCAGATATTGTGGGACAGGCAGACACCTTCTATTGGGGTGTAGAATAAGCCTATTTAATGGAAAGTCCCTTCCTTCCTTCCTTCCTTCCTTCCTTCCTTCCTTCCTTCCTTCCTTCCTTCCTTCCTTCCTTCCTTCCTTCCTTCCTTCCTTCCCTCCCTCCCTCCCTCCCTCCCTCCCATTGACAAGAGTTCAGTCAGTTTACCCCTCACAGCCCAACCATAGGAAGTTTTCTTCATTTTTTTTTTTTTTAAATTCCAACAGTGGACACACTAAGATGGGAAGCTGTCAATGATAAGGAGGAATCAACAGATGGATGTCATATAAAAGGAGTTTTAATGGAGAACATATACTATGTACTCATGGATAGAGATGTGAAGGCCTGGAAAAAAACCGGAAAAATTTGGAAAAAACCCGGGTTTTTTCCGTTTTTTTCCTGAAGGCTTTTTTGTTTTATTTCCAAAAAAATGGAAAAATTGAAAAAAGAAAAAAAAACATTGTGGAATATTTTATTTTAACATGATGAATAAAATATTTTAAGACAGGGTGTTCAAATATTTTCCAAATCATTTCTAAAAAAAAATATATGATATCAGACCTTTGTTACAAATAAATATTATAAAAAAGTAAATTATGTTTGTGATAATTGTTTGGATACACTATATTTTTAATATGCTAGTTGTAATAATTTTATGTCAAGTCAAATTGTCCATAGTCATATTTTATGTTCCTAAAGTAACAGAATGACTTTCAATCTTAAAAAGACAAAAAAGTGCTAATGTAGCATTTTTTTCAATTTCCGTCCCCCCCCCCAAAAAAAACGAAAAAAAACCGGGTTATTTCCGAGCTTCAAAATTTCCGGAAATTTTACATCTCTACTCATGGACTTGTCTACAGAAAAGAAGGTGATAGGTACTTCTTGTCCTGGCATGGATGGGAGAACTTAAGGATAGGAGAATCTACCAAAGTACAGTCCAGACTAAACACCAGGCCAACATGCAGGCAAAGGAGAGGAAGTAGTTGAAATCTGGAAAGAGATGATTTAAGATGGCTTCATTCCTGCTAGTTTAGGTATGACAGTCAAGGGGCTTAAGGCTAAAGTGTAGAAAAACCTCACTTCTTCCCAGATTATTCCTGGCTTGTGTATGTCATTTTTGATCACACTATTTTATTGTGGCAATGTTATAGACATATCTTTATTTCAGCAAAGGATTTAATAAAATGCCCCTTAATCACAAAGTACACCAGTACCCTAATTAATTATGGCTTGCTGGCATGAATACAAGTCAATTTATGTATTGAATAAGATGCCACAAGTTTTGATGCATAGATCCTTTATTGTTCAACATTTAGGTGAGAAATGAAATCACCTTGGAGGACCTAGATATATATATATAGGGTCCCCTTAACCAACTTATTCAGACTGAAGAAACTACTTAGATAAACAGCAAAACATTTCAAACCAAAAAGAAAAGAAGTCCAGTTTCCATGACACAACTTTCAGGTTATAACTTTGATGATGGTGGAGGGAGTGCTTATCAAATTTTATGATACAACATTGGGTAGGCAGCTAATACTGCAGAACTGTGCTTCTTAAACTTTTTTTCTCTCAAGACCCTTTCCCACTTTTAAAAATTATAGAGAACCCCCAAAGAGTTATTGTTTGTATGGATTATATTTAGCAATATTTACTATATTAAAAATTAAAATGGACACATTTGCTATCACTTCTCACAATTGTTTGATGGGATTTTAATATTATATTAGTTTTCAAGACAGGCTGGCAAATAATTTTGACTTCATGAACCCCTGAGAGGATCTTAGAGAATTCCCAGGGTACTAGGACCATACTCCAAGAAACACAGCTGTAGAAGATAGAAATAGAATTCAAAATGATCTTGATAGGTGAAGCACACTTGAAAGAATGCTGCACAAAAGAATGTCAAGATCTCTTCTCCATCATTTCTAAACACAGGACACATGGAATAAAGGATTTAAGTTATAGGAAAGCAGATTCCAATTGAACATTAAACTTCTTCATAAAAAGAGCAGTTTCACAATGAGGCCAATATTCATAGAGGGGGATTCCCATATTGGATAGAGAATGGGGTTTGATTGCCTGAATCCCCTTCCACTTCTATGAATCAGGATAGCAATAGCAATACCACTTAGACTTATACATCACTTCATAGTGCTTTACAGCCCTCTCTAAGTAGTTTACAGAGTCAGCATATTGCCCCCAACAATCTGGATCCTCATTTTACCTACCTCAGAAGGATGGAAGGCTGAGTCAACCATGAGCTGGTGGGGACTGAACTTTTGGCAGTGAGCTAAATTAGCCTGCAATACTGCATTCTAACCACTGTGCCACCACAGTTCTAGGATCCCTCTAGAAAAGGTAAATAATATTGATCATATCCCTTCAGTGACATCCCCTATGGTCCTTGGAGCCACATTTAAAAAAACTTTACAGAAACGTAGCCTAATTTAGCAGGGTTCTTCTTAAATTCTTAACCTTTGCCCTCCATTGATTTTTTTTTTATAGATGATGAGAAGGGGAAAGAGGCTTCTATTAGGCTTACTCTGTACCCAGGAGAAGGTGCAAATTGCTCCTGCTAGAATGCATTTTTAGGTGGCACAGGTGGTGATGTGAATAAAACTATTTCTGAAATGAAATCCATCTTTTGAGCTCTATTTAATATGAGCTGTGATGGCGCAGTGGTTAGAATGCTGTATTGCAGGCTAACTCTGCCCATAACCAGGAATTCGATCCTGACTGGCTCAAGGTTGACTCAGCCTTCCTTCTTTCTGAGGTCGGTAAATTGAGGACCCAGATTGTTGGGGACAATGTGCTGACTCTGTAAACCACTTAGAGAGGGCTGTAAAGCACTATGCTATTGCTATTGCCAAAACAAGCAAAACAGGGAATGGAAATAAATGAGCATCAAAAAGGAAGAGTGATCATAATAACAGAGAAAGGAAATACCTTTGCCAAAATACTTCTGCCATTGCACAATTGAGGAAAAAGATGTAATAAAGAGAAATGCATTTAGCTGTTTAACTTTCCAGACAGGAGGCTGACTGAATGGTTTACCTTATTGGGAGAATTAAATATGCATTTAGATAAATCCCTTTATTTACTCTGTTGGGAAAGTTACACTGCTATACCTACATCTCCAGCAATGTCTTCCCCAATAAACTGGAGCCTTTGGGGAACATCTGTGGTGGAAATTAATAAAAGCAGGGTGTGAGGTTAAGAGTGTAAGCAAAGGGACCAGGGGAGGAAGGTTACAGGTTTTTGAGCTTTTCTGTTGAACTTATTTAGTGCCTTCCTGCACCAATGGCAGCTATTATGCAGGAAAACATTAGCTCAAATAATGCCAGAGTCAAAATCAAAGGTGATGGGAGGACAAGATAGGATACCAATGAGAAGGCTCTGATGATGGCATTATGCAAACAAGGTAACTTACATATCTATGTCAGATGGTCAACCGGTATGATAATGTCACATTGCAAGTTGTTGCCATTTTGATGTCGTTGTGGTTTGTTGACCACATGACAGCCAGTTGGCTATAGTGGTGAAGGCACCAGATTAGAATCTGGGAGACTGTGAGTTCTAGTCCTGCCATAGGCACAAAGCAGCTGGGTGACCCAAATGCTCTCGTAGCCCTAGGAAGTAGGCAATGGCAAACCATTTCCAAAATCTTGCCAAGAAAACTGCATGAATTTCTTCATGTAGTCACCAGGAGCCAAAACTGATTTGAAAGAACATTTCTTTGTTGGTGGATAGAACACAGGGATATTTCAGAATTACCACAGTGGAAAGCACCCAGTTACAATGTTATTTGGTCAATGATGGGCAGGAGACTTATCTTACCTTACTATCAGGATGACATCCATGTTTGGAAGAGGCCCTAGTCTTTGGGATTTTTTTTGGGGGGGGGAGGGAGGGAATGTGTACTGAGTCCAAACTAGCTGCATTTCAAAAACGCTTGCACAGCAGGCAAGACATACACAGAACATGAACATATATGCAAAGATAATTGCTGGGATTACTCACCAGAAGACTGAAGTCATCTTGGTGACTGTGCAGATATCTGTGGCAGTTCAGGCAGTCCTTCCGGCAGTCACCGTGGGCATAGGCCAGCAAGCAGAATGACAAGATCCCCCACAATAGCATCCTCATGATGTCACGTTGGAAGCTACATGAGAAGAAATTAGAGAATGGTTATTTGCAGTAAGAAAAAGCTTGGCAATGTGCTATCATTGGCACCACCACACCAACAGCCACCTTCCTGGAAACCTGCAAGGCATCTTGCTCTCTGGTTTTTATTCTTTTCATTAAAACATGAAAATAATAAAGAAACTGGCATGTTACTAAGTTAAGAACTATCCTCCAGCATGACCTCTAGTTACAAAAATGCTTCTGGTTCCACATGAAACATAGAATTTTTAGAAAATAAAAAAGTTGATGGTTACTAGAAAGTATATTGTTTAGGACTATGCCCACTTCCTTAGAAAGAAATCACCCAAAGTAAGATGGAGGTGAGAACAACCATCTTCGGGGATTTCAGAAGATGACAGGAAATAAACTCACTGGTTTACTTCATTCGCAGCCATTTTGTGAACAGTCAAGTCTCTCTCCCCATATCCCCCAGAAGCCATTTTGTAAGGGCACCCATCACCTGCTCTTAAAATTCCAGATATATCCAGGAGGACCATCAGAAGTAAAGATATATTTCATTGTCCTTTGAAGTGAACTGAAGGCAAACAAAGAACTGAGATACATGTTTTGCTTCATCATTTGTCATTTTTCTGCTCAGGTTTGTTTCTGCACTACTGAGAAAAAACGTGAGCACAAAATAAGAAAGATGCTACATACTGGCTCGTTCATATGATCTGCTTACTGAATTAATCTATTTTTCTGGGATTGCACAAACACTGAATCTTAAACTAATCTCCCTCTGTGTGTGTGTGTGTGTGTGTGTGTGTGTGTGTGTGTGTGTGTGTGCGCGCGCGCGCGCATGCACGCTTTAAGCCCTAATGGAGGTTACCATGCTGGGCAAATATATCTCCTAAGTGTTTGATTTGATTAAGAGTATTGTGGGAATGCAAGGATTTGTTCACGCCTAAAAGGCACTGCTTTATAAATATATGTAAATGTACATTCAAAGCAAGTCTATTAATGTCTTTATAAAACAGCATGACTCTGAACAAAAAAAAATAAAGGTGAATTTATCCTATTAGGGAGCTTTATAACTCATCATATTGAATTACTGTGTTTGCATAACAATTGGTTTTATTTAGAAATCTATTCCCATGGACTATTCTAAACAAATATTTTTCAAAAGTGGTTAATTATAAGTATTTAATGTTTAAACCAAAATGTTGCATTCTTAAATTTGTTGGTTAATAATATATATATTTCTAATTCAAACTCTATAAAATCACTTATTAGGATAAACATTACGCAGATTTTTTTGTTGTTGCACTTTTGTACTTTGCAAAGTTAGTAATAAGTACCCAGATGTGTCAGACTATAAATCCTCCTTAACCAGCATAGATTGTTTTTCACACAGTCAACCCTGTGTTCAGACTGGATTTGGCATTTTTATCTACATATCATTTTCTTCTGGATCATCATGTTACAGTCCAAACTGAGCTCTTAAATGCTGTCTGTCTATTTATTTATAAAATTTATTGGCCACCCATCTAACCATAGGGTAACCCTACATGGTAGGGGTGGCTTACATGGGTGGCTTACATCTATATTTATCTAGTTACAGCTATTCAGGAGCAAAAGACTGTGTGGTTTTCCTTTTTCTCATTTTATACATGCACAATGAACACAGACATTGTGCAAAATTTTGGAAATATTTGAAAAAAGATGCTTGAAGCACCTTAGACCCAAACATAGCCCCTCTCAGCAACTGCTGTGTAATCCAGGAAACAAAGCAGCTGCTTTAAAAGGGGCACCTCATATGCTCCAAATCACCTTTTTAGAAACTACTCTGAAGCATCACACACCCCTAATACACAAATACTTATCACACATTATCACTAGTTTTTCACTATCTTACTGGTTTTCAAATTAGCCCATTAGCTGTATTGCAAAGATGTAATCTTGAAAGCAATTAAGATACTGTAAAATACGCTGGCAATGGCATATAGAAAACAGACACAAAAGAGATTGGTCCCTAGGAGTTTATTATTTATATTTTGCGGGAAATAAGTCTGCAGATTGCCTTAAAATGGAACTACGCAGACTTTTGTAGGAACGATCTATGAATACTAGGTATAATAGAAAAATGGAACTTTATTATGTAGATATAGTATACCTCTGTAATCCAGAGAGAAAAGGAATTATCTTCACATTAATATCTTATTGTTTTTCATTTTTTTATAGTTCAAAGTTCCCAGAGCTACCTGGGAATCAGGCAACCTAAAATGTAATAAAATCAATCAGTTTTGCTATTAATTTCTGAGGCCACATGGCTACCAGATTTGGGTTTGATCAAGCAGACCTTTTCAATTGCGAAAGACCCAGCAGCTCATCTACTCTTGAACAAACCCTTTTTATAGCTTTCTACAAGTATCTCTTTCTCCACACCTGTGTGATTACAAGGTTGACAACTGCCTTTCAGTCCAGCTGAATCTGGTTTGGGGACTCCAAAATTAAGCCAGAAAATTTTAGATACCGTTGTGTAGATGGATTTGAAAGGTAAGAGAGATGTCAGCATTATTGCAAATACAAGGAATCTGTGAACAAGCTGTGCAAAGACTAACATTCAATGGATGAATTGTATCCGCTGTTAGGGAAAGCACTACCACCACTACTAGTGGGGAGTGGAAGATGCCTCCCCTCCCAGCTTGTTTCATTTGTATAACAATCTAGGAAGAAAGTGCTATGCAATTATACATTCACTTAATCTAGCAGAATAGCCCCAGGCAATCCTTCCACCAAGACTGTTAAAAAGACTAAATTGTGTTGAGTATTCATGAGAATCTGCTCTTTTCATTTCTCTCTCTCTGTCTCCTTGTCTCTCTCTGTCTTTTGTGAAACTTCTCTTCTGTGTTTCATTGAATAAGAGAACAATGACTCCCAACTAGGTTCAGGACCTTTTGACAGAAGACTGAAAAAAGTGCTCCCTGCCTAGAAGCAAGGAAATTCTTCTGATAATCCACAGATTACTTATAAACTCTTCATAATCCTACCTCTCTGCTGCCAAAGCTTTGAAGTGAACATTGTGTAAAGCAGCATGCATAAAACAGCAATGTTATTTGCTCATCCCCAGGGAAAGAGATGTTAAAAAGACTATTTTCTGAATACAGCAGGAAATGTGCATTTTAATAAATATCCTTGATAGATGGAGACATTTGGAACTATTTTCTAACACAACTGACTGCATGTCAGATATTCTTGTTACAAAATTCATATCAGAACAATGACTGCATTAGGCCGACTAATGAAAGGTTGCACAAATGTGCAAGCTCTTGAAATTTACAAATCTCTTCACTCAGGCAATATTCTGCAAAGAGCAAGTTGCAATGGGGAAAGAGATTTGGGAAAAGGTAGGCTTATGAATCCCCCCCCTATATTTTAAATGGAGATGAGAGGTGCTTTTTGTCTGGGTGCACCTTTGAGTCTGTTTTGACTCCTAGTGATTGCCTGGTTTAATCCTTACAGTTTTCTAGGCCAAGGTTTTTGGAAGTGGTTTGCCATTGCTTCCTTTCTTGGGTTGAGAGAGAATGACCAGCTGGCTTTGGTCTGGTTTCTAGCCTGGGGCTACACCTAGTCCTTAAGTTATGACCACAATTGGGAGCAGATTTTCTATTGCAAAGCAAGGCATTTGTTAAGTATTATACCCAAAAACAAAGGGTATGTTGTAGATTTCATACAAACACATACACACACACACACACACACACAACTTAATGGTTAAGAACTGTACAACAATGGAAAATTCTACCAATGGAGGATATGGGTTCTCAATCTCTGGAAGTTTTAGAGAAGAAACTGGAACAGCCATCTCTTGTGGATGGTTTAATTGGCTTTCCTGCATATGGCAGAGCCTTGGACTTGATTACTTTTCTAGAGCCTTTTGACTCCACAATTCTAAGATTCCATACTGAGTTAAAAATGCCAGCCATAGTTTAGCTGACCTCAGCTTTTACAACCATTCAAATAACCTAAAGGGGATATGATGAAAGAAAGAAATGAAGGAGAAACTTCCTAACAGTGAGGACAATTAACGAGTGGAACAGCTTGCCTTCAGAAATTGTGGGCGCTCCATCACTAGAGGCTTTTAACAAGAGACTAGACAGTCACTTATCTGAAATAGTATAAGTCCGTGATGGCGAACCTATGGCACGCATCAGATCTCCGTGGTGTTCCTTTCGTGAGCTTCTTTCCCTGCAAATGATGAAACAGAAGCTCACGAAAGAAAAAGATCTTACCTCTTGCCACACTGCTGGTGTTGGGATGCCCTGCCTCCTGCCAGCCAGCTGGTCTTCGGGTCTCTGCTGCGCATGTGCGCATGTCTGCGCATGCGCGCACCTTTCAGTTTGGGCATGCACGCGCGCACACAGTTTGGGCACTTGGTGTCTAAAAGGTTCACCATCACTGGTATAGGTTCTCCTTGAGCAGGGAGCTGGACTAGAAGATCTCCAAGGTCCCTTCCAGCTCTATTCTATTCTAATTCTAATTCTAAAGCAGGACAGTTGTTGACTATTCTTTTACAATTCAATGGATCTCCAATTAAAAACCTTGTAACAATTAGGAATAGTGCTAAATGTATACTCAACAAACCTGCACAATCTCTCCCCACTCATGCAATTCCTTTTGTGTGTGTGTGTGTGTGTGTGTGTGTGTGTGTAGTATATGTATTGTATTTAGATGGCAGCCTCAGTTCTTTTGCTAATGATCTTTCAAAATTTGCACTGACAGCTGCAAGAGGAAGAACAAAGTCCTGGAAGGTGACCCAGGACTCAGCCATTCGTTTTGTTTCACCTGCTTTCCTCCTGCCCTGATTTTTGGTTCAGATTCTTTGAGACCCAGATTAGTATTGTACCTATGTGGATTATTATTATTCCAAGTATTAGAGAGAAATGCTAACATTGGGGGAGGGGATGGTAATAGAGAGCAGCAAACAATACTGTAGTTCAATCCCTTGTTGCCATTCAATGGTTTTCCTGAAATTTTGCAACCCTAATATGGTAGTTCCATGCGGGAGAAAGAAACGGATGAGCCAAAAAAAAAAAAAAAGTGGAAAAAGTAAGATTACTAGAGACTGGAAACAGATAGGGCAATCTAAGGGGGGAAAAGATAAACTAACAAACAAGATAGTTCTGCATAATTCTAGAAATCTGGCTAACCTGATCAGACTTTCTCTCGTTTCTGAGAAAACTACATGGACACATCCTTGAGTCACCAGAAGTTGAGCTCAGCTTGAAGGAATCTTTATCTCCTTTATGGGCTTGGAGGCTCTTCTGTAAATAAAGGCAATGTTTGATGTGACTGTTCTGTTTCTAGCAGGCATTCAGTTAGTATTAGCTCTGCTGTCTGCACCAACACAGAGCAGGCCTGTCCATCTTCTGAAGGATAGCCCTTCAGCTATTAAGAAAATGCAATCACCTCCCTCTTTAAATCTCTCAAGAACTGTGCAATGTTCTTGCGATATTAAAAAAGACTTAGTTGTTGAATATTATTGGGCCAATTACTGTGTTCGGCATAGCTTATCCCTGGATATCTATGTGGAGTTTATGGCACATTTTCAAACCACTGACATAAAAATAAAAAAGCAGCAGTGTGATAAAACATAACAACAGGTTATCAGTGGCAGCAATATGTCCAACGAGATGAGTAAAACCATCAAGCCGTTGAATGCTACTAAAGTATGCAATCATTAAAAGTCATTATGTACAAACTGTATTCACACATACTGGGAATGAATGAATTTCTCCTTCAACTCAGTCAATCAATCAATCAATCAGGCAGTCAGTCAGTGAAAAGCACCAACAGGATGCCCTGCTTTCTGTATTGCAAAATCTACCCATTTGTTCATTCGTTTTTACAGCAAACAGCGTGATCTCCTAATGTATTGATGTGGTACCATCAGAGCATTAAAATGGGCTGTTTGGGCCATTAAACTCAACCTTCTGGTCAGTGCAGGAATCCATATGAAAGCAGGCCTGACAGATGGCTGTCAGGTCTCTGTTAAACCCATCTGGAGAAGAGAAATCTTCTAACTCTGTGGGTAACTAACTGTATTCCATCATCAAATTGCCATTATCATTAGGATGTTTTTCCAGATACTCATAACTGCCTTTCTGTAACTTGACTATTATTTCTTGCCCTGCAGCCAGGATGGCAGAACAAGTCAACAATTCACATCTTGAGAAAACAAAGCATATACTTAGGACTTTTTTTTTTACATTTAGCATCAATTTTGTTAAATTAGCCTGTGTAAATATCTTGCTTAAGCATATACTGCAACCATCACATGGACTTTTATCACATCCAAAATTTCTCTTCACATAAGGCTTTAAATTAAAACATTAGAACTTATTTTACTATCACAAGAATGGACTTCTTAAATTCGATAACAGTTCCTATTAATTGTCTACTATGATTAATGATTCTAATTACATTTGTCTGAGGGTGACCAATTACTCATCATTAAATTGATTTCAAGAACAGTTTAAGATTATCTTATATGAAGTTATTTTGAACATTCTTATTCAATTTTACGCAGCTTGTAAATCTCTTATTTCTTTTTTTCTTTTTGCTTGTCCTTTGTGTGCCATGTGAATATAGCCAGTCATTCCATTCTAGCTGCTAATGTTTTGATTAATGACAGTATCAATTGTCATTATGATTTGACCAAAGGCACTGTAATTAGCAAACTATGCTGATTGCTCTGTAATATATATAAACTGGCCATGTTCAATTAATACAAAACATAGCTTAGTGCAATGGCACTAAGGCAATGGTTCCTATCCCATAGAAAGTTAGATATCATCAAGACCTTTTATTTCAATCCACTTGAGGGTGCCTAACTCTCTGCTGGACAGCAAATTTTGCATTGGGTAGTAACATGCTGCTATTTCAAAGAATACTATTCAAACCATTCCCTGCCTCTTAGCAACCTTTTTTTTTTTTTTTTTTTTATTTTTTCCCTCTTGCTTGGCAAACTTTTTTTTTTTTTTTTTTTGCAATTGCTGGGAAGAAGCCTTGAGAGAGACAAGCTAGGATAAAAATTGCTCATGGTTGATTAGGAGCCACAAATTCACAGCCCTCTACTCCCACTTGAACTTCTTGATTTTAAGCAAACTTGTTCAATCATGTCATGAAAAGATGACTAAAGACTCCCTTTGGTTTACATTGAGTAGCCCAAATGTATGTTTGGTGGGATTAACAGCTTGATTAGGTGAAAATAGCAGGTGAATGACAGATGGTAACGCAAGAGCTCATGGCTGGGGTGCTCAAAGGTGCAAGCGTGAAATCAAATGGAAGATTTTATTCTGTCAATCATGGCTGCGGGTGATTTAACTTTGGAGATGATGGGTCACCGGTTGCAAGATTGGGTGACGATTACTGTTGCACACAGAGGAGTTGCCACTTAACTATGGTGGGATATGGGTGGTTCAAGGAGAAGCTTACCTTGGTGATATGAGAAATAGCACAATGGGCAATTTGGACAATACTCTTGGGCTGGGGGGAGAGAAAACTTGCCAATTTTGCTTTCTTCTCCATGTAAATTTATTTTAGATTCTTTCTATATTGATTATGAAAAACCTGCAGTTGTTCCCCCAACAAATTAGAAATAAATTCATCATGAACATCATTCCCTCCCCCCCACCCCAATCCTAGCGCATTCACATGAGATTTGGTAGCTTTTCTATTCAATCTGCAACATTTCGCAAGTTCACTTTCACAGTTCAACCGGTTGTTCACTCTCTAGAAAGGTTGCATCCCATTCAGACAACATTACTTCACTGAAGAGGCAAATCTAAATAGAAGAATATTATCAGTTTTTTTAGAAAAGTTCCCAAACCAGGCTAGAAACCAGGAGACTGTGAGTTCTAGTCCCACATTAGTCATGGGAACTAGTTGGGAGAACTTTGGGCTGGTCATTCTCTCTCGCAGCCTAACTCACCTAACAGGATGGGCTTCAAAATTTTTAGCAAAGGGTTCTCTGCCCGGTTGCTGGGTGGGCATGGCCATGGTGGGCGTGGCCTAGTCGGCCTCCTGCACCATGGCAGGGGGGGGCATTTTTGCCCTCCCCAGGTTCCGGAGGCTTTCCTCGAGCCTCTGGGAGTGTGAAAACGGCCTCCCCAGGCTCCGGAGGCCCTCTGGAGACTGTTTCTGGCCTTCCCGAACTTCCGGTAGGCCTGTTTTTCGCCCTCCCCGAGCCTCTGCACGCGTCCTGCACTTACCTGCATCCAAAACGGGCCGCGTGGGGACTCCTGGGAGGGGAGGGGAGGGGTGGGCGGGGCCAGCCAGGAGTGGGATTTGGGGGTTCTCCAAACTGCACAGAATCTTAGCTAGAGGTTCTCCCGAACCCCTGCGAACCCCCAGCAGCCCACCCCTGGGGTTGTTGTTGTGGGCAAAATAGGAGGAGGAAGAAATATTAGGTATGTTCTTCCCCTTGTATTATTTATAACAATAATAAATTGAGGGGGGACAATAAGTTTTAGTCATGGATTGAATCATAGGATCTGCTGATTCCAGTCTCTCTTCTGTCCACTCACCTTGGGAAGTATAGAACCATTACAGCTCTGAATGTTTTGTGGATTGTTAGTGATATAGAAATATTGGACAGTGTAGAGGCATCACCCTCAAAAACAGTCCTATTTTTAAAACTCCAGCTCAAGTAAATTACTTTAACTCCCCACCAAGGAGACCAAATGCATCTATCTTTTCCTCTGTATAATCTCAACGTGCAGAACATAGAATAATATCCAGGAAAGAGAATATCTGTAGCTCAGGATTGAACTCTGGAGTTTGGAGTGCTTTCAGAGCTTGGTTGTTTGTTTTAAGACATTTCATTATCCATATAAATAACCTCTCATTTGCTATCTGTTTATATGCAGTAGCTTGCCCTGCCAGTTTGGGTGGGGGCAAATCCCACATTCCCTACACTGATGATATTACCTATTTGGGTAATGAAAGGTCTTCAAGCAAACAACCAAGCTCAGGGAGTACTCAGAACTCCATAGTAGAATAATATATATATTTCAGAAGGTGGTCTTTAGCTGAACGTTAGGAAAACCTTTCCAAATCTGGGAAGGCTGTCTCTCACTTAGATCAGGGGTCCCCAAACTTGGCAACTTTAAGACTTGTGGACTTCAACTCCCAGAATTCTCCAGCCAGCTATGGTCCACAAGTCTTAAAGTTGCCAAGTTTGAAGACCTCTGACTTAGATAGAGAGTGGGTTTCCGATGGTGAATATGTTTAAACAGAAACTGGAAAGTCTGGATTGTTTTACTTGGAGTTTCTACACTGAACAGGAGCTTAGATTTAGTGACCTAAATGATCTCTTCCAAAAATATGATTTCATGACTCTGTTCCTTTGCATCTTTAAGGAATCCACACTCCCAGTTTCTAAAACTGAATCTAGGAAGGTGTTCTCTGCTGTTCAGATCAAAAAGCATCTGATTGTGGGATGCTGTTGTGTAGCAGTGCTCCGTGTTCCTTCTGTAGCAGTGGCCTATTGTTTTCATCAAGGAACGCTCTTCCTTATTGGACAATATATATCCTGACAGCAAAGGACAAATGGTTTTTGTGCCATAGGATCATACTGACTGAGTCATGCTCATTTTGTGAACTGCTGTCCTCTCAAATTACTTCTCTGCAGTGCTGCTTTTTGGCCAATTAACCCCTAAATGTTATGTGTGCGCATTTCTTCTTTATTTCCTGCCTGTAATTCCATATATTCCTATCTCCCGAGTTCCATTTATGGCTCAGCATCCATAAGCACAGTGGGTGATGCTGCAAAAATATTTGACAGCAGGAGATGTATTTGTTCAGCCTTGTAGTTTTGCATTTGATATATTGATTCGACGAAGGTGTTAAGTAAAGAAACTGCAACTGCATAATCTCCTGGAGGTACAGGATGGCTGGATTGATAATTTGAACAATCAAACAGGAGATGAGAAACCCTCCAGTTACTGCTGAACTATAATTCCCAGTACCTCCAGCCTGTATAGACAGGGATAGGGAATATTGGGAGTTGTAGTTCAGGGACACTTGCGTAGTTTAATATTAATAACCTTTGTCCTACTTTGCTTCTATCTCTCTATTTCCTTTGTTTATGGATTGCAAGAAGATCCTTGAAAGCAAGTCCCTGGGCTAACAAGAAGAACAGAAAAAGCCACCTCGGGTTAGGTCAGGCTGCATCCCAATATTTCCTACTCGGAATACAGTTAGAGTTTGGATGATCAGGAATCACCATATTGGCAGGTAAGCTGAGGGCCTCAGTAGATTAATTTTGCATCTTATGATATAAGACAATTGGAACCAGGTTTTATTTTAGATGTGAGTGAATGAGGGTTTTTTTTTTGTCTTCTTTAATTGTGTATTTAATTTATTAATCATATTAGCTGCCCATTTATCCAATGAAATTCTGGATGGAGAACAAAGAAAAAGACAATCAAGAAAGCTAACACGGAAATCAAGTTGGGGCTCCATCATAAATATCTCAGAGTACATATGTCATATACATCCATACCAAAGCTCCAATAAGTGACATCATGGTCCCAAATTTCTGAAGATCTAGACCAGGGGTCAGCAACCTTAAACACTCAAACAGCCATTTGAATCTGTTTCCCACAGAAAAGAAAACACCGGGAGCCACAAAACCTACCGGGGGTCAAAAAGCTCAATAAATCGCGTGCCGGTGGGTGTCACACATTGGCGGTTGTGACACATATTTTGAGCGACAGGGAGCCACAGCAGAGGGATGAAAGAGCCACATGCAGCTCCAGAGCCGCGGGTTGCTGACCCCTGATCTAGACCTTCAAAAAAGCTACAGGGATGGGACTGTCCATATCTAGGAGAAGTTTCTTCCATAGGCCTTGACAGAGAAGGCATGCTTCCTAGGACCCACCAGGTAAAACAGTGATTCAATCTTCCCCACTCTGCTATATCTGCTGGGACAGGTGGAAATAAATGGGGATAGGTAGTCCCCCAAGTATTCTAGATCTGTGCCAAGTAGGGCTTTGAAGGTTACAATCAGCACCTTAAACTGCACCCTTGAAGTGCATTCAGGCATGAGTGACTATGAGCAGCACTTCCCGATCTAGGAACAGGTACAATTGGTGCACTAGATGTATTTGTGCAAAGGCCCTTCTGGCCATCTGCTCACTGACCAGGAGCCATGAATCCAGGGCAAGCCCCAGATTGTGTGCCAACTCTGTTTTGCAGTATTTGTTTTAGAGTTTAAATTTCAGTTGTGGTGTATTTATTAACTCAGAATGGTGGGAATGGTGAGTAGCTTCCACAGCTCTCACAATTATTTGCTTGGTTGAAGAATTTCCATAATGGAACTATAGTCACATCCAGGTTGTGCCCCCAAAACACATTTATCTTTTTAAATC
Organism: Thermophis baileyi; assembly: GCA_003457575.1. NCBI lineage: Eukaryota > Metazoa > Chordata > Lepidosauria > Squamata > Dipsadidae > Thermophis > Thermophis baileyi. The sequence goes on along the minus strand of QLTV01002265.1, from coordinate 4,313,733 downwards.
CAAAGCACAGTATCAAACTAATAAAAACATACTTGTGCCAAATAAAATTAAAGACTAAGCCAGTCACACATTCACCTTCAGTGGTGGCCAACAGGATTTTAGATATTTATTATATATCCCACTAGTTTTCTGGAGGCTCATAATGGGATCATCTTTTATTTGATCTCATAACAACAATCTTGGGCTGGGTTAAGAAAGAATGACTAGTCTAAAATCATCATCTGAATTTCCATGGGCGAAGATGGACTTGAACTTGGCTTTCCTTACACCTGAGGACAATAACATGTTATTGCTTAACCTAGTTCCTTAACAACTAGTATGGAGAGGCATGCTACTTCTATTCCTGGAGTGAAGATATAGCCATTGTAATTGATAGCTGTTGATAATAGGACACAAATGATCCTTAAATATTCTCTATCATTTCTGTAGGCAAAGAAATTGGGTAGATGATTTCTCTCAGCTTCTCCTGGAGAAGCATGGGAAGAGTTTCCTTATGATGATTTCACTTGGGATTGAATTGAAGCATGAGAATCCTGATTGCTAGAAAGAAGGGGGGGGGAATACAATCTGGCCACACTGTAAATAAACTGCTTACAACCACACTTATTGAATTCTTTTTTTTTTCCCTATGGAGGAATTTTAAAAGAAAATTGTTTTTCATCAAATTGAAAAAATCTTGATGTCTTGATTTGAGAATCATCATAGGCAGACATCAGAGAGAGTGGCCATTCTGGAGAGCCAGGTGCCCATCTCAGTGCCTTGCTGTGAAGGAGTTTTACTGATATCCAATTAGGTAGTTGGCTATCCAGATTAAGAGACTAGGAGATGTACAGTGGGTGGGTGGAGGGTGATTCTGAGATAGTACTCTTCTCTATCCACCATTGGAGTGGGCTGCTTCATTCTGCCTGATGCTAGGGTTGGTCCCAGCCTGCCACCTTATAAAATTGTCTACATTGGGACTCATCATCCCATCATAATGGATTGCAAAGTTTACGTTCTCTTTCTAATTAATATCTGTTGCTCCACTTCTATCCACTTTCTCTACATGATACACTGTTTTGTACATTTGATTCTTCTTCCACTTCATTAAAATTCAGCATTACTCATAAGCTAAACCTTTTCTAAAAAAGAATCAATTGCTTCTCCCACATACGTGCCAAAAGAAACAATTGTTTTGACAACAACTGGAATGATCCAGAGAGGCAAAGCAATTTGTAAATGGCAGATCAAATAAAGGATGAATTATAAATGAGAATATTGACAATCTGGGTTCTGACTGATTTTAATCGTCATCATCAACATCTTCATCATCTGCTGCTTGTGAGCTGGAACTCCTAGTTTTGGGTACATGAAAATGTTTAAACGGAGAACAATAAAAAAACACAACTAAAATCTACACAATTCCCTTTAACTGCATTATGATGCAAAGAGATAATAAGCAGGACTATTATCTGCTGATAAATGAAAAAAGTAAGATAATATTTCCAAGGAGATTCATAGAACTGATTCTGTGTAACACGTCCCAATAGATAATTTAATTCTCAACAATGGGATATTTTATATATCCAAACTACCTTCCACATGGGTGTCTCTGTTCAATTATCCATAGATCTCCTTTGAAATGTTGCAGAATACCTTAATAACAAAGGTCTCCAGCATTCCTAAAAGGTAACATCTACTGGTGTATTCTGGTATGACCTCAAAGCATCCCATGAGGAACAGCTTATAGAATTTAGTATCTAAGCATCCCCTGCAATTATAAATACGGATGAGCAGCCGCTGACTGTGACTGCATATCCTTCTAAAACTGTCCAGACTGCTCTGCCAAAATCTGGTGGCAATATGCCATAATTCACTGACCCGATTTTTCAATTTTCTTTCCCAAAATAAGAAACAAAATAGGCGTGGAAAGAAAATTATCTCCCCCTCTTTAAAAAAAACAAACAAAAATCAGATTTGGAATCTCCTTTTTCTGAAACCTTGAAATTTTTTAGTAATAGTTTAAGTGACTTGAACATTTTGGTAAATACCAGGGAGAATGTTATGGTCAAACCAGTTTTCCTATAGCCAGTTTCTTTTTTGGTTATACTACCTAGGGCATTCTAAGATTTATTATTCCAACATATCTGGAAACCATCAGATTGGAATAAGGCAAGGCTCCTATGCTTGAACTGCAACATCTGGCAGCTTACTAAATGGCAGCAAAAAGATACAAAAACTAACTCCTTGATGTCATTGGATATTTTTTCTGGACTTTTGCAGTCCTTGAATGGATTATTTAATCATTAGTGATTAGGCTATCATAATCCTTTGCTTATCCCAAACTTTTGGGCTAAGGGAGGCACATACCGTAATAGGAAGGGTTAGTTGGATAGATTTGATTAAAATAGATTAGAAAGGATTTGGGGGTAATTATTGAATTTACTTTCTTGCAGTTAATGTAATGAGGGGGGAGAGTAAATGCCAATTGGATAAAGATCAATAACCTTGCTAGACATGCTGAAGAATCCAGGAAACACACCCATGTGGTCATTCGTTTGAAGTCCACCAGCTGCGTTCAATTTGGCACCTTTCTTACTGACAGAGTTCCCCTGTCTTTAATACAAAAAGTCAACAGCTGTAGCCTGCTGTTATGCTCCACTGAGACTATGATAACTACTCCTAGGGTATATTAACTTTGGTTGTGCTGTAGTCATTTGTTGCTTTAAAATTCTGCTTTTGCAAATTGCCTTGAGAACCTATAATCTGTAGCAGCCATTCTGTAGATGCATTAGAAAACCATTCCTTAGAATGGTTAGACTGTTGTAATCTAACATATTGGAAGGACACTGGGTTGGGAACAGGTTCCAATGAAGCCACATTACTGAGAAGCATTTGGAGTTGGTTGGGATATTCCCATGACTGAAATATACCAACCAAAGGACATAATGTATTCACAAAAAACAGAAGCAAAAGAAATGGAGGCGGAATAGCATTGCATGTTAAAAATTGCTGTTCCTATTGAGAAAGCAAAATGAACAATAATTCTGAAGATAGTATTTGGGTAAAAATTAGTGCAGAAACAAATAAAATCAATACCGTTGTTGATATCTACTCCAGTCTGCCCAATCAAGCAGAAGATGTCGACTTACAAAAAAAAAAAAATTGCAGATGTCTCCAAGGGGGATGAAATTACAGTGCTGGGAGGTATTTATTAGTAAACAAACTACCAAAAAACGGTCCTTACAAGAAAGTCCAAACTTGTCATGTGGATACATTTCTCCTTCAGAGCACCAAAACAAAACAAAACAAACACACACACCCCACCACCACAATATAGGACTCTAAAGATACAACAGGTACTTTGAATTGGGCCTAGAAGCTTAACAGTAGCCAATCTACTTCAAGATGGCCATGACTTTGCACTCTTGTGGCATTTTGTATCATTACAGCTTCCAGGTCATCTTCAAAAGCAGCCTCACATAAAACTCATCTGCACCACTCAACCTGCAAAGTTATTAGGGCATATATTACAGTTGCTAGAACATTTTATTTATTTATTTATTTATTTATTTGTTTGTTTGTTTGTTTGTTTGTTTGTTTGTTTTTATTTGTCAACAAGTGCAAGGAAACAGGACACATGAAAAAATGGCACAAATAAATGGATATAAAGAAGCAAAACATAGCCATAAACACATAAAATGAGTACATACAAATGGGTACAGTAGGACAGGGATGGTAGGCACGCTGGTGCGCTTATGCACGCCCCTTTAGGGACCTCTTAAGAAACGTGTAAGGTCCACGGTAGACAGTTTAAGATAAAAGGTATGGGGGTTAGAGAAACTAACAACAGGATCAGGTAAAGTATTCCAGACATTTACTACTCTATTGCAGAAGTCGTATTTTCTGCAATCAAGATTAGAGCGGATTACATTTAGTTTGAATCTATTGATAGCCCTAGTGTTATTGCGGTTGAAATTAAAGTAGTCGTTAACATTCTAGTCCAGTAGGGCAAAGCTGGACTAATGTATTCTGGGCCATGGTCTCCACCTGCTCTCAGGCAGGAACCCTGATTCCAGGAAGACTCCCCAAATCACAGACCAGCTTCTTCAGGAGGAGCATTATTATATCAGAATTATTAATTCTGACACCATCAGCTAACCCTGATATCTATAGATGTACAGCATTTTTCTCTTGGTAGGGTTTAGTATGAGCTTCTTTTTTCCTTCTGGTCCCTCAAAGCCTCCAGATAGCAATATCAACTGGGCACCTCTAATACAGTGCTACTGATCCCTGTGAGAGTTTCTCACACAATCATAGCTACCTCTCTTGCCCATTGTGTCATGGTTGCTGGAGGATCTGAAATCAGGGAGTCAGATTTCTCACAGAGCAACATTCCCATCCCTGCCCAAGCAAGGAATACATCTGTTTTCCCTAACTTAGACTGGGAGAGGGGGCATATGTTCACAGATAACTATGTATATGATTTACATGGCCATTTAATCTGCAAATAGCAACTCTGAGTGGCTAGCATTTGGTTAAAAGTTTCAAAACAACATAACCAAAGACAAAGACATAGAAACATGCCACAACATAGCATAACCAAGGCCAAGGCACGGGCATATTCAATTTAATTCAATTCAATTCCATTCCATTCCATTCCATTCCATTCCATTCCAATAAACAAACAAACAAACAAACAAACAAACAAATATTCCAATCCCGAAACCATGACAGTACAAGCTCATCAATGCTCTGCTCCTGTAGGAGAAGAGCAGGCAGAGCTAGGGAGGCAGAGTTAAGTGCATCTTCAGTTTAGAATTGTTGTGTTCCCAGAAGCACTCCAAGTCCTATGCCTCCTGAATTCTCTTGACCCTTATCTGGTGCCAGTTTAATATTGAAATTTAATTAATCAGATTCTTGTATATAGGCTTGAATAAATCTTCTATGCTATAACCTTACAAATGGTCCTACTCTTTGCACCTGACAATTCCAGTGCTGGGGGAATAACCAGGTTTTCAAGTCTTTATGGGAAGCCAACGATACTAGCTGTATCACCAAAAAGCATGTACTGTGACAGAGAATAATGATGCTGATGTAACTGCTTCTCAGACCCATATAGGGGGAAAAAATGTACATCACAGAGCACTGACAGGTCACTTTAGAAAGATCCTGGGCTATTACCTTCTTTATCAATCTGCTGGTACTTTGATAATACCAGGCAAAGCAGAACTCTAAATTCTTAAAGCAGTGCCAAACCCCCTAGAGAAAGCTACACAGCAAGGTCTCTCAGATAGATAGGTTATTATAGTGACATCCTGGCCTACCACGTCTTCTAGAGATAGTGGCCTTGTTTCTCTTCAGGTGTTATCTCATTCCAGCAGAAAGAAAAAAGGTCATACAGGGAAGTTGCAGTGACTGAATAGCTGTGTTCACAGCAGTGAAAATAGCCAATAGGAGCTGGGCAGATTCCAGCCATTGCAGCAATTGCTGTTAAACTCATACAAATTGTGTAGATGACAAGACCAGTAGTGGGGTCTAAATCCTGTTGCTACCGGTTTGTGTGCGTGCTTGCACGCGCGCCTCTTCTGCGCATGCGCAGAAGTGTCCCGGGTGGGTGGGCAGATAATCCCGCCGCCACCACTACCGGTTCGCAGAACCGGGCCGAACCGGGAGCAACCCACCGCTGGACAAGACTTACAACAGGAAAAGGTAGAAAACACTAATTCTATGTCATATTGGGAAAACCCAGTTAGGTTAGGCTAAGAATGAGAAAAAGATGACTTGCTTAATGACTACTCATTCAGCAACTGTTCAATGTTACAATGGCGCTGAATGGGACTTACAAAGGAATAATATGCATAGGTAGTTCAGAACTGTAGAACTGGTTCCAAGAAAATTCAGACTGAGATAAGTTAGCAAAGGATGCTAGGAATAACAAAAATGGCTTATTTAGATGTGTTTAAGATAAAAAAAAATCTAGTGAATAAAAATGGAAAAATGTTAATAAGCAACCAAGAAAAGGCAGAGCTATTCTACCCTATTTGTGGTTCTGTCATCTCCAACAAAAAGTTATGTCTTACACCAAGAAATTATGAAGAGCAAAATGAAGGGCTGGATTGAGATGGGAACAAACAGGGTCAAAGATTATTTCTTTACTTCAAATGACTGCACACCCTAGGATCTCGAAGTTAATTTTCTAACCAACTCCTTATGTAAATTTCTTTAAGAAATCTTGGCACTATCTGGCGAGCAAATGTCCCTATCTTTAAATGTCCACAGCAGCATCTATTGGGCGGGGAGAGATAAAGGGAGTCAGACTGATGTAATTGCATCATTGTGATGCAAGCCCCACGTCTTTTCTAAATGCATCACGATGTGCTTCCCAGAAGTGGAAATTGCACCATGACACAATGATACTATTTATCGTGATGAACGCATTGAGAGCCTTCAGAAGCTGAATGTCTCCTAGGTTCAAACTGGAGGGAAACAAAAGATCCATCAAATCAACCAGCCCACATCAATGCCTGCGTAGATTCTAGAGCAGATTATAATGAGATTTTATCAATAAGCATCTTGAAGAAAATTACTGGAAGTCAGCATAGATTTGTCAAGAACAAACCTTGCAAGACCAATGTTATCTCCTGTGTGGTCAGGTATCGTTTATCTAGCAACATTTATATATCACCCTATCTAAAAGAATCTGGGTTGTGTACAAAATCAATATAATTCTCTCATATGTCAATTTCGGGTTTGACATCTGCACACACGATATCTTGACTTCAATAAAGCACCTGAGAAGGCATCCCATTACATTCTGATTAGCAGTTATGGGTAGGATGGTACCACAACTAAATGTATACCCAGCTGTCACAAAAATTGTATTCAGAGTGCTCAATGGTTTCACATGAGATTGAAGACTCAAATGGGGGTCTGGGGCAATGATCAGCTAAGGTTATATTTTTATTGATGACTTGGATAAAGAGTTGGAGGGAACACTTCCATGGTGACATAAAATTGAGTGGGATAACTAATACAGGTGAAACTCGAAAAATTAGAATATCATGCAAAAGTTCATTTATTTCAGTAATACAACTGAAAAGGTGAAACAAATATATGAGATAGACTCATTACATGCAAAGCAAGATAGTTCAAGCTGTGATTTGTCATAATTGTGATGATTATGGCTTACAGCTCATGAAACCCCCAAAACCACATTCTCAGAAAATTAGAATATTGTGAAAAGGTGCAATATTCTAGGCTCAAAGTGTCCCACTCTAATCAGCTAATTAAGCCATAACACCTGCAAAGGGTTCCTGAGCCTTTAAATGGTCTCTCAGTCTGGTGCAGTAGGAATC
>QLTV01002265.1:4287089-4305586 GCA_003457575.1 Thermophis baileyi | reverse complement strand
CGTTGGTCCACTGTGCTTCATTAAGTCCAGGGTCAACGCAGCCGTCTACCAGGAGATTTTCGAGCACTTCATGCTTCCTTCCGCAGACGAGCTTTATGGCGATGCTGACTTCATTTTCCGGCAGGACTTGGCACCTGCCCACACTGCCAAAAGCACCAAAACCTGGTTCAATGACCGTGGGATTACTGTGCTTGATTGGCCAGCAAACTCACCTGACCTGAACCCCATAGAGAATCTATGGGGCATTGCCAAGAGAAAGATGAGAGACATGAGACTGAACAATGCAGAAGAGCTGAAGGCCGCTATTGAAGCATCCTGGTCTTCCATAACACCTCAGCAGTGCCACAGGCTGATAGCTTTCATGCCACGCCGCATTGATGCAGTAATTGCTGCAAAAGGGGCCCAAACCAAGTACTGAGTGTATATGCATGCTTATACTTTTCAGAGGTCCAATATTGTTCTATGTACCATCCTTGTTTTATTGATTGCATGTAATATTTTAATTTTCTGAGATTGTGAATTTGGGGTTTTCATGAGCTGTACACCATAATCATCGCAATTATGGCACATCACGGCTTGAACTATCTTGCTTTGCATGTAATGAGTCTATCTCATATATTTGTTTCACCTTTTCAGTTGCATTACTGAAATAAATGAACTTTTGCACGATATTCTAATTTTTCACCTGTACCTTAGAAAACATAAATAGTACTCATAATGTTCTTCGTGGGTTCAAGAAATGGGCTAAAAATAATAGCCTGAAATGTAACTGAGATGAATTCAAAGTTCTATACCTAGAAAACAACAAATACACAAGTATTTGTACACAGAGATATAAATATCTGGCTTGGTAAAACTTTGTGGAAAAGCTTTTGGGATAATAGTTGCTGAATATGAACTACTGGTGCAAGATAGTGAGGAGCGGTCATGGAAGTGGGGAGTAAAGGACTTATGGAGGGGTTCGGACGAGGGCACCATGCAAGCAGGAAGCAGTGGTGACGGAATCCGGCCTGGAACAGCTGTGGCCATGAAGGGAATGTGGAAGAGTAATTCCTGGCCCTAATGAACTCCCTGCGAAGGGCGGGGCGGCCCAAGGCCTCTTAATCAGATGGCGGGCGGAACGCTACAGTGCTAACTTTAATTTCATTTCACTCCGTGCCAAGACTCTGTTACTGATTAAAGGCGATTGTGACTGTGACTCTGCCTGGAATGTTTTGGTCTCTTCCTATGCAATACGGGGCTTGGAACCACTGACAACGGATTTCTGCCACGCCGCTTTCCACTTTCCCTAGGGCTTATTTTGTTCCTCTTCTAGTCTAATCTTCAATCTGAAGCTCTTCAGAAGGTGCTGAACTCCAAGTTTGTGTGGAAGTGAGCATGACAAATAGTTAATGAAGTTGGAGGTTGCAGTTCTGTTCAACAACATCTGGAGGGTCACAGGCTCCTCATTCTATTACATTTGAATATTTGCCAGTATGGTTTCCAATTTTGTCTTTCTTTGAAGATTTCCACTTGATCACACTTATGTCTGGAACTACTTTAGATTCTTACAGTGATGGCGAACCTTTTCGGCACCGAGTCCCGAACTGGAACGCGTGTGCGCACGCACCGGAGCACCAGAAACCCAAAGACCAGGTGGCTGGCGCACGCATGCGCACTGGCCAGCTGGTCTTCAGGTTTCCGGCGCTCCGGCACGTGCGAAGACCAGCTGGCGTGCCGGAAACCAGAAGAGCGTCTGGTGACGGCGCGCATGCCCACAGAGAGGGCTCTGCATGCCATCTCTGGCATGCGTGCCATAGATTCACCATCATGGTCCTAGAAGGTGCCACCTCCCTTGCTTTCATTAAATCCCACACCCAACTTTTTCAACCAACACACATCCTGTCTATTCCTTTGGAGCTTAAATACAAGTAATTTTGACATAGCCACATACCTTTCTCCAGTTTATCTCCAGCATCCATTCAGTTTCCATTTGTCTATTTTGGATTATCAACCCTTTGGGGTATTATATTTTCAGTTCATTGAAAACTGCCATGAACACTAAGGTCTTCCTGTTATTCTAGCAATAAATGGGTTTTTGCTATTTGTTCCATAGTATCTGGCATAAAAGCTTATAGCACAAGGTGAGGGTGTCCATGAAGTTTGATGGAGACTGTCAGAAGGACATGCCAACCCATGTTTATCTTAACATTATTTTACCTAATATAATTGCTTGAGTTTTGCACAGCACACCAAACCCTAAATTAATTATAATTGCTGGATTTAGATAAACTACACTAAAATATTGGCGTAGGTTGGTTAGTCACAGGGATTGTGAAATGCTACAGGGAGACAACCTGTCCCCAACTGTTCTGGTCCCAGAAAGTTATTCTCTTTGAATTCTGCTGAACTGAATGGGAGCTTGATTTATTCAATGGAACTGATGTAGGAATGACCATGTGGACTGGGCTAGGTCCATAGAGTGTGTCTAATTTAATGCATTCTTCTCACCAATTCCATGCAAATCTGCCAATCACATTAACTTTTCTTACTTGCGTGCATAATATTTCATGATGGACCATGAAAGGAATACCTTTTTAGAAAATACAAGTGTAAAATATAATATGGCTCTCCACAGCCCAGCCTTCTCTTACAGTTATTATGAAATATGTTGCCTACTATTCACAGACTTCTTTAAATACATTTCAGCCAGAGGTGGGTTGCTCCCGGTTCGGACCGGTTCTTTAGAACCGGTAGCGAGAATTTCCCCCCGTTCACCGAACCGGGAGCGATCGCCGGTTGGCCACGCCCACGAATTGGCTCTCTTGGTCTCTCTTGTTTTTGGCTTCTGCGCACGTGCAGAAGCTGTTTTTTGCTTCTGCGCATGTGCAGAAGCTGGGTTTTCGGCCATGCGGCGCAGGAGGAAGCAAACCGGCAGCGAGGTAAGTTAGAGCCCCTGATTTCAGCAGACAAGTTAATGCTGGCAGTGTAACAATGAGGGGACCGGAATTGCAGCTCAGATATCCACCAGCCCTCTACTTAAGAACAATAATTGGAACCCCGCCCCCACCCCCCAAGTTTGGCTGGACCAAAGCAGATTTTCTGGGAATAAATTTCATGGTTATGCATCTCCATTTGCCAGCTATTTCAGAAATAACTGTGCCACTGTAATTACTCTGAAATTGAAGCATTGCTTTCTGCTTGGGATGCTACAATCTGTGAAGACTATTTAACTGAGAGGAAAGATCTGAGGAACTGGGCTATTTGGCTACAGCTTGCAAGCCTCTGTAAACTGGCTTGAAACTGGGCCCTACCTTTTGTTTTTACAGCATGTTTAGCTATGCTTAACTGAACCTCACATTACCAGCTAACTCAATTTTCTGGGTTGGTGCCAAACACTGAACTATAAGCTAGCCATGGTTGGCAGAGCTAGGCCGGGAGGCTTCCCCCAAATCCCAAGCCTAAAATATGGCTAGTTAATCTGTGTTTTGGCATGTCATGCAAGCATGGCCAATAAATTATGATGAAACTGCACTGCGGTGCTATCTCATCCCGTGTTATGTGCAGCTTATTAACATTCTGCAATGGCTTAGCCGGTTGTTTTGAGCACAGATTAGCCTTATCTGCCGCCAGATTTCCATCCTCTGAGTAAACCTAAACAACCCTTATTTCTGACTAGACATTCGTAGGCTTAGACTCCTTATTGCAATCCAATGCACTTACTTGGGAATAAGTCCTGCTGAAATAGATAACTAAAAAAAAAAAAAATGCAATCACAGAAACAGTTATCCAGAGCTGTGATCTTTGGCATTCTCACTTCAAATAATGCCCTCTGGGTTTATGGTAGAGTTGAGTAGCCGTGATCAACGAACACATGTTCTTCCTAGAGCATAATAGGTGCACTTTTCTGTATTTTTGTCCCTCCACAGTGACTTAACTACTTTTGTATTATTGCCAAGAAAATCAGATAGTTGTGTCCATGTAGTTGGGAAGAGATGACCACCAACAGAGGGTAAATTTATCTTTCTCTCCAAGAGCTGTAGTTGATTTTCATGACATTTCTTCCTCCTCCAATTAATCTTTACAACAAATGCCCTGTTAGGTAGATTTGACCAAAAGATAAAGACTGGTCTACAGTCATCCAGTGAGCAGCCATAGCTGAAGACAGATTTGAACCTGAATTTTCCAGGACCCAGTCCAGTCCAGTCCAGTCCAGTCCAGTCCAGTGTATTGCATGGATCTCTACAAGTCTTTGTTTTATAGCAACAGTCCCCAACCTTTTTGGCACGAGGGACCGGTTTCGTGGAAGACATTTTTCCATAGACCAGGGTGAGGTATGATTTCAGTTTTGCTTGCTCACACACTTTAAGTCTAATTTTGTAGACACACTTCTGGAGTTATCTTGCCAGCAGTACAGAAATGGTATCCCTCCTGCCATCTGCTGGTTTGGCTTTGTTTGAACTTCTCTATTTAGTGTATAGCCCAGGGATTTCCGAGTGGTCTCCTATCCATGAATTATGCAGTTCCAGCTTGCTTCGCCTTTTCAGCTACTTGCTACTATGTAATGTTTTTTCTTAATTTAAGAAAAAGCTAATAGGTATACATTGCAACATAAGGTACAATACAAGAGCCCATTGTAAGAAGAGACACCCCCCCCTTTCCCAAATGTGGTGTGAGAGCAATTACATTTGTAGGAACACTGTTTCGCCATTCCCATTGATCAGCACAGGTTTAGGTTACTAAGGCTATGTAAGGACTTTTCCAAAGAAGATAAAATGGAGCTTAACCAATCTGTTGGCACTTCAACAGATGTTCTTCAAATGCCCATCTTTCTAAGTCTTCAAAAAGCAATGCTTCATTTTCTATCCTTGTGCTATAATCTTCCTCTACTTGGAAAACAGAAAAAGTCTGTTTATAATGTATAACGCCTCATCCTGAAATCGTGAAGCAAATTATGATTGTAGCAATTAAATCTTCATCTCATCTTATCTGCGATCACCAAAGGACCGCCCTGGAATAAAAATAGTACAAGCTGCGAATCTAAACACATTTACTAGAGAGAGAGAGAGAGAGAGAGAGAGAAAACCTTTAGCACATCAGTAGGACTTTAGATTTCACTTGCTAGTAAAAGTATGCAAAAGTATGCAAGACTGCAGTTGCTATGCTACTTCCTAAAGAGATAACCCAGTCTTTGGTTTGGGCAAATCTCCAAGGAGAGATAATTTGTTTCTAATTCCAATTCAGCTTGTAAGTAAATGCTTTAGAAGAATAGAAACAGCTTACTTGGTTAGTGCTTTTGATCATCTCCACTCCTTTTAATTCCCCAGGAATGCAAGGAAGATGAAAGCATACGAGGTAAGGAAATTTGAATGGTCTGATCATACATTCACAACGATTGCCTTGCAAGTACCAAATGCTGTTCTAACCCCCTTCAACACTTGCATTCTTCAGTCTAAATGCCAGCATTAACTAAATCGAGTTGAGCGAGCTCTGATGGGGGCATCTAAAATGCTAAAAGCATTGCATTTTCCATCAATCATTTTTTTACCTCTCAAAGTCCACTTTCGCAAAATTATTTCCAATCACCCCAAACCTTGGGCTGATTCCTGAGCCTCACTTTTCTGACCTTCATTATAGACACAGCAGGACAAAGTACAAATGAGGAAGGAATTGCCAAAGCAGGGTTTGTAAGTCTGATATTTGCATTAAACATAAATTCAATTGTGTACTGGTTTTTCCATTTGAAAACAGTCCTCTTGTGATTATTGTCACTGGAGGGTGTATCACATTTTCCTAGTTGTTAGCACAGTTTGCAACAAGTCGTTTTGAAAAAAGTCATGCAAACCAGCTTATCAAAAAAATTCATCTAAGCTTATGAAGGAACAAACATGCACTCAGAGTAAAAAAATTTTGGAGGAAAAGTGCAGTTTATTTGTCATGCAAAAATGGAGTACTGAACAAATAATTTTGTGTACACACACAAACACACAAACACACACACAAACACACAAACCACACACACATATACATATATATGTACACGTACATGTACATCTACACATACACATACATATACACATACATATACACACACATATACATACTCACACACACACACACACACACACACACACACACACACACACATATACATATACATATACATGGGTTCCTCCCGGTTCAGAATGGTTCTCCCGAACCGGTAGTGGCCTGCTGGTGATGTCATGATGACATCACCAAACCGGATCGGGGCCGCCATCTTTTTTTTAAATTTTTTATTTATTTATTTATTTCCTTCTGAGCATGCGCAGAAGCTGACTTCCGGCACTGTGCATGCGGTCGCCATCTTTTTTTCGGCTTTGTTTTTTTCCCCTGGATTTTTTGTTACTGCGCATGTGCCCACGCGGCACGGGAGGGAGTGAACTGGCAGCGAGGTAAGTTGGAACCCACCCCTGATATACATATACATATACATATACACACACAGTATATATATATATACATATACATAATCAGAAATCATTAAATAGTCACACTCAAGCTGTTTAAGACATTGAATGTCAAAATTTGAGCTGCACAGAGACTGGCTGACAATTTTTAGCACTGAAAGTGGAATCACTTTCAGGCATTCAGTAGTCCATGTTTGGGAAGGCCGATTAACACTTTTCAAGCATTGTGAACAAAGTACTATCCAGAACCTCAATTCTCTATAATGGAAACCAATGGAGCATAAATTAAAATCCCAAGTAAGACTGTTCCTTCTTTACATTTCCTGTCTAGACCCCTTGAAATTTAAGGGAAGAAGAAGAGGATCTATGACTTTGCAGTTCTTTCTCAGCAATCAAATTTCCTTCATGATGTGTCCTCCTCTTCCATTTCATTCCACACAGCCAGATTCTAACCTGTCCTTTTATGATTGCTGGTGAGTCAGATTCTTGAACCATGCCTAGGAAAGTCTCAGACAGTTAGTTTACAGTTTGGACAAATACGATAGGACAAAAGTGAAGGAACACTGCTGCCTTTGTTTCTTTGTCAACCAGCCATTGCAGTTGTGTGTCCATAAGCATAGCTAACACATGTCTTAAGTGAATAGGTTGGAAGTTGCTTTAATACTAATTCTATTTATTCCACATATTGAACTATGATTTGCTTAGCCATGACTTATTAAAGAAATCAGTACTGACTAGGTTCACATAGTACATTAAGCTATTGAGTATGACTTGCTTACCAGGAACGGAGAATTCACACTAAGTCAAAACTAAGGATACCATGTGTTGTAGGAACCCTGCTAGGAAGTAGAGTAAGAGCCTGGTGTTGGAAACAGGAAGCCCCTGGTTTGACTCCTACTTACTCCAAACTCATTATGTAGAAATTAGTCTCTTAGTCTCTTAATTTCCATTTGCAGTATAGAGTATAGTAATACCATCAGATTTATTTTACAGGGTTGTAAGTGCTTTGCATGTTCTGAATGCTATGCAAATATCAAGGGTTGGGAGAGCATCTCCAGGGGTGTCAAACTGGCAGCCCGCGGGCCGGATGCGTGACGCGCAGGCCACGCCCACCCCAGTTCCGTGAACGGGAAAAACGTCGTGAAACATCACGTGACAGCAATGTGGCGCCGCGAGTTTGACACCCATGATCTAGGCTGATACATTTCCTAGATGTATTCAATATCCATAATTGGAGGATTATTGAACTGACCTGGAGATACTAGAAACTAAGCATTTATTCTAAGAACTTTTCAGGCATTTTTTTGAATTGTTTCTTAAGTCCAGTTCTTAAGGTGAACCCAACTATGGAGGAGAGGAATAATGGTTTACGTTTCTGTCCTTTGTCCCTAACATGATCTTTCTGGTTCCTTTTTGGCTCTGCCTCACCTAGCAATTTGAAAGCTGCTTTAAACCAAGTCAAATTTAGTTGATCTAGCCTGGAGATTTAGACTGGAATCTTTACTAGCCTTACTTAGGAATATTGCAGATTTGACCTGTCGACACGAACTTGAATTGGCATTAACAGCCCCCTTTCCACTGTTATGAATTCAAATCCTCAGGGTAAATGTCTCTCCTTGTCTTTGTTCCTGGTTTGTATAGTGGGAATAACAGGAACACTTCATGGAATTAGTAAAGCAGGCCAATGACTTTGCATATTAAAAAACAGCAAGGTGGGGGATTCAATTGCATGAAGCCAACATCTTGCCTTCATCCCCTTCCCCAATGTATGACCCTGCAAATAAGAGTAACTCTGTTTGTAACATTGTTAGTCACTTTGGTGAGAGCAGCTTTTCATAATTTGGTGCCCTCTAGGTTAGTTGGATTTCAACTATCTAAATTCTCAGCCCATACAACAGCATTTTTCCCAGTATCCAAGGGAAACGTTGATTAGTGTACAGTAGTGTTGCATATTGAGAATTTTTAATTGCATAAGATTTTTTTCCTCTTAAGGAACTCAGTGTAACTTAGAAATGTGCTTTGTTCCTTTCACTCACATCTGTTCACCCACCCTCAAAGAAGCAGCCTCTGAACTATTTTTGGCCCTCCCTTTTAAAACTTTTTTGCCTACAGTGAAAAGTGCCTACAGCTGAAGGCATAATACCAAAGAAAAAAGACATAATTTTCTTTATAAGACGGGAAAAGAGATAGTTTTTTAAAAAACATTTTTCCTATAATTATATTCAGTATATTTTTTGAGCAAGACAGGTGCACATAATTCTGATTATACATACTTCATTTACATACATTACATTTTGTAGAGACTCAAGACTAGTCCTTAACTAGGGTACAATGGTTAAAGAGTTAGACTATAATTATGGAAACCATGGTTCAACTACTTGCTAAGCCAGGAAGTTTACTGTATATTCCTGAGCTAGGGATGTTATCTCTCTCTCTCCCTCTCCCTCTCACAGACAGACAGACAGACAGACAGACAGACAGACAGACAGACAGAGTCTTTCTCTAACCCTAACCTACTATACAGGGCTATTGCGAAGATGACACTGGAAAAGTAGGGGACCACACTGACCTATCTGGAAAAAGGGATTACAAACCAAATCAATACCGATTTGTTTGAGTAGAGGAAAAAGCTTCAGAGGGAGGGGAGGAAAACGAAACAAGCATCAACTGAAAAAATTACGTGTTTGATTCAATTACACATCCCTTTAGCAAGTGATGAGGGTGACGTGGTTGTACCAAAATATCTTTTCCTGGGGACTTGAAATGACAAGAGATAACATGGGGGTGCTTAGAAAGTGATTGCAGGTATAAGGGGGCAATAAGAAAGAATGGGCAGAGACAACTGAAGGAGTAGGAGACCTGTGGATGGCTGAAGTTGTATAAAGACTGTGAGAGGAGATTGAGGTGATAATAAAGTGACAGGGTGAGGATTCCCCCTTTCCTGGAAGTGAATGTTTCTCCATAAAGACATTCATTTTTAAGGAACTACAAGGCTATTTGTCAAGATTGGCTGCATGTAGCCTCAGTCCTTCAAGGGTTTTTTAAATTGGATATGGGCTGCAAAAATCCAGAGGACTATTAGCCAAGACACAAAGAAAACAATGTATCATGAGTTAAATGACCCTGGTGAAGTGCATTGTCTAAACATTGCCACAGTGGGCAAATAGAGAGACAACCATTTACTGTACCTTAAGAACAAGGGAAATTCCCTTACACCAGCTTAAGCTATTTGGCCTCTTTAGCCCATTGCTTATTGCAGTTGCACCCCAAGGTCTCAAGCGGTTAATTTTTCCATTGCCTTCTGCCTGATCCTATTTTATTTCTTGTATACCTCAGACATCTGCAAGCTGGGAGATCTTTACAGATAGATGGGCTTAAATCCTCAGAATTTTCATCAATGTCCATGTTGCTGGATAATTCTGGGAGTTGAGGTCCATGCATCTTGGAGGGCACCCAGGTTAGAGAAATTTGGTGGGACATTCTATATATTCCTAGTCTGATGGGAATCTGCCTCTTTGACTTTCATAATTTTTGATTAAGTGCATAAATGTATGACAGCATTCTCCTCTTTCATTGGCAGGATAGTCAAAACACAAAGCCTGCATCTACGGCAGGTGTAATTAAATGGTTAGGCATGTCATAATTTGCACTCCTGATGCATATTTAAATCGATGCTTAAAGTAATTCTGAGCACTTGCCTGCTCTTGGATGCAATGTTGTCAAATCAATGTTATCTTCTACAGCTGTAAATTGTGCAGAAAAGGCACATAAAGTGGGAAAAGGAACATTTTCCTATCATCTCAATTCGTAAGTGTATTACTTCAACCAATAAAGGTGGTGGCAGGGGGATTTAGGAAAGACCAAAGAGAGTTTTCCCTCATCCAGTGCATAGCTGACTTGTGGAATTTTCTGGCATGGAACATTGGTAGTAAAAGGAATAAGAATAGAATAGAATAGAATAGAATAGAATAGAATAGAATAGAATAGAATAGAGAATAGAATAGAATAGAAAATAGAATAGAAAATAGAATAGAATAGAATAGAATAGAATAGAATAGAATAGAATAGAATAGAATAGAATAGAGAATTTTATTGGCCAAGTGTGATTGGACACACAAGGAATTTGTCTTGGTGCATATCAGTAGTGGGTTCTAAAACCCTTTACTACTGCATGCGCAGAAGCGTCCTGGGCGGGTGGGCGCAGCCTCCCACCGCCGCCGCTAACCGGTCTGAACCAGGAGCAACCCACCACTGGTGCATATGTTGTCAGTGTACATAAAAGAAAAGATACGTTCGTCAAGAATCATAAGGTACAACACTTAATGATAGTCCAGGTACAAATAAGCAATCAAATCATATTAGGAACCAGTCAAGAGAGTTCAAGATGATGGATGAATTCAGCAACAGCATGATGGGTGCACTATTGGAAGATCAGAAATACCAGGTTAGGGACAAATCATCCTGGAGAAAATCTATATGGATGTGCTAAAATAACACATAATCAGTCAATTCAAAAAAGGGATAAGACTGCTTTTGTTGGAAGCGTCCATCAGTAGCTACTAATGATGAGTGCAACCTTTGGACCAGAAACAACATACTGTAAAAGAATTTATAGATGTCTTAATATGAAAGAACTCTTGAGAAGGGACTTGGAGAAGTGATCCCACAGTCCAAAGGTTGAAGCAAGTGTGAGAAAGAAACTCAGAACAACCCCATCTTGGTTACCATCAGAGGAGGCAGAGAGAAACTTAGAAAGGCTTTCAAGATTCTATTTTTTTTTGCCCTGCTACAATATAGTAGTTTTCCTGGAATCCCTGCAGTGTCGGCCTTATGACCTGGCCTACCTTGAAGGGCTGATACAATTAATTACAAGGGACATCAGGAAGCAGCTTGAAAGGACCTTTTCCTTCAGAAAGCTAAAGTACTTTGATCTTATGGAAGAATTCAGCATGCAGTTTATCCTGCTAAAGGACTCAATTTGATCTAGATTAGGTTTTTTTTTCTTAGCACAGGAAAAAAAAAAACACCCCATGCAGTCTGAACACGAGATGCTTGGAAATAAATCATTCTGCCTTCAATTATATTGGACTACATTTGAAAAATAATCCTGAAATCTAGAATTATGTATTTCTCCTTTCCTATGTACAATATATATCAAAATCTTTCAAAATATACATACTGCAGTCATTCCATTTATATGTCAAACAAGTGGAAAATGGAACTAGAACTAGAAAACAAATTAGATGGTTTTGTTAATAGGTGGGCATGGTCCAATAATGTTGTTTAGATGATACCAGTTAAATCTTGCCAGTTTTCCTTTCTCTCTCTCTCTCTTCTTTCTGTGCAACTGCAATTAGCTTTCCTGTCTGTCAGAGAGTCAGTCTATCAACATGTCAAATGTCAATGTATTCATTTGCAAGTTGGCGATGATGATTTCAAAGATGCTACACTGAGACGCCCTCAAAAATTGCAGATTGCATTGCCCAATTCCTGGTTAAAAATCCAGATTTTTGTTTATATGTGTATGGGGGTGGGGAAGGTTTATTGGCTTCAGAGTATAATAAGCATGAGCTGCATTTCACTGTAAGAGCATTGAAACTTTTATGGTATTTTAATGCAGTTCAGGAATGTGAGGATTCAGTCTGCGCTGAAATTTGGGCAGGTACGGTGTCTTTGCATTCTTTCACAACAGAGCCCTGAAAATTACTCTGAATCTGTAATTTGCCACACCTTTCTCTAGAAACCAACAGAAATTTAAGCAACCCAAGGCTCACTGTGTTGTAAAACTGATAACAATTGCTTATATTACACATTGCAGGGAAAGTTGCAAGCCAGGATCAGAGATTGAGATATAGAAAAACTCTTCCAGAAAAATCGGATGTGAAAAAGGGACACAAATGAAGTTTTGCCTTGCCTTGTAGACACCACTAAGGGTCTAGATTCTTCATTTCATTCTACACAGTATCTTTAAGTAGCTATGTGTTCTTTTTTTTTTGCCATCAAAAAAAAATAAAAAAAAAAGCTGCGTTCCTAGTTAAATCACTTCTTGGAATACAGCTTTAGTACCCATACTAAAGTTTCAAAGTTTTGAGAGGAGAGGAAGGTAACAATTGGTTCATATGCAGGATGAAAACATTTGCTGTAGCAAAATGATAATATTGAAAAATGAAAGGAATCTATATCGAAGAGAGATTAGTAATAACAAATCTACAAAGGCATCTTCCCGGAGGCATTATAATCCCTTTTCAAGAGAAGGAAGCGAGGGAAAAAGGACCAAGCAAGCAAACAAGCATCGCACGTTTTCTCTAATCAGTTCAAAACAGATTTTCAGTATCAAATGGTTTGTAAAATAAATAGTTTAGTAGGAGCCGAGAAGAAAAGAGCAACAGAAAAGTAAAAGGTGACTGAGGCAAGATAAATACTTAACACTTACTGGAAAAAAAAGCACAAGAAACATCTTACTAGCAAATGCCTACCAATACTTAATACATTTCAAGGCACACGGAGAGATTTGAATTGATGAAATTTCTCTATATGGCTCCCCTATCCCGATCCCTACTTTTCTTTCAAAAGGAAACATTGATTTGACAAAGACAAATTCTTTTTGAACCATCCTGGGCAGGACACATTCAGCTAGCCAGCTTTCTTTCAACTCTATTCTCAGACCAAAATATCTTGAAGAGGCTTAACCCCATGAAACAAGGATTTGGACACAGGAGGAAGTCGTTTAAAAATCCCCAAAGTGCACCCCCCCCCACCAAACAAATACCCTCTTTCCAGTCCACCCCATTGAAATCTGCCAGTTGCAAAGAGCTACTCCTGCAGTCCTAGAAACTCATTTCCCAAGCTGTTAAAAGGCACCCCAAGACAAAGAGAACACAGCAGCATGCTGGCAATTTGGCTGAGCAGCCTCCTACCTGCCGGTGCGCTCCGAATCCCAAGATTTCTTCCGATGTCCGAACCTTGCACTGTTTCTCTGTCAGCGTGGCCCTTATATATGTACAGGGGAAGGCACACAGAGAGAGACACACACACCTCCCCAGCCCATTAACATGTGTATCGGTGAGTCCAACCCTCTGAAGAAGCCACCTGACTTACACACTGCCTAACAGCTGGATACCCCTTGGCACCCACCAATGAAACCTTCCCAGAAAGGGTTTGTCACACTTCAAGCAACTGAAACAATGGCACATGTGCGCACACACACACACACACACACACAAACACACTCATCCCTCTCATGCCAGCCCTACAGTCATATAGGCAGCCCTAAAGCAAGGCTTTTGCTGCACGCTTTGTTTGAGAGATAACACTCTCACACCTCTGGCTGCAAGGATAATAACAGAGTGGCTCACTCAAGCATCCCTGATGAGGTATCTGGATAGAGTTGGATGCTTCCAGACCTCTTGGAAGCTGCCATAGACCAGGCACATGGTTTCTTAAGCTAGGCTGGGGCAGGCAGTTTTTCAGAGCCTTCCTTAAATCTTTATGGCCAAGGGTTGCATTCAGCAATCAATAAGGTGGCCGTGCTTGTGGCTGTGACATGAAAATGGACATGATTAAAGAGAAATAGTAAGAAATATTTTCCCCACTTCATCCTCAAAATCTTAAAAGAGTGAAAGAATAAGAACCAAGGATAATTATTAAAAGGGTCATTCGCAGCTAAATTCTGGCAGCAAACAAACTTCTGAATTTTTGTGGCACTCCAAGGATGTGAGATGGCAGGCTGGGTCACCCCCATAAGTGCTCTCTCTTAATCCATTCCTGCATTGTCACAAGAGGGGCAAAGTCCCTTCCTATAATCAACTATATGTTTTTTTTAACTGGAGACCCCAGGAACTAAGAGCTGGCATCTTCTGCATCCAAAGGATGTGCTTGTAGGTGCCCTTCATCCATGTAGGACAACAGAATGGAAAAATCTCTGAGTACAAAGAAAAATTCTACCTAACTCTCATACTAATAAGTGATCTCGGGCATATTCTATACCTCAGTTCTAACCACAGAGTACAAAAAGAACATTTTCCTGTTTTTTTCTGTTAATGATTTGGTCCATTAACCAACTTACTTTTCTTTCCTCCTTTCCTTTCCTTTCCTTTCCTTTCCTTTCCTTTCCTTTCCTTTCCTTTCCTTTCCTTTCCTTTCCTTTCCTTTCCTTTCCTTTCCTTTCCTTTCCTTTCCTTTCCTTTCCTTTCCTTTCCTTTCCTTTCCTTTCCTTTCCTTGATTCTTGACAACTGCCTGGACAAGTCCCTGCAGTTTTCTTGGCAAGATTTTCAAAAGTAGTTTGCCATTGCCTGCTTCCTAGGGCTGAGAGAGAATGACTGGCCCAAGGTCACTCAACTGGCAGGACTAGAACTTTTGGTCTCCTGTTTTACCCTGGTGCTTTAACCACTACTCCAAATCAGCTCACTCTTCTGTTGCTAACATATATTAAATCATCATACTTGCAATGCATTTCCCAGATTGATCTTACCCTGCCTTTATTTTTTTTTCTCCCTTATGCTGAATTATATAATATACCCCCCCCCCCAAGAGAAGTGAGCAGGCTGAAAATCTCAGTTTGATAATATTCTTCTGGTCAAGGGATCTATTTTATTTATTTTTGTACCAGAAGGCCACATTGGATGAAACAGTAGCAGAGTGAAGCCACAGGTAGGAATGGAACTGAAATATTCAGACTGGTGGGTTGTCCGCTTTTAGAAAGAGGGACTTTCATTGAGTTTTTTTTTATCAAATTAAAAATCAGCATATCAAGCCAAACGAGAAATATAGTATATTTATCTTAGGGATCATGTCTTTTTAAAAATCCAAAAAAACCACTGCTGTTTTACTGTTAAATTCTGACAGCTCAATCTGAAGTAGCTGTAGGGGTTACAAAAATAGTCAGAGACATTTTATGTTTCCCACTCATGGGGTCACTGATGGGAAAGCAGAAGTGCACCATGAAATAAATGGCAGTGTTCCTAGTTTTCTTCCTTCCAGGAGTTCTCAAGTCAGTGCACTGAGTTCCCCAGGCGGAGAAGCATGAAAACAATCCCAACAAAAGGTCAGGACCATGGACAGGTAGCTGAGGGGAGCTAGATTTTTGTTTACTTTAGCTTCTTCGATTTGGTGCCTCCAGGAGTTTTGGGCTACTATTCCCATCAATCATATCAGTTAGCTAAAATATTTGGTATGAGTCAGTTGGGGAAAGCTAGATGCTTTACCTTCTGTGAAATATTTATTTATTTTTATTTATTTTATTTATCATATTTATTTATTGTATTTAAGAAATACACATCTCCCTCGGAGAAAAACATACTGCTTTGGAAATACTGGACATTTGAAGTAGACATGCAAACCTGTATAGAAGGGGCCAGTGATTTATAACTAAACCCCAGTATAGAACATAGAATCACAGGGCTGGAATGGACCTCGGAGGTCTTCTAGAAGACGTTATACCATCCTGGTCAAACGATTGTGCATACAGTACAATCCAATTTTGAAAACTTCCAATGATGGAGCACCCACAACTCTGGGAGGCAAGCTATTTCCTTAGCAATAGCAATAGCAATAGCAATAGCACTTAGACTTATATACCACTTCATAGTGCTTTACAGCACTCTCTAAGCAAGTTTACAAATATCAGCACATTGCCCCCAACAAACTGGGTAATTTACCAACCTCAGAAGGATGGAAGACTGAACCAACCTTCAGCCGGTCAGGATCGAACTTCTGGCAGTGGGCAGAATCAGCTTGCAATACTTCATTCTAACCACTGAGTCATCACGACTCATTGATTAATTGTTCTTACTGTCAGGAAATTTCTCCTTATTTCTAGGTTGGATCTATCTTTAACAAGTTTCCAACCATTACATCTTGCCCAGCCCTCTGGTGCTTTGGAGAATAAGTCAATCCCCTCTAGATTTCTCCCCAATTTCTGGCCAATATTAGTGTGATAAAGTTGGGGCAAAAGATGATCTAAAAATACTCTTCATGGTGGCATGTTTGTGGAATCGGTTTGCAACTAGAGTAGTGCCAAATAATTATCAAGCGTTTTAGAAGGTAAATACAGGTACACTTTGGCTTCTCTAGTGGGATTTTTGAAATTCAACATTTGCAGCTATGAACATGGATTCCAAATGTCATTTTCCCCACACAGAAACACAAATTGAGCTGACAGAGTATTGCTAGAGCTTCTGCCAAAGTAAGCTCTGAGCCACTACTCTTTTAGAGTTCTTTGTTTCTTAGAATGTCTACAGCTATCTGAACAGAGGCGGACATTGTTTACTTGGACTTTCAAAAAGCTTACATCAATGTTTGTTTGTTTTTTTACTAAAACTATAGTGCAAACTTTAATTGAAAAAGAGATAGCAGAGAATAAGAGCCAATATCAGATAATGATGAAGGTATTGGATTAGAACTGGGAAAACTTAAACTGAAGACCACAATCAAATGTGTAAACTGATTGATTGACTTCAAACTTGTCATAATACCTTTATACAAATTTGTAGTGCAATGACTTTTAGATTGACATACCCAAGTTGGATTGACAGCCTTCACAAAGAATACTGTAGAACTGGAAAATATGTAGAAAATGAAACTTTGCAAGAGAGGTGGGGAGGGCCTGTAGAAATTCTGATAGGGGGTTCTCTCTTATATCACGAGAACTTGGTATAATCAGGAATATATACATATGTATATGTAAATTTACTTCTGGATAAGGGTTAGATTTTAGGTGGGATGGATAGGTAGACTAAAAAAATGTTGGGTTTTTTATATTCATTTTAGTTAATAAAGGAATAAAAAGTATTTGATACAAAGAGGTGAAAACAAGAAAAAAACAGGTCTATGATTAAGAACGTTTAGTCCCTCTGCTCTACCATTTCAGACAAATAGATGTCCAGTCTCTTCTTACAAGCCTCCAGTGATGGAGCACCCACAACCCCTGAAGGCAAGCCATTCCGTTGGTTGATTGTTCTCACTGTCAGGAAATGTCTCCTTAATTCTAGGTTGCTTCTCTCCTTGGTTAGTTTCCATCCATTGTTTCTTGTTTTGCTTCTGGTGCTTTGGAAAATAAGTTGGCTCACTTTTCTTTGTGGCAGCCCCTCAAATATTGGAATACTGCTATCATGTCACCCCTAGCCCTTCTTTTCTCTAGACCAGACATACCCAATTCCTACAACTGTTTTAGCCTTCAGCCCACCTGAGTATATTATTTCTACCAAAAGCCACTACTGTACTCTTTTTCATAATTTGTCCCCAGTTTTTCCTTTTACAACAATCAGCTATCAGCTAATCTGACCAATAATCCTGTAAAGCCAATCTTAGGAGAGGAAATGAAAGTCATGTCCTAGGCATACATTAAAATTGAAAATTTCAATCTGTTCAATGAGGAAGGGAAGATGATTTGTAACTTCAGGGCCATTGCAATATTATTAATATAAAAATTAAATAAGAAAGGTGCAGGAGGACAGCTCTGTTTGACTCCTCTCTCCAAAGATATAGGATTAAGTATTCCAGAGAAGCCAAGTACTTACACCATTTTGGATGGTCCAAATAAAACTCTTATCCTACTAAGAATTTAGGGAATATTCTTGTTTTGGAATTTGTATGTTCCTTCTTACTGTGTGCAGGCACTAATCTTATAAAAAGAAATTTTTTTTTGGAATCTTCTAATCTTCTGAAAACAATGTACTGTATCTCACTCCTTCTGATGGTTTGCAACCCTGACTAAATCACAAAAGGAAGCTGTACCTTTTGAAACCACTTGCAATGGCAATTTCTTCCCAAACAGTTATAGACAGGTAGGAATACTAAAACAACTATCTCCAAATTGTCAGGTTAGTACTGTAATTATATTGGGGATTTTGACAGCATATTGTAGGTGTTCTCACAAAATGGTGGCCATTGTGGGACCTTGTTTATTCATCAGGGGCTGTCAAGTGGTGGGGGAAAAATTGGTGTTGTTCTGCAACATATCCTATAACTTCTCCTATAACCTTTCTTTCTTTCATTCTTTCTTTCTTTCTTTCTTTCTTTCTTTCTTTCTTTTTTTTTTCTTTCTTTCTTCCTTCCCATCTACCTACCTA
>QLTV01002265.1:4267857-4287005 GCA_003457575.1 Thermophis baileyi | reverse complement strand
TCCCTTCCCTTCCCTTCCCTTCCCTTCCCTTCCCTTCCCTTCTTCCCTTTCCTTGCCTAGACAGTAGTCATTTGTTATTTTTATTTACTAAGAATACCAGTGAGGATTATGGAAGTCCCCAGGAATGCGGAAAAAAATTATGCTGGAAGTTGACATTTTCTTGTCTGGCATTCCTTTTTCTCTTTTCCTTCTGGAAAGATTCTTAAAAATTAAGATGTCATGGAGTGTGTCAACACTACTTTTCAATCAGGGGTGGGTTCCGGATTTTCCTACTGCCGGTTCACTTAGGGACGCGCCACGCGGGCGGGTCGTGGGTGCGTGCACGCACACTCAGTACAAAAAAAGCTGCACATGTGCAGAAGCAAAAAACAAGATGGCGGCGCCTATGGTGCCGCCGAGAGAATCGGCTCGGGGGCGTGGCAGGCCTGGGTCACTGCCGGTTCTAGCGACCCAGGCCGCCACGTTACTAACGGTTCTATAGAGCCGGTCCAAACCGGTAGGAACCCACCTCTGCTTTCAATTCATGCAATTCTGTTTATTCATTTCAGGAGAGAAAAATCCCTTTTCCTGTTCTGGATGCTGCCAGTAAGAGTTTGGTTCTGATTTATCTATTCTAGCCAGTTGTTCTCCCACTTCAACTCTCTGAATTTCCTCTTTCATTCACATTTCACTGAATCAAATGGATGACTTCTGCACATTCCTTCCTTTGGATTAGTCTTTTTTAGGGGTGTTTTTAAGAGTGCCATTTTCATTTCACACTTTATCACTGTCATTTATCCACATGGTTCCCAATTTAGATAATTGCATGTCACTTTTAAATGAAAACATCATGTAGTCTGCTTTAGAATGTTCGTAATCCTTGAGAATCTTCAAACTTTTTATTAACTTTTTAATTCGTTTTTTTTCTTTCTGAGTTTCTAAAGAGGTTGCAATGGCTAAGCCCAGGTTAAGACACAATTACTGTCTTTCTGTATAAAATGATATGCACACACAAATATATTATACTACTCTTTAACCTAATAGCTGGTTCAATACAATATGCAAAAAACGTGGGTCATTATCCATAAAACCTTTGCTGTGTCCATGCAACTGTTATCATTGTGGATTTCAACACTGGGCAGATGACTCTGGATCACTGGTGGATTTGTCCTGTAGCAGGGGTGTCAAACTCGATTTCATTGAGGGCCTCATCAGGGTTGTGTTTGACTTCGGTGTGTGTGTGTGTGTGTGTGTGTGTGTGACCAGGGTGGGCGTGGCCAGCTCGATGTCACTCGTGTTGGGACGCCTGTGATGGCCCGAGCGCTCTGCCAGCGAAAACAGGCTCCTGAGCTCCATTTTCAGCTGCAGAGTGCTCGGGCCATCACAGGCGTCCCAACACGAGTGACATCGAGCTGGCCACGCCCACCCTGGTCTCACACACACACACACACACACACACACACACACACTGAAGTCAAACACAACCCTGATGCGGCCCTCAATGAAATCGAGTTTGACGGCCTCCTGCAACCCTCTGCCACCAAAAACGGAGCTCAGGAGAGCCGCATGTGGCCCTCACAAGCTCCGTTTTCGGCTGCAACGGCCTCCTGCAACCCTCTGCCACCGAAAACAGAGCTCAGGAGAGCCGCATGTGGCCCTCACAAGCTCCGTTTTCGGCTGCAACCCTCTGCCAGTGAAAACAGAGCTCGGGAAAGCTGCACACAGCCCTCCTGAGCTCCGTTTTTGCTGACAGAGATACCATGGGCCGGTCCTTTGTTGTTTCCAGGGTGGCCCCGTGGGCCAGATCTAAGCACCCCATGGGCCAAATCTGGCCCCCGGGCCTTGTGTTTGACACCCCTGTCCTGTAGTATCCTCAAAACTATGAAAAAGGTGGAGAACCACAGGCATATCGATTATGTTTGTCCTGATAATTTTCCCAGGCTTTCCAGCTATGTTGTTATAGGTCTCCCATATAATATGTGGTCTCAGGAAACACAGGGTAACTATGTTTAAAAATGAAACCCAGAAAACTTTAACTTTTTAAACTTTTATTTGCATTTCTATGCCGCCCAACTCCCAAGGGACTCTGGGCGGCTTACAGCAAATATAAAAAACTTATTAAAATATAAAAAGCTTATTAAAAAGATATATAATAAAAACATTTAAAAACAATTAAAAACCCACACACATAAAATACATAAATTATTCTATGTCTCTCTTTAATGCACTATCAAGCTTCTGGTTGGAATAAAGTGTGTAGAAGGAAACACCCTGCTGCTAGAATTGTGTTGAGATCTCCCATAAGCTGCAAAACAGAAATACTCTTAGTGTTAGAATATTCAGTTGGTCAACTAATGTGACTTTCTGCAAGTTGGTGCCCTCTAGGTGTGCTATAATCAGAGATGCCCACAGCGTGGTGTTTTTTTTTTTTAAAGCAAAAATGCTAGCTTTGATCACATAGTTGCAGCCACCATCTTGACTTTGACCTCTGGATACCCCTGATTGGGTTTAAAACCTCTAAAATTCTCAGCTATTTGGGCCATATTTATTGAGAGTTCTATAAATTGTATTCCCCAAACTGAGAGTCCAAACTGAGAAATGCTTATCTAATTTTTTGAGTAACTTTCTTTAACAGCTAATGGACTGAAATCTTTATTTTCTTATCTTGCAGAGTCTCTTTTTAGAAATAAGGAGGAAATGTGTGAGTCCATTTTTCATTGTCACCAGCCACAATGAGGTGTCCACAAAAGTCTGCTACAAATTAACTGTCTGTTAAAAACTTTGCACTGTTTTTTTTTCAAAAATAACAACAATCAATCTCAAAACTTTCACTTGTTTCAAAGAGCCCATGACTTCCATTGACAGCAAAAGTACCTTCCTTGCCTCAACAAGTGAAATTGCACAATAAAACTGCTGGTAGAAGAGAGATTTTTATCTCTATAATTTCTTGGAACAATACCCAGAGAAAGCGTAGGTGTATAAGTTCTGCAAGCTTTCGAGATGTTATTTTGTTTTTGCTGCTGTATAAGTGAATAATGTATAATCACGCCTTGACTGATTTTTGATCATTAAGTCTTTTCCAAGGAGATGGAGTTTACTAACTTCTGTTTTGGGAGGGAGAAAGAATAGAATTGTGGGGAGCTACAAATAGACTTGGAAGCTCACTAGAAAAGCCATAACTGTGAATTTCCTTCTTATTTTTGCACCTGCCAGGAAGGGGCCAGCAGCCATCAATCTGCCAATGTTCTCCCCAGCCATTACTTTGCTGGTCATTTGGATGTTCACCACTCTTGACACAGAAGAAAGATGGAAATTTATCTGAAGGAAGCACTACTAATGAATCATGGAGAGAGAACTGTGGGGAGTAGAGGTGGAGGTTTTAAGTGATTAAACATGAACCGTGATGCTACAGTTGAAACCCTGCAACTTACATCAGATGTTGGGATGCAAAGATGCAATGACATCCTTGTGGTTGTGTCATGATCACCTTGTGTGCAAATTGTCATATTTTCATTATTGTGACTAGCTGTGGACGCCTATGCCTAGTGCTCACTTAACCTGGGGAGAGAAATACGTATAACCTCATTACTGCATATTTTAAAAGGAAACTCTGAAGAGGTTCTTCTTCCAGCTGCTTTTAAATTATATTGTGCCCGAGGCATTTTTTTAGCTGCTGTCTTTTTAATGCAATGCTTTCTGATGTTGGAATAGGAATAATTGCATTTTAAACGTTGCGGGTGCTTTGAAAGGCTAATTAGAAATGTAATCTTTTTGCTCTCCTCTCTACTCCTGGCCCTCAGGCATTATCCATTTCCACTTACTGCCTGAGAACCAGTCTTAGCTGGAGTTGGCTGCTCATAAGCTCTATGAAACCTAAATGAATGACCTGATCTAACACATTGCTGCTTCTGATTGGCAGAGATTCACCAAGATATTTCCTTGGCAATAGCTTGTGGCCCTTTTTTATTTTATTTATTTAAAACATTTATATAGCCATCCACCATTCAGCCAACTCTGGGAGGCTCCCATTAAAGATTAAAAGACATATAAACTAATTTTAAAAACTGTAAAATACAACCAGTTAAAACATAAAACCTTAAAAACAACGAAAATCTGATGCCAATCCATGCTAACGTGCCATTATCTAATCTTCTCCCAACACCTGGGGGAAAAGCCAGGCCTTTAAAGCCTTACAGAAGGCTAAAAGAGTGGAAGCCAGCTAAACTTCAGGTGTTCCATAGGGCAGGGGCTGCCTCAGAAAAAGTACGTTTCCTCACTCCCATTAGCTGACGATATTTGAGGGAAGGAATCAGGAGCGTGCCCACCTTATCTGACCTGGAAGGACTGGTAGATGTCCTGAGGGAAAGGCAACCCTGCAGATAGCCTGGTCCTGTGCCATATAGGACTTTAAAGGTGATGACCAATGACTAAGGTGACATTGCTGGGATTTGAATGCAGTATCTTCTGTAGGCAGGTTACTTGAGGGACTGTCTCATCCCACTGGGATGGGCCCATCCCACTTGTGCTGGCAGAGGAGGCATGTTGCAGGTCCCCTCAGCCCGATTATTCCAGATGGAGGGTTCAGGAGGGAGGGCCTTCTCTGCTGTTGCTCCTGCCCTCTGGAACATCTTGTCCCCTGATGTGAGGTTGGCCCCAACCCTCCTATCTTTTCGTAAGGGCCTAAAGACGTGGCTCTGCCAGTCGGCTTGGGGCCCCAGTGGAGGAACAGCGCACTGGAGGTGGTTGATTGAGTAATAACATATCCCTCCTTGCCCCCACACCGCCCCCGACCTCCCCATGTGTCTTTGGTTTTAATGTTTGATTTTAACTTTTTATGTTTTAAGTGTATATGTAACTGTAAGCCATCCAGAGTGACCCCTATGGTAAGATGGGCAATACATTTTATGAATGAATGAATGAATGAATGAATGAATGAATGAATGAATGAATGAATGAATAAATAAATAAATAAATAACTAGGCACAGCAAATGCTCTACCACTGAACTGTACCTCCTGCTAAAGCTGCCAAAGTCTGTAGTGACCACAAATTTGAAGATTACTTCATTGAGGGTCGGTCAGTCTCATTAGCTCTCTGCCTCAGGCCTTTCTCAGCTTTGCTACCTGGTGCCTTTTAACTGGACCACGTAGACGAGGCAGAGTTGTGCGCACAGATTCATTTCTCGCCCCTCCCTGGATGTGAATGGTTTCGGTGTGTCTGTTGCTATTTTCAAAAATATAATAAAAATAAAGTCATCAGTAACGGCTCTGAGAAAACAATGATTTGAACAGCTTCACCTCGTTCCACTCCACTCCCTACTTCTCATTCATTTCCCATTACTCCTCATTCCCATTTCCCAATAGCTGATGAGTCATATACATTCTGATATATATCAGGGTCTGCAGTTAATGGGAGCCAATGATTAGAATAACCCACTAAGAAAAATAAATCAACCTTATTAGAGGGCAAATATTCTTCCCACCTCCCCGTCTTCTTTTCTGTTAGTATTTTAGCAACAGATTAGGTGACAATCAAAACCCTATTTACTCTTCTGAAGTTCAGCTGATGCTTCAGCAAGTGAGTGGAAAAGAACAGACTCTTACAGTCGTATGGTACGGGTTATTTTGCAGTCATGTTAGTCACAGACAGCCAAGGAGACCCTTTAAAATCCAGAGAGGAAATGCTTCAGCAGAGCACAAAGGGTCTGGGCATTCTTCAGTTTGGTGGTCAAGGTGACTTTGATGCTTTTTGCAGACTTTGTGGACATGAGCTTCTTTTGAATGGGCCAGTGGTTAAGGCACCAGGGCTGGAAAGCAGGAGATCGTGAGCTGAAGCCCACCTTAGCAATGAATGCCAGCTGGGTGATATTGGGCCAGTCACTCAACCCACCTCACAGGAGGGAAAGGCATACTGGATATGTTCACTTCCTTGAATTATTTGTAAAAATAATAAAGGTAAGATACAAATAAATAAAATCTAAAATCTAATCTAAATGACATAGTAGCTTACAGCAGTACACCAAAGGTGCTTTTTCAGGAGGCAACTGGGCTTTCTTGTTTTCTTGGATGAGAAGCGAAATGTCTTCAAAGAAAAAAACAACCAGTTGCCTCCTGAAAAAGCATCTTTGGGACAACCATGACCAGGATAACTGAGAATCTCCATAGACCTACCGCAGTACAGTTCCAGAAATTATTTTTCATATTAGAAGCAACGTCAAAAGCACATTTCTTCTGCCATAATTCATAAGATGTGTATCCCAACTCAATTCCACCTTGCACTGGTGGCTCTGAAATTGAACTGCACAGATTGGAATTTCACTACCAATTTGTGGGCAGAGAAAATTGATGCATTTTTCTGAATTTCTCCAGGGGGAAGCAGAAATTTTCCAACAATTTTTCAAGAAGAAGATTTGCTTTAGTGGAAATAGTGGTGTTATTGAAACAGCCCTATGGTATAAGAGGAATTCCTTCATGATTAAGTCCCTCCTGGGATTTTACTGAAACATAGGAAGTTGAAGAAGCTGCAGATCACTAGACACTTAGACAAATGCTTGGACTAACATATACACAAGAACAAGAGAATTTCATCAATGTTATTTAAAATCAACTTCTGAAGCAAGTTCTTTTTCTTCGAATTGAATAACAACTGGTAGAAAACACATGAGGTTTTCTTTAAAAAAAAGGTAGTATTAGAACCTTAGCTCATGTTAGGAGAAGTTTGTGATTACAGAGGGCCCATAGCCTTGATGATTTTTTCTCGCATCACAAGCCATGATTTAATTTTGTTGTGATGGAGTTCTAGCATTGCAACAGAAGATCCAACTCCACTTAGCCAGGAGATAACTAAGATCTTTAGGTGAATGGAATGCTCTGCCTCAGATGAAGTTCTAAAGAAGACTAACTACCAAGTTTTCAGTCCTTTGTAGCAGGGGTCTACACCTCCCGGGCTGCAAACCAGTATCGATCCGCAGCCTGTTAGGTAGTGTGTGAAACCATCCCCCACCCGCCACTGCTGTCAGTCTTTCCCAAAAAAGATCCCTGGTAAAAAATTTTTTAAAAAAGGTTGGGGGCCATTGTTTTATAGGACAAATAATTAGGCAGAATTTTAGGAGTTGTGGAATGTTGTTTCTGCAGCAATTCTTAAAATTCCAGACTAAACCCCAGGCGACTCAGCTCCAAGCATCTTCCAGATTGTGTGACTACCTGCCTTGAAATAAAAACACTCAAGCTAGTGTGATGTGGGCTGTTATTCCTGCACTCTTGCAAATGACACAGCAAGAGTGCAGGAATAACAGTCCCCATTACACAATGACACACTAAAAGTTAGGATCTATTATTTATTCTTCAAATCTTGTCTATGTTGAAGTCAATCTACTAATGAAATTGCTGTGAAGCAGGCAGTCACAAAAACGGAATGAATAAATGAATAGATTTTTAGTAAACTCATGCGCTACATTCACACAGCAAGCTATGCCCAATGTTTGAATGCGAACATGTTACTACTTGTGTTATGTCAGACTTTAACAAATGTTAAGGCAGCTTATTGTGCTGTAACGGGCCAATGGGATTGCTATTTCAGGTTTCTACAATTAGTATTTCTAACCTTTAAAAAATATTCTGTATGCAAAATCTAATTTGCACAAACCATGCTGGCAGCCTTCAGCAGGGATCCAAGCAGGGGTGAAATCCAGCAGATTCTGGAGAGCCGGTAGCGGAAATTTTGAGTAGTTCGGAGAACCGGCAAATACCACCTCTGGCTGGCCCCAGAGTGGGGAGGGAATGGGGATTTTGCAGTATCCTTCCCCCAAGAGTGGGGAGGGAATGGGGATTTTGCAGTATCCATCCCCTGGAGTGGGGTGGGAATGGAGATTTTGCAGTATCCTTCCCCTGCCATGCCCACCAAGCCACGCCCACCAAGCCACACCACGCCCACGAAGCCACGCCCACAGAACCGGTAGTAAAAAAAATTGGATTTCACCACTGGATCCAAGCCACCCAGTCCAATTGTTTTCCTATTTGGGAGGTTGCTAGCTCAAGTGTGAGAGAAAATTCTTTTGTAATGTAGGAAAGAAGTCCTTTTGGCATCATATAGTTAAATAAAAAGCCACTTATCTTCTCCCTTTCCAAAGACATAGTATGTTAGCATCTACTTAGGGCCATAAAAGAGTGTCTCCTGGAGCCATTGGACATGATGCGGGCTGAGGTTCAACATATTTGATAGCACTGCTTTGTGGGAGCTTGTTAAGAGTTATTCCACTTCTAAACAAGCTACCACGTTTACAATAAAGTCACTTTTGTTCTGGGGTGACCTTGCCTCAGAATCTGAAGGTGAAAATGAAGGTGGGGGAAAGAATCCAATTTGTTCCCAAAGGTGGAGGTGCCTACAAATTAGAAGGTTTGGGGAGGGACTGAAGCCACACTCTATCGCAGTGTTTCTGAATCTTGATGATGCTAAGATGTGTGGACTTGAATTCCCAGAATTCTTCAGCCAGCATGGCTTCTCCTACGAATGTGGTTGCTTCTGGGCATGACTTGCACTGGAAAAGCCTGAGCAGAATCAGGGTGTGACGAACACTCAGTGCTAAATCTTGTAAGGTAGAGCAATGTGCCTAAAACCTTTGGAGGTTAGTCCCTCCTTAATGCAGATTTGCTTTCCACCCAACATCCTCTAAGCCACAGATGACTGAAAATCCCTGCACTCATGGAATGTGGCCTGCTTTTGCCTGTGGATCAAGGTAAGAGGTCCAAAGGCACATTAGAAGTCAAATGGGGGCAAACCAAGCACTGCTTCTACAAAGTCAACACAGAGATATTTGACCCATTCATATTGTGGCTGGTGCAAATAAGAAAAAATTTATGGCTCCAGGCTCTTCTCCTCCAAAGCAGTGGTGAAATCTACTTACCTTCCCTACCGGTTCGGAAGCGCGTGCTATGCGCGTGCTTTTTCACCCTCTGGGCATGCGCAGAGTTAAAAAAAAAAAGAAAATGGCGACATCTGGACGGGTGGGCGGAGCCTCGCGCTGCCGCCACTACCGGTTCTCCAAACCACCGGCAGCTGCCGCTACCAGTACGCCCGGACCGGGCCGAACTGGTACCATTTCACCCCTGCTCCAAAGCTGTACCTTCTAACAAAGATACACTGCCCAAAGGCCACTTATGCAAGCAAGTATACAACCTTGATATTCCTCTGATGTGGGAAGTATACAGATTGATATAATAAATGCAATACTTTATGTTAGCTTTTGTATGGTGGTTTTTAGTTCATTGGTATTCTTTTATTGCAAAACAAGAAAACTTTATCTTGTCAAATATAGAACTGCAATCAAACTGAAATTGTAAGCACAACAAAACACTCTTCAATTTACATCTGCTGAAATGAAATGATGACAAAGTGAGATTTTTTTTTTTTTTTTTAGTAAAAACCTGTTTTCCTTCACTTTCTCTCCAGCAAGGGCCTTCATTCAGCTTTGCTGTTTCCAACAGGATCAAGCCAGTTAGCTTCTGAATGTTTACAGTCAGAATAGGAAGGGCTTCATGTTTGTTGTTTCCACCTTTGAGAAGACTGTCAAACCTTTCCCATTTGAAGAGGAAAAATGGCTTCTTCTAAAATGGCCTCTTTTCCCAGATGGCGCAGTCTTCAGCCTTCCTCTCGCTTGGCACCAATATACTAGAGCCACTGGAATATATCATTTGGAATGCTAGGAGCCTCTTGGTGCCAGCTGGAGGATGATGTCACATGGGGCTGCCAAGTATTTCTTCTATCTTGTTGCAAATTGTAGTTTAATTGAAAGACCAGATTGTGCTTATTTACCTGTCACTGTATGGTTTCTCATTAGTTTTACCATGACGTCATGAGAATGGAACGGTTTTTGAAATGCTATACGGTTGCTATAAATATTCCTTGGGATATTGCATTTTTGAATAGGACATTACACTTGCCAATGTCTTTCATCTCTGAATTTGGCGGAATGTAGACTCTAAAAAACTAAAGAGTCACTTTTGCAACCAGGAATTAAGGGGTTCCTACGAAATTTGTGGCTACTGCTTGAATCCTCAGCAACGCTGGATCTGGTTTTAAGATCTGTTTTGGAATGGCTTGCCTTTAGAATTTGGGGGTGCTCCATTGCTAAAGGTTTTTAAGAAGAGATTGGATAACAACTTATCTGAAATGGTATAGGGCAGGGATGTCAAACTCAAGGCACGGGGACTGGATCCGGCCTGCGGGGTGCTTAGATCTGGCCCGCAGGGCCGCTGTGGAAATAGCGAAGGACTGGCCCGCGGTGGCTCTGCCAGCAAAAACCGGAGCTTGGGAGGGCCACACGCGGCCTGCCCGGACTCTGTTCTTGCTGGCAGAGGGCTGCAGCAGGCCATCGCGGCCAAAAATGGAGCCTCAATGAGTGATGTCAAGCTGGCCATGCCCACCCCAGCCATGCCCAGCCCTCAGCCCCCCGAGGTCAAACACAACCCTGATGCGGCTCTCAATGAAATTGAGTTTGACACCCCTGGTATAAGGTCTCCTGCTTGAGCAGGGGTTTGGACTAGAAGACCTCCAAGGTCTCTTCCAACTCTGTTATTTTGTCACTAGTCTAACTGCTGTTTAAAGAACATCTAATCTTAGCTATGGGCAGCAATATTTGGAGGCTGAAAAGAATTGTTATATGAATTATGTGATCTAGAGAATTCTTTCCTTCCAATACTAGATTTCTGTATGCCTGATTTTGTTAGTCCTTCAGTTGAATTATCAATCAGTATTAAAATCCATGAATTGTATTTCAACACATAATGGAGACTATCAGATTGGGAAAGAGTCTTGTACGCAAATGGAGAGATCGTTTACTTCTCTTCATGCAATTGATGTGCTTGATTATTCGATCTTGATGTTTCTACTAGCTAACCTTTTTAAACGACAATTTCTCCAAGTATTGAGCTCACATTATGAAATCTTAATCTGCAATTGAAGTTAAAACTCAAATCAATTTTGGAGTGTTTCCAGATTACAGACTTCTTATTTTAGCAGGCATCAGATACAATATTTCATAACCTGTCAGTAGGGATGGAATAGAAATTTATTTCAGTTGCATTTTAATACAAACTTAGCTAATTTTGCACTTCCAAAACTAATAAACAAACTGAGAAATCATTATACTTAATAGTCACATTTTTCCTGATTTTGCAGTGAATTTGCAGTATTTATGGAAAAGTCTGCATCATATGGGAAAGTTCCCCCAAAAGTGTGTGTGTTAGAGAAAACAGATGCAGGATTTATTCTACAATCAGCTCATTATTGTTACTGGTTTTTGAATCAGACAGTATTGATCGTAGGTTATTTAATTAAAAGAAAAAGCTAAAGAATTAACCCCAAGGTTGAATTGGTTGTATTGTTTACCATAGTTCATTTAGGAGTGTTTATTATCAGAATAGGCAAATGGATAGAAAAGAATTTGGAGAACCAGCTGCCTCTTAGCATCAATTATTCTACTGATCTTGCGCATTAGAACAAGAAATAGTAAATAAGGATTTCCACTTATTGTCTTTGATCTGCTTTCACTTGATTGGTAAATTCATACTCTTAGGTGCAAGTCTTAAACCTGTACAGGTGGTCCTTGATTTACAACCATTCATTTAGTGACTGTTGGAAGTTACAACGACACTGAAAAAAAGCAATTGATGACCATTTTTTCACACTTACAACTCTTGCAGCATCCCGATGGTCATGTGATCAAAACTTGGGTGATTGGCAACTGGCATGCATTTATGACAGTTGCAGTGTCACAGGTCATGTGATCATCTTTTGTGAACTTCTGACAAGCAAAGTCAATGGGGAAGCCACATTCACTTAATGACCATGCTACTAACTTAACAACTGCAGTGATTCTCTTAACAATCATAACAAGAAAGGTCATCAAATGGGGCACAACTCACATAACTGTCTTGTTTAGCAACAGAAATTTTGGGCTCAATTGTGGTCTTAAGTCGAGGATTACCTGTATGGAGTACAAGTAGACCCCAGGTTACATCCATCTGTTCAATGACTGTTCCAAGTTAAGACAGCACTGAAAAAAATGAACTTACAACCGGTCCTCGTACATACAACCATTGTCATACAGTCTCAAGGGGCACGTGATCAAAATTCAAGTACTGGGTGACTGGCTCAAATTTATAATCATGGCAGAGTCCTGTGGTCATATTTTTATGCCCTGCACAAACTGCCTTCACCAATTCTTTTTCTACAAGGATCGTGCATATCTCTGAATTGATTTTTTATTTTTATTTTGCAGAGCAAGAATCTCATGTTCAAACCGTAGTGGGTTTCTATATTTGTGATCATTCTCAGTTGTGAACGACTCTCAGGGACGTGTGATAGAAATACAGGTGCTTTAAAAATGCACCAGTGTTGATGCAGAATACTCCTCTTCACCCTCCTTCTGAAAAACCACACTTTGCCTATGTGTAGAAATATTGAGGTGTGAGGTTTGGCTTTTAGTGACTTTAGGAGGGGTAGCCCAAAGACAAATTGTCAGTAGCATTAGACATTTTCTGCTGCTTCTCCAAAAAGAGGGTCCCATAGATGTATTTTTTTTTAAATTACTTTTACTACTTTTGAGGATTGGTGAAGAATATTAGAATTGTCAACCTGATCAGACAATGATCTGAGGGGTCAGTTTCATGCCATGCATGCCGGTTACAAAAGTCCCCCAGGGTGGGATGGAAATGGATGTAGTTACAGACTTGGGAGGAGCTAGGCAATTCTTGCTTTCATGTGCAAGTAAAGTGCAGGCTATATATTAATGTTATTTCATAAAAATAGGAATAAGATTTCCTTGATATTTTCTTGATACTTAGGACCTGGTTGGCCAGGATCGTCAAAATCAATTATTAATTCAAATGTAGGAAGTTGTTTTTCCTTTTAAAATATATAGTTTTGGAAACATGGCCTCTAGCATTTTGTTGTTCCCTTGCTGTTGGCCCCAATCTTTTACGCTTCAGCTGAGTCAGTGCAGCTTCTGAGGCACCATGGCTTTCTGGCTGCATTGTCCCAGAGCAGTGGTGGGTTTCAATTTTTTTTTACTTCCGGTTCTGTGGACGTGGTTTGGTGGGCGTGGTGTGGCTTGGTGGGCGTGGCTTGGTGGGCATGGCAGGGGAAGGATACTGTAAAATCTCCATTCCCTCCCCACTCCAGGGGAAGGTTACTGCAAAATCCCCATTTCCTCCCGATCAGCTGGGACTTGGGAGGCAGAGAATAGATGGGGGCGGGGCCAGTCAGAGGTAGTATTTACCGGTTCTCTGAACTACTCAAAATTTCCGCTACCGGTTCTCCGGACTACTCAAAATTTCCGCTACCGGTTCTCCAGAACTGGTCAGAACCTGCTGAAACCCACCTCTGTCCCAGAGCTAGATGAGAAGCATTAATAGAATAACAGAGTTGGAAGGGACCTTGGAGGTCTTCCAGTCCAACCCCCTACTTAGGCAGGAAATCTATACCATTTCAGACAAATGGTTATCCAATCTCTTCTTTAAAACTTTCAGTGTTGGAGCATTTACAAGTTGTTCCACTGATTAATTGTTCTAACTGTCACAGCTCCACCTTGATTTGGGGAAGGAAAGCAGGAAGTCACAGGGGGAGTTTCTCTGTGTGAAGGTCTTCCATTTAGCTGAACAAGGGCATCATTGCTCACCCTGAGCACAGAATTATGGAAATGATTCTGGAAAAGAGGACGTACACATGACTCCGAAGGTTCCTCGAAAGTCTCTGTAGCATCTACAGATGAGGGGTTTTGCAAATGTGGAATGGAATTTCAGATTCACCCTGCATTTCAAATGCCTAATAAAGAAAACAGGGGCAAAAAAGTCCCACCTCAGTCACATGCCTCAGTTGGCTTCTGTTATTCACTAGAGATGAGACATACCATGTTGAGCTAGTCTTTAAGAGAAGCTGAATCTCTACTGGAGTTAGGTGGTAAATTCCCACATATTGTCCAGTGCTTATTACACTGTCTTGTAATGTTACAGAGGCAGTCAGAGCAGAACTCCATTTCATGTTCTGTTGAACTTTACTACTTTATCCTGAGAGTCCAAATTTTTTGCTCTCAAAGGTGCCTCCATGAATTACACAACATAACATCCTTCATTTATGCACCACTTAATTGCGGTTGCTCCTGTTGAATGTGGAATTTCAAAGCAGAAAAGTGCAGCGGCATGCTCAAATTAGCCGTACACTGAATAGTTGCCAGGGCTGAAGGATGGGGAGGATCAGGGCTGCTGTTTCCTAATTAGAAGCAGCAATAAGCATCCCATTAATCTGAAAATGCAACTGACTGCCTCAGGAGGTAACGGTCAATCCATCACTGCAGGTCTTGAAGATTGAGCTCAGAAGGGCAGGCAATTTTTACCCAGGGCTTTGGTGAGGATGACTGAAGTCTCCTTTTAACCTAGCTTCTTTTTGGGGGGGATGCCGCATGGATTGTGATTCTGCCAGCTCTACCCTTTTTTGTTTTGTGTGGGGTTTTTTTTCCAATCGTTTGGAAACCACCCAGAGTTGCTGGGAGTCAGGTAGCATATAAATGTAAATAATATATTTTGGAGAAGGACATGTTTGGAGAATCTGTTATGGGCGTTCTTGCAAAATACCGTGTTTCCCCGAAAATAAGACCCTGTCTTATATTATTTTGAACCCTGAATAAGCGCTTGGCCTTATTGCCATGCACTCAAAAGCCCGATTGGGCTTATTATCAGGGGATGTCTTATTTTGGGGGAAACAGGGTAGCTCCTCTGGTGAATGGTTGCAATGGTGAGTGTGATCAGTCACAAAAATATACAAGCTACCAGAAGATAAACTGTAGTGGTCCCAACCCCAGGGCCTTGGCCCACTGTGGCCCATTCAGAACCGGGCCATGGAAGCAGCAGGTGGGTGTGCACACGCACGCAGCTTCACTTGCGCATGCAACGGGTGGGCGAGCATGCCCAGCTCCATTTGTGCGAGCAGCAGGTACACGTGCCCACCACTCACGTGGAACCATCCCCTCTCCCACACCAGTCCGCAAAGCCAGAAAGGTTGGCGACCATTGCTGTAGAGGATATGGTCTCATTCCTATCTCAGTTTTTCACTGTTACTTTTCCCAGAGAGTTGGGCACATAACCATATTAAACAGTAGCCACGCACCATTCTTAGTCTTCGGATTACCACCATTTGTTCAGTGACCATTCAAAGTTTGACAACACTGAATGCATGGTCCTTACAACCAAACTTTGGCATTCCGGCCGTTGCAGCATCCCCATGATTATGTGATTGTGATCAGGGTGCTGGGTACCTGGCTCATAATTATGATGTTACCAGGGGTGGGCTGCTGGGGGTTCGCAGGGGTTCGGGAGAACCTCTAGGTAAGATTCTGTGCAGTTTGGAGAATCCCCAAATCCCACTCCTGGCTGGCCCCGCCCACCCTGCCCCTCCCAGGAGTCTCCATGTGGCCCGTTTTGGATGCCAGGTAAGTGCAGGGCGTGCGGGGAGGCTCGGGGAGGGCGAAAAATGGGCCTACCGGAAGTTCGGGAAGGTCGGAAACAGGCCCGTTTCCAGCCTCCAGAGGGCCTCCGGAACCTGGGGAGGCCATTTTCACCCTCCCGGAGGCTTGAGGAAAGCCTCCGGAGCCCGGGGAGGGAAAAAACACCCCACCATCACCGTGGTGCAGGAGGCCGACTAGGCTACGCCCACCATGGCCATGCCCACCCAGCAACCGGGCAGAGAACCCCTTGCTAAAATTTTTGAAGCCCACCTCTGGATGTTACAGTGACCTTTGGTCATGTGATCATAATTTCTGTCGTTCCTGCCCACCTTAGAAAAGTCAGTGGGGAAGCTGGCAGGAAGTCAAAAATTTGTGATCATATGAGGTCCATCCAGGCTTAATGACCCATGCAGTCCTTGTTTAATGATAGCAACTGGACTGCTGGAATGGCCATTGCCAAGTGGCATGGTCATGTGATGACTTTACAACCACATCACTTAGCGACAGAGTCCCAATTGCCATTGTAGCCTGAGGACTACCAGTACTACACGCACAGAAAGATGATGCCGGAGATTGGTTTTTACTTTGTAGCACACTGGCTTAATTAGTTAAAAGGGCTTATATAATAAGAGCAGCAACAACAATGCACTAATGATAGCTGTTTTAATTGTTGTAGCAGGTGGGCTTTCTTTTAACAATTCGGAAAGAGTTCAGTTGATTCTTAATTCACTCCTGAGCCCGGTTCAAGCTATTGGTGCATACAGTACTTATAATACTAAATTATTTGGGTCCTAGTTAAGTGGTTCTTACTCACAGGGAATCTTTTCAAAGGAAAGTACCTTTGGTTGAAATAAATGTAAAGGCCTTTCACATAGTGGCAATTTGTGTGACAGGAGTTTGATTGTAACTCCAATGCCAGATTTTGGGGCCAAGGACCAAAGCATCCTTACTTCCCGGACATTTCAAATAGGGCACTATATTTTAACCTGTTTTGTTGTTTAAACGGTTGTTGAATTAGCTCTCAGCCAACTGGTATTACAAAATGCAGCTGACAGAGTCAATGACCTTTCTGACATTTCTGATATTCAAGACACGCCTATTCCCCCGTAGAGAGATTTTGAAATGAGCAAGCTTACTTCTATTTTAAAAATTAAAGTCAATCTTGAACGCAAGCTTTGAATAGAACGGCTGAGTGTTTTATAATCCTCACTTTTGTCAGTTGAAGGGTGTTGTGAAATGGGAAGGGGATAATTTAAAACCTCCCTGGCAGAGGTTTTCCAAGGGCTCCATCATGAAAGTAATTACAATTGGTTGCCATCAATTAGACTTGAGCTTTCTGACATGCTCTGCACTTCTTCTTTTAGCATACTGTGTGAAAAATATGAAGGAAGATACTTTGGAACCTTCTGTCCCAAGCCAGCCACACAGGAGTTATTTGTATAAGATTTGTATCTTATGCCAATTCTGGAACACAAATGCTAGCTTCAGAATTGTGCATACAGGTAGTTCCCGACTTACAAAACACAATTGAGCTCAAAATTGGTGTTGCTAAGCAAGACAGTTGTTAATTTCCCCCATTTTATGACCTTTCTTGCCACAGTTGTTAAATGAATCACTGCAGTTGTTAAGTTACTAACACGGTTAAGTGAATCTGGCTTCCCCATTGACTTTGCTGGTCAGAAGGTCGCAAAAGGTGATCACATGACCCCGGTCCACTGCAACCATCATAATTATGAGTCAGTTGCCAAGCATCTGAATTTTGATCATATGACCATGGGGATGCTTACAATGGTTGTAAGTGTGAAAAATGGTAATAAGTCGCATTTTTCAGTGCCATTGTAACTTTTTTAACGGTCACTAAATGAACTGTTGTAAGTCAAGGACTATCTGTATTTGCACACAAGGAAGACCTGGATTTTTTTTAGTGAACATTTTCATTTTTAAGTCAATGAAGCTAAACCTACCTTCTTTCCTTGGAAAAGATGGTTTTACACACACAATTATAGCCAGAATTCCAAATTTAATCATTACTGTCAGTCTAGCTAAACTAGTGACTTATAATTTATTAAGATCTTGTATTTCAGCATATGTTCAGAAGTAATTGCAAAAGAGAGTAGGCGGAGAATGATCTTCTAGATCAGAGGTGTCCAATCTTGGCAACTTTTAAGACTTGTGGACTTCAATTCCCAGAATTCTGGGAGTTGAAGTCCACAAGTCTTAAGTTGTCCAGGTTGGACACCCTTGATCTAGAAGATCTCTCTTAAAGTTGCCCAGGTGGGTCATCCCTGATCCAAGCCATCTGTTTGAAGGCTGTTAGGAAGACCTCCTTGTTCCTTCTCATTTCTTCAGAACTATCTTCACAATATTATACGATATGGAAAACAAGAGAAAGCTTGCTTTGTGTGTGTGTGTGGGGGGAGGGGGAGATGTCCATTGCTTTGCCTAATCAAGCAAAATGCTTTATCTCTGGTGGCATAGATTAGCCAACAAGTCAGAAAATTATTGTGGTAATTATGAATTTTAGAGTCACCTGGATCCAGTCAGTTTCCTCTTTTGGTTCTGGATGCCATCACACTATCCAGACAGAATCATGTGGAGTTTGGATATCTTCCTGAACAGATGTCTTAACGAGCAGATGGATTTTGACC
The DNA here is from genome assembly GCA_003457575.1 of Thermophis baileyi. Classification (NCBI taxonomy): domain Eukaryota; kingdom Metazoa; phylum Chordata; class Lepidosauria; order Squamata; family Dipsadidae; genus Thermophis; species Thermophis baileyi. The sequence continues at coordinate 4,268,883 of QLTV01002265.1, read as the reverse complement.
AAATCAATCTTAGTCACCAACTGCACTTATTCCTGGACAGTCCTCCTTGGTCATCTTTCATCTTTATTACTGGAATGGACTCTACATGAGCAAACCTACCCTTGAGGAACATTTGAAGGCTACTGCAGGTCCAGAATGCAGCAGCCTGAGTAGTTATGGGTGCACCTAGCTATGGCTATGTAGCAGTTCTGCTTCATGAGCTGCACTGGTTACCAGTAGTCTTCCAGGGGCAGTTGAAAGCACTGGTTGTGACCAATAACGCACTTACTGGTCCAGAGCCTCGTTTCCTCAGGACCTTTTTTCTGTTATTATTTCTGCCCTTGGCAGAAGGGTGCATGGGTTCCAGGTCCCATCATTTATGCATTGTCATCTGATGAGATCCAACAGATGTGCTTCTCTGTCGACATGCCTGTCTTACAGAACAGCAATCCCTGTTAGATTTGGATGACCCTAACTGTACCTGCTTTGTCGGAGACCTGGCTTTGCTCCCAAGCATTGGGTTAGGAGGTTTTGGGCCTACCTTGATTGCTTTTTTATTATGTTTGCTTGGATCACATTCACTCTGACATACTTCATTGTACTGTAACATCTTTGATGCAGGGGTGGGTTCCAATTTTTTTTACTACCACTCTGTGGGCGTGGCTTAATTTTGTGGGAGTGGCTTGACGGCCATGTGACCGGGTGGGAGTGGCTTGACGGCCATGTGACTGGGTGGGAGTGGCTTGACGGCCATGTGACTGGGTGGGAATGCCTTGACGGCCATGTGACTGGGTGGGAGTGGCTTGGCGGTCATGTGACCGGGTGGGAGTGGCCAACTTGTAAAATGTGGTGAAAAAGTGACTTATGACCATTTTTCACACTTAACGACCGTTAAAATGGTCATAAGTCACTTTTTTCACTGCCATTGTAACTTTGAACAGTCACTAAATGACTAGTTGTAAGTCAAGGACCAACCTGCACTTAAAAGCCACACATAGATGAACACATGAAAGCAGCCATGGAGTCACATAAAAGGTGATTGCTGCA